>JADLZK010006248.1:0-422047 GCA_015847255.1 Hyparrhenia diplandra | reverse complement strand
TGTCATATCAGCGGCTGACGTGAGAGTCCGCTATATATTTAAAACACTGCAAGCAGTATATAGGTACTAGTAGGCCAAAAAGAAAGTGTCTCTTCCAAACTCTTTCTGAATATAATTTCAACGGACAATTATTCTATTTCCATTTTTTTGAGACAACGACTCGATAATGTGTTGTTCCTTATTCTTCTCCATTCTTGAGAAGAAACTTGATTCTTGTCGACCGTTTTTAGATTCTTCGGCCATTTGGTTTTGCTTGTTCCCGATTTGATCTTTTGTCTGATCCTGTAGAATGTCTGCAAATCCTGATGCTTCGGCGCCAGTTACGGGCCATAAGCCTATAAGCGTTACTTTGAGCCCATCAACTAATTGGGCTTACTACAGGTACGCCGCAGTACATCAATTGGGCTACATTGAGCTGTGCTTCCTTTTACAGAAGAGCCCAAAGTTAGAATCCGGCCCGAACCATTTGATATGTTTTTGAGCAGAAAAAAACCATTTGATATGTGCGTCCGAGAGAGCGACAGTAGCGCACAGAAACAGAACTGGTGGACAAAAACAGAAACAGAACAAATGAGTCCGAAGTTCTTATAAAAACATAACAGATGAGTCCGAGCATTTCAGTTTTTCAGTGGATGGGCTCCAGCGGGCCATGCCAGTGGGCCATGGTGCTGAGTGAGACAGACGTAGTAGGCGACGAAGGAGGCATGATGGGCAGAGCAGCCGGGGATTGGCCGTGTCCTTCAATTTGCAAAGGGAAACGGTCCCTCACGGGTGTCACGCCCAAATTTGGTGCCTGAATGGATTCGATTCACCCACAACCGTCAACCATCACGTGTGCTTTAATTTCCATGCATGTGCCCTCCTCACGCCCACCATTGTTTTTCTAAGGGAAGAAAAATACTTCGTTTTTTTCATTCTCGATTTTTTTAATGCAACTTTTACTAGCTACTCCCTCCATTCCAAATTAAAAAGGCATTCTAAAAATCTTGAGAGTCAAACCATCTTTGGAGAAATAGAGGGAGTACTTTCCTTTTGTCCCAAAAAGAATGTCATTTTAGGTTTCTTTTTTCACACATCTTATTTGACCGTCACTTTATTGTATAAATATTATTTATTTTATTCTCGATTTATTGTATCACTAAAAGATATTTTTAAAATAATTATTTGTGTTTTTAGTTTATATAAATGTTTTTGAATAAGTCGAATCGGTCAAACACGATAACCCTGGAAAACCTAAAAAGCGACACTTTTTTTAGGATGGAGGGAGTATCTCTTGGACATAATTTATTGTTAGATTCATAGCAAAAAGCTATGTAATTACAATGGTATAATAATTTATATTTTTTTGCGACAAAAGAAAAATTCAATTGATACTAAAGCAAGTTACATCCTCTCATTACAAAAAAATAAACCAAACTACTCCACCTCCATTGATGGGAGACAAAAACTTGAAAAAAGCCATAAAATTCCACCATATGGGATATCATCCCAAGAAGCGGATATCTCTCCGCGGACGCAAGCTCTAATGTCTGAGAGCGAGCAGGGCCATCTCTCACCATCCTGCATTTGTCATCCTGGAAGTACTATCACTTTTGCAAAAAGGAATTAAGCGCTAAACTCAACATGTGAACATAATGAAATTGGCGTCGCCCATTCGTCGTCGAACTCATAAAATCGCCTTTACGGTTGTCACGAGAAGAAGAATCCAAACATCAAATAGATATCGGATTTAGGAAGAAACTAAATCTCATAGCCCATTGTAACACCTGCGGTGTTACTCAGCAAGTATCTTGCCATGTCATCATGTTTATCATAAAGCATGCATAATTAGAAAATTTGAAATGCATGGAAATTAAAATAAGTTTTTATTTTTAGAGTATGGTTGTGCTTAAGAAATTTTTTTTTTAAAGAGTGATTAAATTTTAATTTATGTTTTTGATCCTAAGTGTGATGTTGGATGAGGGTTGAATAGTATAGGTTGGGAATCTCTGAAATTTGAATCAAATTCAAGTTTGAATTGAACTCCGAAAAACCTAATTTCCATTCTTTCTTTTTGCCTTTTTTCTTTTATTTAAAAATTTATAAAGAATTTGGGTATGGTTATTAAAGCAAATTTGTAGAGTTTCAAAGTTGAACAAAGTTGGTATTTTGAGTTTTCAAAGTTTAGTTCAAAAATTTAGAGTAATTTTTTGAAAATACCAAAAATGAGGGTTTTGTCCCCTTTTGATTTTAAAAACCATATTTCAAAATCTAAGCAAAATTTTAAAAAACTTTCAAAACCTTAGTTTGTAGATCTTGTTGAGATGAACAAAGTCATGTACAAAGTTTTTCAAGTTGTTACATGATTTTAAAAGTAATTTTTGAATTCAAATTTCAAAAAATTTTGAACCTTTTCAAAAAAGTCCTATTTAGAGTTGAATTTGAAGATCTTCCAATTATGAAAATTGTAGATCTTGAAAAAATTAGCCCTAAGTCACTTTGGAATTTTTTGAAGTTCAGTTCAAATTTGAGGGAATTTTTGATCAAAAAATGGAAAAACTAGGGTTGAAGGGTTACTTCTGAATGCTGAATGTTTTTTCTTTCTTCCTCCTCCACGTGATGCGCCCGGCGTCAGCGTAAGAGCAAGCACCAGCGCCCGGCCGTCCTGCGTGCGTCACCAAAGCTACATGGGACGGGTTCGCGGACGCCGCCAGCCTACGTGTTCGATGGTCCTTTGCCCTATAAAGCCCGGAGTCGGCGCGTTTCTTCCTTCTTCTTTCTTCTCCACCGCCGCTGGAAAACCGCCTCCGTCCCCCTTTTCGGTTGCCGCCGCCGAGCTCCAATCCATCCAATTAGCTTTTGCCATCATGTTCGCAACTCTCCTTGCGCCGCTGAGCTAGCTCTAGTCCCGCCAGAGCCGCCAGCGGCTCCACGCCGTCGCTCTTCTCCACGGCCGGCAGAGCCGCCGCCAAGCATCACTTCACCGTCGCCGAGTCGCCTTGGTGAATCTCGCGGCCAAACCGTTTTGCCATCTAGCTTCGCCTTTGAGATCGCGGGTCATGATGCGCTCGGCCGCTTTTGTGTTTGCCCCACGGACACGCCGAACGCCATCCTCGTTGCCATCGGGAGCACCGCCGCCGCCGCCGCCACCGCCGCCGACCACCCTCCACTTCGCCTCCGCCCAAACCAACGCAGCAGCACCGCAACCGGGTGAGCTCCTTCCCATAACCGCTCGCGCCGCTGGGTCAGTAGCAGCCGCTGAGCCAGCCGAACGCTTGCCGCCGACGAAGCTCCAGGCAGTCGCCACATGCGCGCGAGCGCTCTTAGCTAGGGGTCGCGCTTTAGGTTCGCTTTTAGATGGGGTTTTTAGGACCCTCCGGAGTGCTCGGAGATGATGCTTTGTCGCCGCCGCCGGAGAAAGCTCGACGAGACTTTCCGCTGCGTGGGTCACGGCGCTGGCCGCCGCCATGGCCGCTTCGGTGGTCATGCCCCGTGCCTTTGGTGCTCGGCTTTTTGGGTGCCACGAGGTCCGCGAGGTTGAGAGGGTCACGTAGAGCCAAGTCGCGCGTCGCCGAGATCTCACCGCCGCAGAAATCGCGGGCCAATCGCACCGGCCACGCGTCGGCCCGCAGGGCGCGGTGTTGGGTCGGCGACTCAGCATCAGCAGGGCCAGGCGGGCTGCACAGCACGCCGGAGCCATGGGGCGGATGTTGGGCCGGTTTGGCCCAGAAGTCTGCTTTGTTTTTAAATTATGATTTATCTAATTTTCCTTTTGTTTTTTGAATAGTGCTGATTCTTTCAAAATTCATAGAAATTTGAAAATAGCTCTTTAAATTCTGAAAAAATTTTGTAGAAGCTTCTTATAATTATATGAATCCATGAAAAATTTGAAACTTTGAATTTGAATAGTTTTTGCATGATTTAAAAATACAAATTTTAATTGAAAAAATGTATCTTCCTTGATTTTTTAATAATTATTTTATTTATCCAAAAATCATGAAAAATTATTTTAGTCTTGTTTATGACATAACCTACTTGTACAAAAAATTTTGAGCATGTTTTGAAAAATTTTTAAATTTTATTTCATGCCCCCACATTTTATGTGTTTCATGTTTTGTTTAGTGTCAAATAATTTTGGTTTTGTGTGACTTAGGGGGGTTTTTGTGAATCTTAGATTATATCATACCGCGGTCCTTTGAGAACTCCTTAGGCAATGGTGATGATATCTTTAGAGTAGTTCAACAAGTTGTTTTGTTGGGTTGCAACTTTAATGTGAAATAAATCATACTTTGGCTGTGTTATCATTTCATGCATAAGCATCATATTTAAATATATGGCATCATATTGAAGCATACATTATTTTCGTGTAGTGAACGAGTTTGAGGGTATCAAGTCTCTAGCCGATTCTTTGAGGAGATTCCATATCCTATTGAAGAGGGTTGATTTTGTTGGGTTTTTACAAGAACTAGTTTATTCGAACAACGAGGCAAGCCCCTGCTTCATTAAAACTTTCCCTTGATATATTTTAAAAGTTTTTATTTCACTTATGTTCATGTTATATTGCATTAAGTATTGGGAGTTGAGTGATAACCTAATTCTTTGCATTACCATCCTTGTTTATTTCAATACCATCCTTTGATAACCTGCTTTCTTTTCGAAAAAGTGCTTGAGTGGATGCCAGCCCCCGCTTAATTAGTTAAGTTTTTTTCATCAAAATGTTTTAAGTGAGAAGATGGTACCGTTTCGGAAAAAGAAAAAGAGATGTAGTGATGAATTTGAGACCGGACGGGGCGAGGGTTGGGGGGGCGGAGATACCTAAGCGCGGCTTGTCCGTTGGTCGCTTAAGGACACGGCCCTGTTTGCTTGTTGGCTCGGGACCTGTTGAGCACTTAGTACGCTTTGGGAACTGTTTGCAAAGGCATCGCCTCGGATCGGGTACTCACCCCTGCATCGCCGACTCTAACTAGCCACATACTCCTGGTAAGCCGGATCTCGGTGGAGCCAAATCGGGAATGGCAAACCACGCACCGGAGTGGAGAGATGGCGGGAGTAGCGTGTACCCACCCTACCGGGTCAAACCGCTCATTAGGGACGGGGTAGGGAGGTGGGGTAATGCGGTTTCCTGGGTGGCGCGAGCCTCGCTCCCGCTTTTTGGACAAATCCGAGAAAAAGGTTGATATATGCAAGTTTGGGTACTACATATGTCGTGGTGGTTAGGGATCCCCAGTGGGTATAATCGCCTCATGAATCGCCGTTGCTTCTGGAGAAGGAGACCCGATTCCCGACCTTCATCGTAGTAAATGATGGAATATGTTTTGAGGAAAGAGAGTTGAATAATAATTATGTTTGCTCTAGAATAGAATAACCTAGAGTATAAAAAGTTACTAATCCGAATTAAAAAAATAATGAAAAAATAAGGATACACTTTTAGTAAGCTTTTCTCAAGAAAGAGTTCTTGATTCTTGCTAAAAGCCTTACCTTGACTCCTAAGACCAGCATTCCCGAAGTCTTCTCCTCTTTTCTTGGTCGGGTAAGTCTTGTTGAGTACCCCTCGCACTCGTGGTTCTTTTGACCCTTGTTGCGTAGAGCGTGTCATGAGCGAGCTTGTTTTTGGTCCCTCGCCGCATGACGGTGTACCGTGAGGAAGATGACGAGTAGAGTTGCACCCCTCAGGCGTGGTTGTCGGTGTTTATATGTATAATGTTACTCCAATAATATTAGGCTTGTAATAATGAGATTTAAGTTTGAGTATTTGAACAAATGGTTGTAAACTTATGGTTGCCATGTAATCCTTCCGATGTATTTTGAATAAAGTGTTGTAATCTTTGGGTGACTTGTTAATGAGATCTGTTAAGGACGGAAAAATAGCACTTTCTAGATTGGGAACTTCGTGCATAATGATCGAGGAAGGTGCTTAATAGCCGATGATAAGTGCATGTGGGCCACGTAATTTAGGAGGTTACATTACACCATCGTCATGGTACGCAAAAGAACCACAGCGAGAACAAGGAAGGGTCGGATACCTTATTCTCCATCAATGGTGATGTCTTTTTGTCTTGCCATCACGGTGAGGAGCGACATGCTAGGTAACTCCATCGATGATCTTGACGGCGTCTTCGCCAGAGTGGACAATCTCTTCAATTGGATCTACTGCGAAACCTTTGAACCTTGAAAACTTCGATCAACTAGGAAAATATTTATTAAAAATAAATGGATCCCCACTCCCTTCAACCCCCTCGGCGTGATGTGGGAGAAGGGAGGGGGGGACCAGTAGGGTGGTGGAAGGCGAGGCGAAGGCGGCACCCCTAGGGTTTGGGGCGGCGACTGAGTCCCTCCGTCTCTTTTCCCTATGTATTTCCTTCTGTAGTGATTTGTTTGGAATGGAGACAAATTAAAATTACAATTAACAAAGTCTTCACTGCATGGTTAACTAACATTTATATAGTTAAGCAACAAGAATAATCACATTATCAATTCACCTTGATATTGTATATGAATAATGCGTGATTGGCACCGGTGCTTGTACGTGTTTTACGGGCTAATTATTCTTTCCGTGGCAAGTGGTATGCTCGACAATATGGAGGTATATGTGTGGTCCATCTTTTGAATGGCTTGGCTCATAGGGAGTAGAGTGTGTGTACCATTATGTAAGTGTACATGAGTGCCTGCATCAGTATGTTCCGAAAAAAAAATGTCTAGAGGTTTGGGGGTTGGACAATGGTTTGTATTAAGCATCCAATTGAGCAGACCCAATCCTAGAAATATGTTCGGTGTCTTATATTAGGTGCTTACTCTATCCGTTTAAAATGTAAGTTGTTTTGGATTTATCTTGTTATCAAATTTATAGTCTGACTTAAGACAACTCTAGACAAACCTAAAATTTATAATCATTTTGGATGGAAGAAAAAAAAATATAATATAAAAATGGTTAAAGTTGTACTATAGTCTTAGCTCACGACAAACCTAAAATATCTAAATTTGGAATGGACAGAGTACATTGTGTAACTGACACCATGCATATGTTGGTAACTTTTTAATGTCGCAATACCAGCAGGTAGCCTTTTCATTTGATTTGGTATTAGCAAAAGCAACTCACCAGCAAAAATGATTGTAAAAATGTGAGAAGCCGATGGCACAGCAGTCGGCAAGGCCAGGCCAGCATCAGCAGACCGATCGATTGGTGGCCATTGTTTCATAGTGCTCCACTCCAAGCCGGCCGGCCGGCCAGCAAGTGGCCGGCGTGTGGCCCATTGCAAAAAGCTTGACGCCTAGTATAGCTCGCTCAGCTCCCCTGACCACTTGAACTTGGACGGTGAGTGGACCGGCCAGGAATGGAGTCACTCGCTCTAGCAGCTAACAGCAACACAGAGCACACACACACAGACTCGTCCTGACATTACCCACAGCGGGCGCCCCTCCATGGAAAATGGATCCTTGGCTGCCAATGCAAGTGACTGCCAAATGAAACGCGGACCTGCCTGCCTGACGTCTCACGGCCGGCCTGGCCTGCCGGCCGATCGTGTGGCTGTCGATCGCCGTCGCCAGGCCGTGGCCGGGGCCGGGGCGGGACCGTACCGGACGGCGACACGTACGGCCGTCGGAATATTCGCCAACGATCGATGGGAATTGGGGTGGAGTGGAGTGTGGCCAAGCCAATGCATGCGACGCGAGAGGGCGGTGAGAGGTGGGTACATTCAGCTTGTCAGCAATCTGGTCCCCGGCTGGCATGCCTTGGCATTGCCGGTGCCGGCCTCCGATGCCCTCTCTCGCATGGCATTCGCATCTGGGCGAACAAAGAAGAATCAACAATGCCGCTTACCAGTTGCCGCATCATGCACTCGATCCAACGACAACAGTAGGTAGCTAGCTGCCATCCATTGCCCAAAATGCCAATTTGCAATGGTCCGAGATCCACGTGCAGCGTGTGACTGATGGATGACATGCATCAGAGAAGCGATTCAGGATGTGTGTGCTCGATCGTAGCGTTTCACTCGTTATTAACAGGACCCTCCCGTGGTCCCACATGTCATCCACTCAGCAATGGGCCCACATGTCACTGGCAGAAACCGGCAACGTGGAGCTAACTATCAGATTTTGCCGGCCAGTGTACTTAGTGGGGCGCTAACACCGTACCCCTATCATCGTCATAGCAACTGTGGAGGGTTAATGGCTGATAACGGCCGAGTCCTGTGCTTTGCCTTGCCACACATGGCACCGGCCGGCCACGGCTAGGTACGACTGCTGCGACTGTTCATCTCAGTACCCCAGCTGCTGACCTGTTCAACTCAGTGCGTGTCGAAATTCTTCAGAAGAAGACATTCAGAGAGGTTGTGTTTCGAGTATAGTGGCCTCTTTCGCTAATTAACGTGCACACTGATTGATCATCATACATATATCGTCCCTGTACGTACTGCCCACACTCACACTCACCTGATACTTGGGGTTATGCTATGCAAATTTGAGTGTTAACACAGCTAATTAAGCTACTTCATTCTGTGTATATATCATCGTCCCAGCTGCTGCTACTATTCAGCAGCGTTTGGACGGGTGCAGCCGCAGAAACAGCTGCAGTCGAAGTAGCACAGCCGATCAGATCAGGCTGGGGAGTCCTACAGCAACCTCGCGTTTGTCGTCTCATCTGTACGTGCTACTTGTTCCGAGCCAAGCTTCATGTCTGGTTGCCAATTGTCCACGACATGCATGCCCATTTTTAACTCACACCGCTCGTTCGCTCCTCTGTACTAGTTTTTTTTTTAACCACGCGGTTGTGCGTTTTCATTAATCATAATAAAGTTCAAACAACAACAAGCGTAGCGGTAACAAGACTTGCGACTAAACAACCCGCGGAAGGAAGGTTAGGCGACCTCCTCGGCCATCCCTCAATGTTGAGGTCAAAGGCGGAGAGGTCAAAACGTCCTTCAAGTAGCACCTCAAAGCGGCGCCCGCTTACCTGCGGCATGCCACCACCGGCGGCCTTGACCTTCTCCCTCAACAGGCGAGCCTCCCCCGCCTCCACTTCCATGCCCGACTTCGCAAGGCGATGCGGGCACCTGCAAAATCATATTAGCCGCCCTTTGGTCGCGGCTTGGCGATACGGCCGCTTCGACGCAGGGGGTGGGTGGGTACGATGCAGCGACGCGGGTGTGGCCCCGACTTGATGAGAAGGCGATGGCAATGGCACCACACCAGCTCTTCGACCTCTTGCAGCAGGGTCCTCTGGCTCTCTGTGAGGCGGTGTCGTGACATGACTAAACTAAACAAAACTTGAGTTGAAACCTCATATCTCTTCATAGATACTCCTCCTAGCTAGACCGACAGATGCATATATGCTGGTTAGTTTAACTATATACTCCGTCTTCTTCTGATGTGTGATGGATGAGAAGAAGAGGGAAGCTGCAGGCTATAAATCTTGATTCAGGTTTCACTCCATTGTGGTTTACGACGACGACGTAGGTGTGACAGCACTGTGATGTAACGCGAGATTTAGCAGGCCAGCCAGCCGTCGCCTGCAATTGATCGATGATGGAGAATATTCACTACGCGATCATCCACCAGTCATCATCTCCAAAGGGTGCCTTTCGCCGGCGTTTTCACCACACACCACCACCAATGCAAAGGCCAAGGCCCTTAGCTCATCGATCGATCTCGGATATTTTCGCAGCAAATCTCGAGTTAGTGGTCCAGATTACAGCGATTAGGCTCTCGTTTATCCGTCCGTCCGTCCGCTACCTCCCAAGGCTCCATCCATCGCATTCCACCAGCTTCCATCCTCTGCTTCTGATTTCCATCCTTGCCACGACCATCATTCAAAGCCCAAAAGATAGCCAACGACCGACCGATCGATCGAGCTCCAATTCTGTGTGCTCCGCCCTCCGGTTTCGGCTTCGATTGTGATTTGATTGACATGGCCGGCAAACAGATCGACCCACCGTTCCATCTTTGCATTTGCATCTGTAATCAATTTAGGGCATTCTGTGTGTCCACGTATCAGGTTTACCACGCTCGTCACTCCTCAGCCAGTCATGAAGCACTCAATCGAGAATCTGAATCCATCCATCATACGGCCAGCAGCAGCAGCAGCCGCTGAAATTTCATTTCAGAGAAACAGAAACAATATGCAGGTGTGTCGATTTTCTGAGACCGTGTACCAAATGACCCAAGAAAGAAACCAATTATCTCATTCTCTTCTGGAGCTTGACCTGAAAGCCGGAAAGGTAAATGGATGAGCTCATTTCTTTCACTTTCAAAGGTCTCGAGGAAAGTAACGGCCAGCAACTGAAATTGAAGGGTGCTGACAAGGACCTGACCTGGCTCACCCGAGCCACAGACAGCCGTGCAGCTAGCCTACCAAAAGCGTCGCAACAGGTGTCCGCGTCGCCATGAATTCAACCAGCCGGCCGTCCAGCACACTACACATCACCCTCTCTTCTCATACACCAACACAACACGGGAGACGATCGATGGGCATGACGATCACGACGATGCATAGCATAATCACATGACTGATTACCTAATTATTAAGGGGGCAATGCTTTCAGGTACACTTTTTACTTGTTAGGAGGTAATATCTTAAATGAATCTGAGCCATTGAATTTTAAGATTTTTTTGATTTAGTTATCTAATTAATTAGTATATAAGAAAATAACAAAAATCACTAAATCCTCCTAACACGGAAAGAGACAATGCAGCGCATGGCTCCTTCCTTTCACGTACAGTGCCCCTTCCTTTTGAGCTCAACGTTGAATGCATTGCTATTTTAGTTCTATGTATTTTACTTTTTGCTAATTATATATACGTGATACATGTCACGTACATATTTTGGACTGAATACTGTTAGTACTTTTTTAATTTACTGAGTTACCTTAAAGTTGTACACCGCTCATATTATATACCCAGTTAAAAAAATATGTTACATATGTGAATAATATCAACAACTTGAAGTTTTGTGTCCAACTTTAATAGTTGTCACATTATACATTGGACACACGTCATTTGGCATGTACGTACACGTACACGCTGTAGAATGTGTAGTGGACATGTCGTACGTCCTTTATCACGTTCACCAGATCTTGTATGCATCAACTAGATTGAAAAAAAATATCACATCCAAGACTTCCATAATTATCCTACTTTCTAAAACTAAAAATTAATTAAATATTTATTTCACCTATTACCTCTTAGAAAGTAATATATAATGCTTTAGTCCCGTCTAATTAAATGGGCTGACTCACAATCAATTATAGTACCGTAGCAAATCTCAATTATTAATACTACTAGGAGAGGATCGAGAAGCCCTAGGAGGATAGATGAGCAATCAGCAGCAGGCAGTCTGGCGTCTTGTCTGAACCTCATCTCACACTGTTCTACTGCGAGGCTTCTCACCCTTCACTGTTGGGCGTTTGACAATATGCCTCTGCCTGTGACTGCACCTGCATGCGATGCGCCTCTGAAGATTTTCAGGCACGCACAACTACAAAGAAAGGGTACTGTGGTCAGACAGCAATGGGTTTGGCTCCCTCTATGCCCTGTCTCGGCCTTATCCTATTATCCACTCTGCGAGTGGGTGGTTAGCTGGGGCAAGCATGTCATTCTTCTGTCCAAAACAAACCATGTTCTCTACTTCTACCGTTCTACCACTACCATGGTGTGTCCACTGCATCACTGTAGATGGGGTGCTTGCTTGCTTTCATACTATGGCTTTTGTTGCTGGCTCAGTTGTAGGTCTTGGGTGTCGAGGGCAATCGCTCTTTCTTACTTCCTTTTCTTGTTCCTAGGTTTATTCTAGATCAGCTCACCACAACTTATTGGTTTGTAATATGTGTTATTAGGGTTCTCTTTGTATCCAAGTCGTGTAATTCACTCATCTCAATGAAAAAAAGAGCTATATTTTAAGTTTGCAAAAAGCTGTGATAATATACTAAAAGTACGAAAGCACGGCAATTATATATGTTGAAATATGGGTGAAGGCCGATCTTGCAAAAAGCAATTATATATGTTACAGGAAGAAAAAAACATAACCGAATTTGTTAATAACTTTGAAAATGTTTGGAACGCATGAATTTCACTGGAAGCGCGTTTCTCCGGTGAGTTGTGAGAAAATTCAAAACATGGTCGCTTCCAAAAGAGCAGGCTGCTACTAGCGCCGCCGTTACATCTCTCTTTCCTGCTTCCCGTTTTCCAGGATGGCGTACGTGAAGGCGGGATATGCTTTTGATATCACGATGGCGAGATGCTATGTACGCGAATGCAGAGGATCGATCCCAATAATTCAGATGTGGGGGTCCAAGAGATCACGGGGATCTACCAATGGAGACGATGCAAATTGGTAGCCACTCGACCCTTCTTTGTCTCAGTTTATACCACAGCAGCAAATGCTTCCAAAAAGTAGTGAGAACTGAGGTCTCAGCCCAGCCGGCCTGCAAATGGATCAGTAGATCTTTTTTTTTTCCAGTCAAACTTTACATAGAGTATATACCAAGGAGTCATATATACCTGGAGTACAGTACCTGACATAATGTTTCAGTTTCAGGAATGCAAAACTTTAATGGATAAAAGGTCAAAACAACACACAACATATCTCTACAGTAGCCAAGTCAGTAAAATTAAGCAAAGATGATTGGGTATAATTTATAAGTTATGTCCATATATATGTTTATGCATAAACTCTATCATTGAAAAAGTTCAGATTATCTTGTACCGGACCATAATTTTGTTGTTTATCTCCATACGGGTTCATTGATTATTAAACAATCAATTAATAATCAATGAACTCACGTGGAAAAAAAACTACAAAATTATGGTCATTGTATTAATGAACTGTAAAAATCATCTCCTATGTTTTTATGAGATAGTCTGCAGTGACAAATACAGTAGGTCATTTAGTGCTTGCTCAGCTGATGGTTTATAAGGCGTTGATAAGCCAAGGTTCGATAAGTTTAAGTGAACAAGGCTCCAATCAGTGTTCAATGCTCCAAATTTTCACCAGCATGCCTCTACCACCAATGTAACTAGCGTTACTACTCTAGCTCGCACTGCTATTGGCATTAGTGTCAACCTCTCATCCAATGAAGTTTTGCCTTCTTTGTGTACACCACCACTTTGTGTAAACCATTTTGCTAAACCCAAAGCCCAAAATCCTAACCCGTTCTGGAACTTTGTTCCGTTACAAAAAAAAAATCTAACTCATTGGAGTTGTTTTGTTCATCACCAGAGATGAAAGACATATATTGCATAGCAAATTAGCTGTACTTGAGGGTTTATTTAGATACACATGTATTTACCTCAATCTAGATGTGATGAAGTGGACTAAAGTGAAATTTAAACCAAATTACGCATCAAGCCACTCCAACGCATAGAGATTTAGATAGATAATCCCTCCGTCCTTTATTATATGTCGTTTTGGATTTCCTTATCACAACTTTGATTACATTTATATGATTCTACCCAGCTATAACTGTGTGTTTTGTCACCAAAATTCTGAGGAGACAGTGGACCATCTTTTCTTCCAGTGTCCCTTTGCTCAACAGTGTTGGAACCTGATCAACCTTCAAGTCAATTCTGGTGACACTTTCAGTAATCTTGAGGCCATGAGAATTCAGCTTCAAACTCAGTTCTTCATGGAGGCTTAACCTGATGTGTTGGACCATCTGAAATGCCCGTATCGATGATCTTGAAGGTGCTCAACTTTCTCTTCAAGATTGTAGAAGAAACTTCTTCAAAGAGTTAAACCTTGTGACGACAATAAGAGTCAAAACCAGTTCAGTCTTTTTTGAACAATGGACCCAAGCTCTTCAGCAGATTTGAGAAGGATTTTCTCTTTTTTATTTTCTTTGTTTTCTTTTTTGTTTCTTAATTCTCTTGGTACTCTTTTGATCTTTTAATAAAGCTTGTCCTGTAAGGGGCCTAGCCCCTCCAGTTTTCTAAAAAAAAAAACTTTTGATTAGATTTATAGAAAATACTTGTAACATTTTTATCTTCAAATATATTTATTAAAAATAGATTCAAAGATCTATCTAGTGATATCAATTATATAACATAAATAATAATATTCTTATACAAAATTAATCCAAATTATTTCTCAGAAAGTGAGAAACACGGATGTATTATTTTTAACACTCAAGACCTAGATGAGGATCTCATGCAGAGGTTCAAACCAAACATATTCTTAATTTATGAAACATTATAACCCTGCATTAATTGTATTATTATTTTCGTCAAAAAACTGCATAATAATTAATTGTTATAGAAAAGTGGGTAGCCCATCATGAAAGTGACGGTCAGGACAGTGGTTCGTGTGTCCTCCACAGCACACCACTTTTTTACTGTGTGATAACGTGTGTAGACCCAGAGTTTTGTGTACGAGCCTCGTGACTTGTCTGGTGCGCACGTGGCGTCTCCACAGCCACTACCCTAGCCTCTCAAACGTGACGTACTATAGGCGAGCGTTCGAGCGTTGATTGGCATCTTCATCTCATCGCATCTCACTGCAAGGCCCGGTAGACCCCACACAACAGAAAATGACAGGCGAATTTGGTTTTCATTTTTGGTGACCACCTTGCAAGCAATGCCTCTCTTCTTGTTTGGACAAGCTGTTCTACCAATCACTGCTTCAAGTACTGACATTTTTCTCTAATTGCATATCATTTCTCTCTTTGCCTAGTCATCACCATATAATGAAACTGTGGGCTGGAACATGGGGATCAATTGATGATTGATTTGATGACACACTCAAATTAGTTGAAGTATGCTTAAGTGCTTCGCCATCTACTCCTCCGTCCCAATGAGTTTGTCGCCCCTGATTCCGTCATCTTATTCGATCTTCGTCTTATTCAAATTTTTTTTACAAATATAATTTATTTTGTTCACGACTTATTTTATCAATGAAAATACTTGAATATTGATTAATTTATTTTATGATTTGCATAAATATTTTAAATAAGATGGATGGTCAAACATGAAGTTCAAAAGTCAAAAACGACGAACTCTATGGGGACGGGGAGTACCAGTTTTGTGGAAACCACTGCATCATCGGTGACTAGGATATACTTGGACAAACCAAATTGATGACTCATTGCATTGTCTAGGGCAGAACAGAATAGCACTGTGCGCATTGATTGGTTACTTGATCTTCCAATTCCTTATTTGGTGTGAAAAAAAAAAAATATTATTTTTTTTGTGCATTTTGGTATCACTGTGGTTTCCACTATGACGAAGCAATGGATTGGAGATTATCAAGATTTAAGTTCTATACTTTTTTATATAAATATACCATGTTGAGTATTTTTCAAGAATCTCACATTACATATGGAATGGCATTAAAAACTTGAAAAAAAATTCAAACCCAATTTTATTTATTATGCACAAAAGAAAAAGAAGTTTCAATAAGCCTATAGAAACTTTAGATACCTTTTGGCCACCCATCATATACTCTGTCTTCTTTCCTTCCCTATAAATTTGTCAACCTCTCCATATCACATATTGGAAAGGAGGGAGACAGGAGAGAGGAAGACAGAGAGAAGAGAGAGATGCTGTAACCCAAGAACTGCTCTTATGCATGAAGCAGCCATCCATAAGCATTGCTATTAGGTGCTGATTCCCCTCTTGTTCTTTTGTTTTCTATTTCCCCTCTTGTTCTTTGTTTTCTGTTTCCCCTCTTGCTCTTCTTCGACGATGATTGGCTGGGAACTGCATCTTGGGATTTCAGTTTTTATTATTGGCCTAGCTATGGTCATGTGGGTGATTCTTTGCCTGTTTTGTCTGTGAGATGGCAAGCATTTATTTGTTCTTTTGGGCCACTGGATTAGCTGTGAGTTTTGTTTAACCCCCTGTGCCTTATCCTGAGCTCAGTCTACTCATATTGCATCAGACCAACAATGGCAAACAGTTTCCATGTTCATGAAAGTCCTTAGCAGTGGGTTTAATCAATCTCTTCAGACTAGCGAAATCTCTTAAAAAGTTGGTTTCGACCTCGAAAACAGCTTGTTGGCTGAAGTAGTGGGATTATGGAGCAGAGTTCTTTTTCTGCCTTTCTGTTAGAATCGAACTGAGACGGCCGACTTGAGGAGGAATTGGAACCTGAACCTGAAAAGATTTGATTCTGACTTGCATTCAGAGAATCGATTTTCTGTTTCCCAAGGAATCCTCAAGTCGATTGTTGCTAGTGAAGCACTCTTGTGTGCATTCTCTCCAAGATTTGTGGATTCAGTGAACTGAAGCCTCTTTCGCTCTCTTTAATCAGCGTCTCCTGCACTTTTTTTTCAGGGTTTTATGCAGGGAAAAGCAGCCGGTTTCTGCCGCCTGAAAGCCGCCGGAATCTGCGAGGCCTTCCCGAGCAGTGTCATCGGATAAGGCACCGGCACGGCAATGCCGGTTCCCTTGCCCCGTATCCGTCTCCTCCGGTGCCATTCACGCCGCCTAATGGTAAATCTTTTATGCTCCCCAATTACCACCTCAGATGTGCACAGGGTAATTTTGGCATGTATAAGGAGTGTTGCTAGGTGCCAAGAAGTGTTGGGCTTTATGAAAACTATGTAAAAAGTTTGTTTCTTTTTATCTAGCCGTGCTATTGGTAGTTTGGTACAGTTCATATGCTGCTTTATTTTTTTTTTTTTTTTTTTTGAAACGCAGCAGGCAAGCCCGGCATATATTAATAAGTAGAAGAGTAGAGAATTACATGCGCCAAGAGGCAGGAAAACAACTTCCCTGGATTGACAGATTGTCAAACCGGGAGAGGGATACTAAATTGACTACTCACGCCTAGGAACAACCATAGACCATCATCTAGCCGCACTTGTCATGGAGACTCCATCATGTCTGTCCCCGCCTCGCGCCGCGACCAGCTGCCGCAAAGCTCCATGTCATCAAGCCTCGCCCGCAGCCCTTAATGCATTGACCGCCTTCTCCTGTAGGTCCCGCCCAAAGCTGTCAACGTAGTTTGTGATGACAATGTCCCGCGCCGACGACCGCCATTGATGAAGTCCAGCTCACGCCAAGCAAGCTTGAGCTGGGCACGTTGCGCCACCGCACGGAGGAAGGACGAGCGCTTGACGCGAGCTGGATCGTGTTGGAGCTAGTGGCCGCTTCGCTCTTCGGTCCTCGACTTCTTTGGGTTGCTTCTCAACAACCGAGGTGCGACCGCCTTGGTAGCAGCGGCTCGGGAACCTTCTTGAACATCATCTTGCTGCGAAGGATGCGCAGCACCGTTGTCCTCTCGTCCCGCGCCTTCATCGTCATCCCCGCCTCCTTGGCCGTCCACCTCCTCCGCCCGGGGGGGGGGCCAAGTCCTGCGGCTCAACATCCATACTCAAGTCTTGCAGCTCAACATCCATACCTTGGCCCGTCTCCGCCGGGGGGAGAGTGACCTCCAGCGACGCTTCTACCTCCGAAGACTCGACTGGTGTAGAAGGTAGGATCCCCTGCGCCCGTGCTCGTTACCATGGCGAGTGAAGCGGCTAGCTCCTCCAACATAGGGTCCACCCGTGCCGGAGGCTCCTCTCCACTGCTGGCAGAACTAGAAACTAGAAACTGCAGTTTCTGGTTCAGAACTTTTGCAGCAGTTCCTTCTGCTTTGTGAAACACTGAAACTCACTTTGGTTTATGTCTTTATGTAACAAATTGTGCAAAACTGTGGGATACTGGGATTGGACTGTGGAGCTTTGTCTGTTGACTTTGATGTTGCAATGCATGAAAGGGGCCTTTTTGAAAGAGGTTCGGTTATTCTGTAGCTGAAAATTCATAAACGAAATGTCATTTGTCCGTCCTGCAATTTTCAGGGGGCAAAAGCCAGCTCGTCTGCACCGGGTGCCGGAATCTCCTCATGTATCCAGCTGGTGCGACGTCGGTCTGCTGTGCAGTTTGCAGCACCGTCACCGCCGTGCCGGCTCCAGGTACACATGAATTACCTTCATTTTGGTCTGAGGCATTTGCTCTATCAATGATGGCATAGGAGATGAGAGGTTTTATTCACTACAGAGATCTAGTTGTAGGTTTCATGATAGTTCAGGGAGATTGAAGGGGATAAGTTTGTTTGCCATCTTAAACTTTGCAATTCTGGTGCAGTAGAAGTACTGATTGTTGGCCTGAAATGTGAATTTTCTGCAGGAACTGAGATGGCACAGTTAGTTTGCGGAGGATGCCACACTCTCCTGATGTACATACGTGGTGCGACTAGTGTACAATGTTCTTGCTGCCACACCGTTAACCTGGCTATGGAAGGTAGGCCTATGAAGCTTCAATATCATTTTCCTCTCAGTTGGGAGAAGTATATTCTGTCGCTTTGATTCCTGTACGAAAAAAATCCTGCTTCTGTATATTGTGTGGTTTGGAAACTCTAGCAACCTGCCAATAGCATTTTAACATCATACACTTGGCCTATCTTGAAGTCATAATCACTGAAATTGGTTATTATCCAGAAAGATGAAAAGGTTGACAGGGATATCCTAGAATCACTGGAGTTGAATGAGTATCTACTTTAGTGTGCCAAGAATTTACTGAAAGTTTCACAAGGATTTTAGTCCCATGACCCATTCATCAAGTTGTGAACGTTGTCAGAATAAAAAAAATAATAATCTTCAGAAATTCTATAATTGTTCAGAGTTCATAAAATAAGTGCTTAGCTCATTCTTAACATTTCCATTGGCGAATGCTTTTCTTGTTTCCCATCGCAGCAAATCAAGTTGCGCATGTAAACTGCGGGAACTGCCATATGCTGCTCATGTACCAGTATGGAGCTAGGTCTGTGAAATGCGCAGTCTGTAATTTTGTGACATCAGTTGGGGTAAGTATTCATCCATCAGGGTGCACTTAACAATAATGTTGTTGTAGAAGACTAACATCATTTAACTGTTATTCTTACAGTAAAACAACTTTTAATTCTCATGAGAACTGAACATTAACCCCTGATTTTTCACTTTGATCAGGCCTCACCTGGTGCAGAGCAGAAGCCCAGCAGCTGATAGTGTCCCTGGAAATACTGAGGTCACCTATGAAGGCAACTTCTGAAAGGATGCTTTGAGTGCACATGTATAGAGTTCTTCGCTGAAGCAATTCTTTTTTGTTCCTCCTCATCTCCATTCTCCCCATCCACTTCTGCGTTCCTTCGATGAATCTGGCGAACTCGTGGAATAAATGAGAGTTTTGGAAATAACTAGGGCTCAACCTCGTCGACTTGTCTGTAAGAGACATATATAAACCTATGGTATTTTTATTTGTTTCTGAATTTCTGAATGTTTCTCTGACTGTACTTCAACTCAAACCTTCTTGTCTTCCCCACCCACCCCCCAACCCCCTCCTTTTTTTATTTGAAAATGCATTCCAAAATAACTGGTGCATGAGCTGATCGGTAATACAAGTAGGGATGCAAATGGTACTGGTGCATGAGCCGATTGATCTATACCGCGCTAGCCTGTTTGCATCTTTGAATACAAATGAACTGTCTGTCTTTATCCCATCGGCTGAGATTTTTTTGCCAGGACCAACTAATCTGTGCATAGTAGCTCAATAAATAAACTGACCCAAGCCCCTGGGAACATCGACACCGTTGTCAAACATGGCATCCATCAAAGTGTTGAGATCATAGGGTGCATGCACCAGATGGTCAGGAACAGAAGCATTTGTTGCTTGCCGTGGCACATGCCTGAATGCCTGATTGACTACTGGGCTGGACACCCTCTCTGTGATTCTTATCCGACTGTGATTGCAGGCTTGACCGGTTGGCCTTCTCCTAGCAGCAGCAGCAGCAGTAGCAGTAGGCAATGACGCCATGTGGCTTGTTTCAGCTCTGCAGACACTGCAGAGATCGACCGACAATGACTACCAATGTAGGATCAGTGATCCAGTTATTGCGATGTCACAATTCAGAGAAAATAGTGCAATAGCTATGCGGATTGCCACAATGCAGAGAACATGGTGCCGAAGGCAAACACACAATAATAAAGGCAGAGTCATAGGTGGTGTTAGGTCGAGTCAGCAATACAGTAGCTGCAGTTGAGGCACAGACAGCACAACGCCTAGATTTTCCTAATCTAAATCTTTGCAGCGCTGAATCAACACCACTTTCCAGCTTTTGGACAGCAGACAATACGGAGTTGATCACGACACTAATAGGTCATAGCCAGATCTTGATCTGTAAGATGACTAGTAGTTATTGTGGATCTTCGACAGGTGAACACATCACCTTTTAGGCCAGAGGAACAGATGCCTTTTTCATTCCGTATATGCTGTCACAATTATGCACGACAAGAAAGCTCAACAGCTTCATATGTCACAATTATGCATAGACATCTCTGATAAAGTTTTGTGTAACATGTCTGGTTCGCAAATCGTGCATGGAGTGACCATCACATATCAGGATAAGTTTTATACACATTGGAACATCATCTAAAACACAAACTAGGTTCAGTACTTACTAGAAAAACTTCAAAGGATGTGCCACCTGCACCTGCGCATTGGTGTGCTTAGTTTGGACTATGTAAACCAAAAAAGCAGATACAGGCGAATGTGAAGCTCCCCATATGCCTACACAACCAGGGACATATTCTCTGCAACTGATGTAATTGCACGGTTGGATTATATATAAAACTTGGAACCACTACAGGCTGCTGTCAATCAAGCTTCAGAGAATTGTGCATCGGTTTCTTTGTTCTGCAGGAGATATCGTGGCCTGTTGAAACCTGTTTGGATCAAAGCTATCCACCCCGTACTGCCACAACAGAAGATGTTCATGTAAGCAAAGGAAAGAAATGTGCCACCCCGTAAAATTACAAGAACTCGAGAGGGCCTCGTACCTTTTCTCTCATTCTTTGGCTCCATGCGCCATTCGGATTGGGCGGTAGTCGAGATTGGGCACCCTAGGATCAGCAGCAGCAGCTTGCTGATTCACCAACGGCTGATGTATTCCAGACCTTGCGCCAATGTACTCATCGTCACTGTCGTAATCAGCTTGATTGCCTGACTGTACTATGATAGCCACAGTGAACAACAGTGCCTGCATAAAGAACAAGAAACAGTTTGGTGCTATTACTTCTAACTGGTGAAACATTGCAAGCTCTGATGATATTTCTATTTCAGTTCTATGAAGCAAAAATGGTAAGACAAGCTTGAAGGGAAACACAACAAACAATTTAACGGGTGCAAGCTAAGGTTATAAATCTTTTCATAACAGGTATTATTTTTTTCCACAGAAGCTCAGATGTAGACAAATTTCTTTCAGTTTCACCAGAAACCTCAGCTCTTTCTAAATATGTTCAAATCGGGTCCATTCCAGTTGTCTAACATTACTACTACCTAATATATGTCAGAGGTATGACAGTTACCCATACTATGGTAAAAAAAAAAACACTCCTATTGTACAAGCCTAATGATGAAAAATCATAAAAGCAACCCCAATGAGACATAAAAAGCAACCCCAATGAGACATTCTCAAAAAATCTATGTGCAGAGTTAGAAAGCATGGAATTTGCTTTATTAGCCTAACAATCTAACCTAGTAACCTATACAACAAAAACACCTGAAGTGAAGCAAGCAGGAATGGAATAAGAGAAGCACTGCAAGAGGATATGAAATATTTATAGGGACCATCCTGTTAACTCATAATAAACATGCCAAGGTTATATTTGATAAACTTTTTAAAATTGATCTACATGAAGATAACTCAACCACTTTTCTCACAATTGCTTCGGATCATAATTATCCTACTGCTAACATTATTGTTTCCCTTATTTGGATGGCTGCCAGTCTGCCACTACAGTGTGATAACAAATTTAGAGCATATCATCTAGTATGTTTGTATGTAAAACAAACTAGTTAATACATAAGCAAAATTGCTTGATCTCCTGAATGCCTGTATCAAATTACAGCCAACATTCCAAGGGCTTTGCTATTTCTATTTTTACCTCAAATACAACAGCTCCAAGTGCAACCCACTTTGCAATTCTCCAATTCTCTTTCAAAAGCTATACATCATGTCAAAGTTTCCAGTTTTGTCAACTGGGATGACCTGCAATGCGAAATTAAATTATAAGAAGAAAAAAGCATGCACAACAGAGTAGAGACAGGATCTACAGTGTACTCACCTCTTTCCAACTATGGTTGAAGAAAATGAAGCCTCCTGCAGCAAGCTCGACCAGTATGAACAAAATAATGAGGAATGAGTACTAATTCCAGATGTCAAGGAAAGCATGGTATGCGGCCACAGAAAATAAGTTGTTGCTAAGGGCCTAATGAGAGACTTATACCAAAATCAGCAAGTACAGAACAGCAAAGCATTACAACGCACACATGAAACCTTTTTGTAGTTAATTATTAATTCAAGCCTTTGAACATTAGTTGCATCTTGTGTGTCATGTCAGTCAAACAAAGAACAATGATGTTCAGATATTTCAATGGTCCCTGAGGATATGAAGTCAGATTAATGATTATTATGGCTGATTTCTTGCTCCCCTGAGCATAACCACTTCATAATTGACATGAAAGTAACAGAAACCAAATTGGATATGAGCACATCACAAGATATTAGATTCATAAATGAGTCTAGAATTAGTAAGGATACAATTGATAAGCAGCATCCATTTCTAGCTCCAGCACAACCAAAGATCGATGTGATGAAGAGTATAGCACCAACACCAATGAACGCAAAAATAAACCTGCAGAAGATTTAAAATAAATTATGAAAAAAAAGAGATGTAAAAGATTATACACAAAGCAAAACATCCTAACAAGTAACAAAGGTGCAGCTTCATACATGATCACTGCAATTATACAGTGCTTCAATTGTAATGCTGATTTTTTAATTGAAAACCTAATTGTAATGCAGAGATCATATAGTACGAAAATCATCATCCTTTCTGGATTAATTCCTATTAAGACCTGGGTGTTCCTATGAGAAGCAAAATTAAAGATTGCGATGTATATCAATTCTATAAAGTTGAAAAATATAATATGTCATTTCCAGAAGTTAAAAGAACACACACAGTATATAAATTTCAGGTAGTTTTTGTTTTTAAAGGGATATCAGACAGTTCTAAAAGAGTGCAAACTTGGGAAAATATCCATGATGGCAGAAATTCCCAATATAGTAAAGTAGCTAAGGATACTACCAGAAAATACCGAAAAGGAAAGGAAGATCTGTACTTGGGCTATCCAGTACCCCAATACTGTACTACGGTTTTGTAAGATTCTTTTGCTACGACTACATGCAATTGAGTCATTATTGTCAAGTTGCAAGATCCACATTTGTCTACACATAATAACATACGGAGTGTTCTTAAGCATCTAATGATCTAGTGTCCAGTGTCTACTGGTAGTGTCCGCTGCGTCTCCTAAATAAACCGCAGATGCCACATCAATCAACACCGCATGAACGGTAGGAGTAACAGAGGAGATCCATCAGTCGTGACGCACGCACCAGGCACTGGAGAGCCTCTCGGCAGTCCCGGTCCCATCCCCGAGGAACGCCGCATCGACAAGGAGCAGCAACGGCCTCCCGAGCCGCACGAGGTCGTCGGCAGCGGCGGGCGACACGGCCGCCGGCGCCGGCGCGGGCGGCGGGAGCGGCGGCGGCGCGACCTGCAGCCACATCACGAGCAGGTAGGCGCCGTAGCCCACCATGGCCAGCCCCACCGCCATGACGACGAGGTTGAGCAGCTTGAGGACGCACTCGAAGAAGCCCCGGCACGCCATGTCGCGCGCGGCCGGCCCGCGGGCGGGCGGGCGCTCCTCCTACGATCCCTACTACGCGCGCAAGGGACGGTCTGTCGGTCGGTAGCCTCACCTCACGCCGGAATCTCGATGCCCCGGCGCATCAACGATGGCGGGCGGCGGATTCGGCGGCAAGGAAGGAAGGAGGCGGGATTCGGCGTCCTGGATTGGTTCAGGGACAGCGGGGAAGGATCGCGGCGAAGCAGGCAGGGTGGGAGGGATCGCGGCGAGGGAGGCAGGGTGGGCTCCGTTGGGAGGTTTCGGCGGATTTGGGGGGACTCGTCGGGTTCTTCTTGGGTGGTGGTCGGAGGAGGAGGAGATGGAATTGCGTGGGGAGTGGGTGACTACGTGGCGTGCGTTTTTTAGTCTCCTCGTAAGCCGTAATGAGTTTATTAACCAGCAGTTACAGTAATAATAATTTATTTATTTTCTAATTTGTATAAATTTTTTAAATAAGACGAACAGTTAAATATGATTTTTAAAAACTAAAATGACGTTTTATGTTTTTGATGGAGGGAGTAATTCTTAAGGAGAGCCTCGGTATAAAAACTCAGAGCTCTTTGACACGCTCCACCGTCGGTGTCGTGACACGAACACGACGACGAGTACATGACCCATGGATAGGAAAGTAGGATAGGATACGACAGCTGACGCGAGGCGAGCTGCCGGCCCACCGCCCAAAGCAGCTAGTAGCTCGTTGTCTAGCGATTTCGAATTACGCGTGGGCTAAGCCATCTGCCACTACACACAACACTGTCAACAAGCTTCTGCCTATCCACTTTGGAAGCATGCAGCTGAAAACGAAATCAAGTGTCCACGCCATGTCCCCGTCACCACTGTCTTTGGACTCTTCTCATCGGCTTCGAATTTCTGCTGTACTGGGATGAGATGGCAAGCAACGGCGGCGGCTCTAGAAAACTGATGGCATTTTGATTCATGTCAATGTCATCATCATGCTTCCGGTTTCAGTGTGCAGACCCATAAAAATAAAACGCCGCTTGGTTTCTCACTCACTCTCAGACCGGGAATTTCAGAAGACAGTGAAGCGCATAACAAACAAGAATACTTACCTAGCACGACCACGAATTTTTTGCAATGAAAACATGCTTAATTTGCAACAAGACCAGCTTTGCCTTTCTTCCTTTCTCATGTCATGTCATGCGCAGTAGTAAGTTAAGTTTCTTGGAGTATATATCAAGGGATCCCCTGACTGTAGTTTAAAGGAAAAAATTAAATGATCTATTCTATAGTTCTGGGCTCTCCATTATCCATCTGGCGTCTCCATGATTCCGTGCAGTGGAGTTAGCCATGTAACTTCTTCCTCAGTAGCCAAACCGATGCATGTCATTCAGTCCGACACCTGACATTTACAAGTATTGCAGGATAAGTTCACAATGTAATGAACCAATGATCACGGTGAATTCATGATACAACACAGAAGTTGCAAAACGGAGACCAGACATACTATAGATTTAGCTACTTTCCATTCAGAATATATCGCGTACAGTATAATGCATACATAGAGATTTGAATCATCATAAGTTCTGGTTTTCTTCTCAATTTGCCTTACCAATGTACAGAATTTCGCGTGAGTTCCAACTAGGGCAGAATGAGGCAATTTCCACAAATGATGGGAGTTACTATTTGTAGTTTTCGTTAACACGGTTTGAATCAGAAGTAGCAATTGTCAAAGTTGCTACAACAAGTCCGAGTATATATAATACTTTCCAAGATTTTTTTTTTTCCATGATCATTGGCAGCTCAGAGTTGATTTGCAAACTCAAGAGGAAAAAAACTGGCAATATGCAATTTGGGCAGCATATTAGCGGTTCACATCGGTAGCTTTCTCCTTTATTGCGCACATTAGCAGTTCCTCTCTCCTTTATTGTTCTTGTTCTTACAAGATCTAATGATATTCAGATGGATAATGAAGAAGATAGATTAATTTGATAATATATTGCTTAATCTCTCCACCTCCTGTTACAATGTTTATATATAGCCATAAGGCTCTAACCGACCTTAACCCTTAACTGGACTCTAGCTAGGACTCTTAACTGTTACATTGAGCTTTGAATCATCAGAAGTTCTGGTGTTCTTCTCAATTTGCCTCACCAATGCATACAGAATTTCACGTGAGTTCCAACTAGGGCAGAATAAGGCAATTTCCACAAATGATAGAAGTTACTATTTATAGTTTTTCTTTTAACACGGTTTGAATCAGAAGTAGAAATTGTCAAAGTTGCTACAACAAATCCGAGTATATCATAATACTTCTCAGGATTTTTTTTTTCATGATCATTGGCACCTCAGAGCTGATTTGCAAACTCAAGAGGGAAAAAAAAACTGGCAGTTTGCAATTTGGGCAGCATATTAGCAGTTCACATTGGTAGCTTTCTCCTATATTGCGCACATTAGCAGTTCCTTTCTCCTTTATTGTTCTTGTTCTTACATGATCTAATGATATTTAGTTACTTTCCTTAATAAACATGTGATTGCTTGCAATAGAAAGTGTGGACCACACTCTGTTCTGCAAATCCTTTCTGTCCCTGACCCAGACTACAATAGCTACACTTGTCCTAGAAAGATACACCTTTCACCTGCAAATACATGGGTGGCAGAGTAATTTTACTACACAATCCTATTTATGTGGACCAAGAAAATGGTGGTGATACCACAAATTCACCAAACACTAATTCTACAAGACTTCAACATATTCAGATTAACTGTCCTGATAGTTTCAGCAAGTAGCCAATAGAGCAGATACAATATTTCTTCTCTACATAGGTTCCAATCGTGAAGAACTCTGTGGGGGCAATATATCATGAGGTACCCATATTGGGACAAAGCAAACTGCAGATATCTCAACTGTATTGGTTAACTATCTTGGCATAAAACTGGCTAACTATCTTGGCAAGGTTAAAGGGTGTCATACTCTCAGATCAGCTAAATGCAAACTGAGCATCATTATGGGGTATGGAACACCAATCTAAAATATTTTTACAATGTCCAATAAATCTTAAATCTTTTAAGGAAAGATAATATCTCATCTCAATAAATTGTATTCATATAATCGTATTACTTCTACCAATAGTTTATCCATCTAGTAAACTCACCGAAATTGCACCATGCCAGCATCCAAAATGAACGGTGGGCGTGCCTAGAATACGCTATGCTGTAACAAATTCAAGTTCTTGGGAAAAAAATCGAACAATGAGCCTTTGGCAGATAACAAAGAGCATCATTCTGAGGGTTCAGACTTCTAAGTTCTAATAGCAGGCCTTGGCATCCACCTAAGGGTGAACTCTTAAATTTCACCTAAGTTCCTAATGAAATAAGACGTTGATACGCCATTGCATCATCGCTCATGACTTGGGGAAAGTTAACAACTATCAAGATCATCAATTTATTTATTTATTACACACCCAAGCACAAACTCTTATTAATCTGGCCAATATCAACTAAAAAATGGTATCAAACTTCTTAGATCCAATGTTGGCTGTGACCAAGATGATGAGACAAAAGATCATTTGTAGGAAGTTCACGACAATAGAACCTGGGCACCGCCCAAATGCCGCTTTTTCCTGTGGTTGGTGGCCCATAATCGGTGTTGGACGGCAGATCGCCTTTGCGCCACATGGGCTGCCACATCCGGAGCACTCTTTGTGACTAGGAAGATGAGACTATCAACCACCTTCTAATCTCTTGTGCCTTTGCTAGGCAATTCTGGTACCACTTGTTAAGCCAGGTCGGTCTCCATTCCTTGGCACCGCAGCCATCAGACACTTCTTTTGATAGTTGGTGGGAAAAGGCTATCGGTACAACTTATGGATTGATCAAGAAAGGTCTCAATACTCTCATTGTGCTTGGGGCATGGACTCTTTGGAATCATCGCAATCGTTGTGTTTTTTATGGTATTGTCCCCAGACTTGGTGCTGCTCTTGCCCTTGCTGGAGAAGAGCGCCGGCTGTGGAGTCTAGCAGGGAGCTAAGGGCCTGTCCTGTTTGACAGCCCCTCTCCCTGGTGGTTAGCCTATTGCTAGAGTTTTTTTGGTCGGCCCGTTTTTGTTTTTCGGGCGCAAATGTAACTTTCTTTGTGTAAGGAGTTCTGTGTGGCGTGTGTTGTAGGGCTCTTGCCCA
The DNA here is from genome assembly GCA_015847255.1 of Hyparrhenia diplandra. NCBI lineage: Eukaryota > Viridiplantae > Streptophyta > Magnoliopsida > Poales > Poaceae > Hyparrhenia > Hyparrhenia diplandra. The sequence continues at coordinate 394,238 of JADLZK010006248.1, read as the reverse complement.
TTTTCATTATTCTTAATATAATGAAACACAGCTCTCCAGCGTTTTCGAGAGAAAAAAAAAAGTTCATGTCAATAGCAAAATGTTGAGAGGCTAACCTTAGTAGTAACATTGATGTCATTAGGTTGATACTTTGATGTTAGCTTGTAATGGTTTATGGATTAAATTTCCTTTTATTTTTGGCAAGCCAGGGGCCTAAATTTGAATTTGGCACATGGCCCATGTGATGTGGTGGCACCAGTACCAAGGGCGTCCCAGGGCTCGAGATGCAGCCACGGCAGTAACCGAGGAGGTGCATACTGCTGTAATCAATGGCAGTTAAGCTGCACAGCCAGCTGCATGCAATTAAGAGCAGTAAGCTGCCGGTTAGGAAGTAATGGCTAGGACAGAAACGAGGAGCTAGAGGCTGAGCGGCCTGAGCAAGGGGCAGGGTGTCTCTATTTATGCCCTGTACCCAGTCTATGATGAATCAAACAATGAAGAACAAAAAATCCAACCCCCAAATATTCTAGTCTCCCTCCACGCCAACTTTGCTCGGCTTTCCTCTTGGCAATGGTTGATTGGTTATCCTCCCCATCCCCATATGAACTAAGGTTCATAGCATCCCATAAAAAGTCTGGGACAGCCCTGATTAAATAGCTTTAGAAAGTCCAGTAGATCTTAAATCTTGTACGCCAATATAATATCTGATCTCATTAAATTGTGTTCATATTATTTCTATCGATAGGCAATCCATCTGGTAAATTCACTGAAATTGCACCATGTCAACGTACAAAATTGAACAGCAGGCACACCTATAATACACTATGCTGCGACAAATTCCAACTGCTTTGTTTCAATAAAATAAAATGGGGGAAACCCTACAATTCTGAGGTTTCAGACTTCTAATAGCAAGCCTAGGCAGCCACCTAAGGGTGAACTCTTAAATTTCACCTAAGTTCTTAATGAAACAAGACGTTGATATATCACTGCATCATCATCGTTCATGGCTTGGGAAAAGTTAACTATCAACAATTAGAAACATATGGCTCCAATGATGTATCATAATTAAGAGAAGAAAAGGTTGCAGAAACCTTACTCTACCAAAATTCTCAGACAAAGGTATTTCTGTCGATAGGCTATACATCTGGTAAATTCGCTGAAATTGCACCATGTCAATGTCCAAAAATGAATGGCAGGCATGCTACATTTCTGAGGTTTCAATGAAATTCAAATTCCAACTGCTTTGTTTCAAATTTCAATGAAAAAAAAAACGGAGGGAAACACTACAACTCCGAGGTTTCAGACTTCTAAAATAGCAAAGCCAACCACCTAAGGGTGAACTTACTGAACTTAAGTTCCTAGTGAAACAAGATATTGATACATCATTGCATCACTGTAAATGACTCGGGAAAAGTTAACAACTATCATGATCAACAATTAGCAACATATAGCTCCACTGACGTATCAGAATGAAGATAAGAAAAGGTTGCAGAAAAAACTTACCCTATCAAAAATTTCTCAGGCAAAGGCATTCGCCTATCATGCTGCCTCTGAAGCCGTCTTGGTGCTCCTGAAGTCTCGCTTGAGCTCAGTGACCCTCTTCATGCACGCGGCCTTGGTCTTCCCGGGTACAGAAGCCGCGACCTTCTCCCACCTCATTGCCGTGTCCTTGGGGAACTCCTTGAGCGCGTTCAGCAAGGCCCGGTCATCCCCGGCGCTCCAAGCGGCGTCCGCACTATCCGCGCCTCCGGCATTGTCCCCCGTGTCAGCAGCCTCGGCCCTCGGATCGAGCGGCTTCCGCTTGCGTAGGAACTGCTCGAACGAGCTTCCCCGCCCCCGGGGCGCCCGACTTCGCCGCCCGGATGACACTCTCGGGCGTGCGGCGGCCGCCAAACACCGCGGCGATCTTCTCCCAGCGCTGGGGCTCACCCGCCGGGTGCTTCACCATCTGCCGCCGGAGGAGCTCCAGGTCTTGGTCGGTCCACTCGCCGGCGTCCTCCTCCTCCTTCGCCGCCGTCCACGACGGCTCTACCCTGCAGCAGCCGTCGCCTTCTGCGACGGATGCAGCGATGCGGCCGACTGGACGGGAGGAGTGACCGGATCTGAGGGCTTTGAGGGCGTCGGGGCCTGGTTCTGGCGACGGCCGCGGCGGGGGCGGGCGTGGGTTCTGAGTTGGATTCTGGGGCCGGTTCGGGAGCCGGAACGATGCGGCCTCGGCCGACGGAGATGTCGCCGCCGGTGACCCAGGCGGGCGCGAAGGGGCGAGGAGCAGGGAGGAAGCGACCCATATGAGGAGGGGAGGAGAGGATCTGGTAGGCTGGCGGGAGGTAGTACGCGGCGGCGAGAAGCGCGACGGCCGCGGCGGCGCAAGATGCGGCGTGCGGGAGGGAGAGGGGTGCTTTGGCGGTGGTGGTGGAGGAGGAGAAGGAAGTGGAGTTGGCGCCGGAATGGACGACGCGGGCGCGGGACTGGGTCCCAGGGGTCGATGAACTCCATGGTCGCCGGCGCGCGGGATCGGGGCTCGTCGGAATCCCACCTCCCACAAAACAACAAACCGATATAAGTGAAGGGTCACTGGTCAGATCGGATCAGATGGTTTTCCCATTTGGAAGAACATCTATTGTTACGATTTTTCTTGTTGAGAAATGTTACGAGTAACAATTTTTTTCAATAAGGACTTGTTTAGATGCACCCAAACTTCAAAATATTAGAATTCTACTCTTAACACTTTCATTTATATTTAGTAAATATTATCTAATAATATACTAATTAGACTTTTATTGTGATTTGGGGGAAGAACCTAGTTTTTGAACCGACCGGACCGCCGGTCCGACCGGTAAAAGACCGAACCAGGGCTTCTACCGGCTCAGGTCGCAAAAAGACCGTCCGTGCATTCGGACCAGAAAAACCGGTCAAACCGGCCGGTTTTTTTGTAAAACCAGTGAACCGGCCGGTTCTGATTGAACCGCCCCGGTCTGGGAATCGCGTCTGGTGATGGGCGACTTCGCGTGCTCCCGCCTCCCGCGTGTGGAACTGGGGCTGGGCCCGGCCTGTCTGCTACTGCCACCTCCATGTTTGTACGCCTGCCACTCTCCCAGGTTCCATGCTCCACGCGTGGTCCGTGTGTGCTGTGCACCTGCTAGTGGAGTACAGTAGGACTGTAGGAGTACTAGAGTACTAGTACTATTTACTAAGCTGTGTTCAGAATATTATTATTATTTGAACAAAACATGATATACGTGGCTTGAATGCTTGACATACATCTGCTTGCTACGTATATGCTGCTGCTGTTGACCTTCGGTGATATATTTCATATTTTTCCCATAAATTATTCTCCAAAATAGAAAAACGATATATCTATTTTAATTATCTTAATGATATAACAATTGCAAAAAAAATGATATATCAATTATTTAATTATATATACACGGCTTCAATGTCAATTATTAATTAAATCATATATATGTATATACACCTGTTCAAAGAATTTGTGGCGGTTCGATAAAAACGGTCCATTATTATTGAACCTGGCGGTTCAACCGGTTCTAAACGGTTGGACCAATGAACCATTGAACCGATGGCCTCGCCGGCTCGATCTCCTGGTCCGGTTCGAAAAACTAGGGGAAGAACTCTATGGAGTCCCAAACAGCACTCTCCCTTCTCTATTCATTCATTCACGCTTTTACATAATAGTCCTCTTACATCTTTATATTTACACCAACACTCCCCTCAAGATGGGTTAAAGATATTTAACATGCCCATCTTGTTACAACTCAACTCATTCTCATTAGGCCCCTAGACCCTTTGTGAAACAATGCGCTAGTTGACTATGAGATTTTACATATCCTAACCTTAGAATCCCACTATCAATCCTCTCCTTGATGAAGAATCTATCAATTTCCACATGCTTCGTGCGATCAAATTGAACTGGATTGTTTGCAATATTGATTGCGACTTTACGTTGTCACAATGAAGCATCATGGTCTCATTTCTTAACAATCGCGACTCTTTTAACAAACCTTTTAACCACATCATCTCACACAAACTCAATGCCATTGCTCTATATTACGCCTCTGCGGCAGGCAGACCGAGCCACAACCGGCTTGCTTCTTGCTTCGCCATGAGACAAGATTGCCTCCTACAAACACACAATAACCGTAAGTAGATCTTCTATCATCCCCGCAACTTGCCCAATCGCATCACAATACCCTTCCAAATTTAGGTGTCCATTCTTTTTCTAAACCATATCCCTCTCCTGTGTGAGAGTTCTCTTTAGGTACCTCAAAATTTCTATAGACTATTTTCATATGTCCCGTCCCTTGGGTCATGCATATACCACGCTTACTACACTCACCGCATAAGAAATATCAGTCTTGTATGACATAAATATATCAACCTCCCGACCAATCTTTGGTATCTTTCTTTGTTGACAGGATTTTGGTCGGGCACCGATTTGATTATTTTTGTCAATAGGAGTACTACATGGTCGACATCCAAGCATTCCTAAGCCGCCAACAAATCCGGGACATATTTCCTCTAAGAGAGGACCATTCCCTTGGGTGATCTAGCAAACTCAATCCCAAGGAAATACCGAAGTGGTCCTAGATCTTTCACCTCAAAGACTCTTCCCAAATTCTCCTTCAAACATTTGATTTCCTCATTATCATCTCCAGTACTTACTATGTCATCCACATATATTGCCATAATGGTAAATGTTCCTCTATGTTTATAGAAGACTGTATGATCACCATTGCATTGAATGTATCCCATGTAACAAAAGCGCCTTCCTAAACGTGTCAAACCATGCCCTGGTGATTTGCTTTAGTCCATATAGTGACTTCTTAAGTCTCGCACACCTTCCCAACAGTTTAACTATTTGCAAACCCCAAAGGGATTTCCATGTAAACCTCCTCCCAGTAGATCTCCATGAAGAAATGCGTTCTTCACATCCATTTGATAAAGAGGCCAACCAAAGTTCACCGCACAAGAGATCAAGGTTCTAACGGTTCCCATTTTTGCCACGAGAGTGAAGGTTTCATCATAGTCAATGCCATATGTTTGGCTATACCCTTTTGCAACCAATCTTGTCTTATATCTATCCACCTCACCTTTTTCGGTTTTGTTTCACAAAGAAAGACCCACTTACAACCCACGCTTTCTTCCTTTTGGAAGTGGAACCAACTCCCATGTCTTGTTCTTTTTCCTCAGCATGCATCTCTTCTTTCATTGTTTGCATTCCACTTGGGATCCTGTTTTTGCACACTTCCAAATCCCTTGAATAGGCAATCGTTTGTAAAGATGCAACAAATGCTCTATATGCGGGTGAAAGACGAGAGTATGAGATGAAATTGGTAATGTCATGATCGGTACTAGAATGCTCAAAACCATAGCGAACAGGAGGTTTTTCAAAATTAGATCTAGTGTCTCTACGTTGTGCAAGAGGTAACTCTACATGTTCGGGGATAGGAGAGACATTACCACTTGACCTAGATTGAGTTGAGGAGCTTAATGGAGAGAGATCTAGAGAGAGATTTGGGATCGGAGAGACAGACTCATGTGGGCGTGATGCATTCACTTGCTCCCCCTGACTCCCAACTTGCTCCCCTTGACTCCCGACTTGCTCATGTGGCTGTGATGCATTCACTTGCTCCCGACTCTGATTTGCTCCCCTTGACTCGACTTGCTCCCCTTGACTCCCGAACCTCATTCTTCGATACACTATGTCCTCCTTGCCAACCCTTTTCTCAATCTCTGTCCCCAACAATCACCTTTTCATTGCCTTTAGCAATCACTTCCTCATTCCCATCATCAATCATCTCTACATTCTCAATCACCTTTTCATTCTCCTGACCATCACTTCTCATATCCTTATCCTGATTCACCACCTTTTTGGTCTTAGATGCACCCATGGACACGGGATAGTACTAACAATTACTTTCTTTTGAGCATCTCCTTTGTCTTGATTCACCGCCTCCTTGGTCTTAGACATACCCACTGGACACGGGATAGTACCAACAATTACTTCATTTTGAGCATCTCTTTTGTCTTGCACACTACCACTCTTCTCCCCTCTCTACTGTCACCCTCGGTGACTGAAGAGAATTCCTCCAATAACGGATCAAGATCCCATGGTTTTGTGTAATATGGTTCAAACTCACAAAATGTCACATCCATACTCACAAACAATTTCTTTTCAATAGGGTCCCAACACTTATAACCCTTTTTTGTGTAGAGGAGTATCCAACAAAAACACACTTCACTGCTTGAGGATCCAACTTTCCAACTGAAGGTCTATGGTCCCTGACAAAGCAAACACAACCAAATACCTTAGGGGGTACTTTAAACTCTCGTTGTCCCAAAAGAAGCCAAGGATCCTGGATGGCATCCGATTAATGAGATATGCTGCTGTAATTACCGCCTCACTCCACAAATACTTTGGTACATTCATCTGGAACATTAGAGACCTCGCTACCTCCAATAAATGTCGGCTCTTCTTCTCAGCTACACATTCTGGGGTGGAGTGTCAGGGCAAGTGGTTTGATGTATAATCCTATGATCCAACAGGTATGTCCCAAAGTCATTGTTCACATACTCCTTCCCATTATCGATGCGGATAATTCTCGATCTTGGCATCAAACTGATTTCTGACTAGCTTATGGAAGTCCTGGAAGCATCTAAGAACCTCATGCTTACCCCTCATCATATATATCCACGTCATACGTATATAGCAATCAATAAATGTGACAAACCACTTAAATCCACTCAACGATGTGACTGAGTAGGGACCCCAAACATCAGAATGTATTAACAAAAAAGGTTCACAACTTCGAAGACCAATGCTAGGATAGGTTGATCTTGTATGCTTCCCAAGTTCACAGGCATCACACACAAGTTTGCTTCTATCCACGTCCTTAAAATCATCAGGATAAAGTTTACTCAAGCTTTCAAAGGGGAAATGTCCTAACTGACGATGAAGCAATAAAATCTCCCTCTCCTTTGCTCCAGTAGCTGCTGCCAATGCTGACTCCACATGGTTGATGAACCACAACCCATCACACCTAACTCCAGTCCCAATCACTCTCCCTGTTCTCTTCTCCCGAAAGATACAAGAAGTTTCATCAAACGTAACAATGCATTTGAACCGATCAATAAGTGAACTCACAGAGAGGAGATTGACTGGAAAGGAAGGAACATGCAGGACAGATGATAAGTAAAGGGATGGAGTACACTCTATCGATCCTACACCATGAATGGGTTGAGAGGTGCCATCAGTAGTTTGAATGGTTTCAGAGTATGAGTGTGGATCCGTGTATGTTTTGAAAGAACTAGCTAGATATGCCCGTGACATGCTTGGAAGTTCCTGAATCTACGACCCATTCAATATTATGCCTACATGTGGATGCAAGTGCACGTGTTTGAGTACCTTTGCCCAAGTGGGCATAGTTGGCAAAGTTACCAAAGTAACCGGAGGTGGCTATCCGCGAGGTGCGAAGTGTCTTCTGGGTCTCAAATGCTCGAACTTCTGCCATTGTTCCCATTGCTTGACTTGTTCCCCTCTCAAAGTGAGAGATGGAACCTCATTTGTCATAGAATCATTAACTTGAGATCCACTCTCCACACTTGCAGCATTGGCTTGAGGGACACCACGCCCTCTGCCAAGACCTCGTCCACGACCACCACAGGCACCTCCACAACCTCCACGAGATCCACCTCGTCCTCCATAGTTTTTGCTTCCCTCAAGCTTCACATCATTTGACACTATGTCCGGCCGGCTCGGGCACCGACATTCTCGGAGCCAATCAAACCCATCTCCCCGAAGCTCTTCAATCATAAACCTCATCTCACTTCTCATCTCCCTCTTTAGTAATTAATGAATTACCTTTCTCCATTACCACCACTGTTGTGTTGTTCTTCTTTCCCCTTATCTTTCTCCCCCATTCTTCTTGCTTCCTTGGCTGGATCCATCCTCTTCCCAAACACTTTCTTCAGTAGCAATCACACAACACAACAACACCACTCGGCAAGAAGAAACACCGTTGCTTGCTACCCGTACAAAAGCGGTTCTCCTTCCTTCACCTTCTCCTTTCCACGCACAGCCAGAAGCCAACAGAGCCTCACAACAACACACCATCACAAATCCACGGCACCTTCTCTCCTTCACGGCAACACACCACCACACTCCTTCACCACAGACCAGCAATCTTCTTTCCCCTTGGAGAGCAGCAGCACCAAAAATAGCACCAATCTAAAAATAGCACCAGACTTTCCTCTTACACGAGCAAGCACAGAGCATGCACGCCTATCTTCTCCTCTCTTGTTCCATACCGCATGGGCGGCCGTCATGCAACCACACACGCCACACGCGACCTCCACGCACCTTGAGGCGCGGCCTCGCCCTCGCCTCCAAGTCCCCGACGCGCCTCCTGCCCCCTCGCGGCGGCGTGTCTCTCCCCCCCCTCCTCCTGCAAGACGCGCTGGATTCAAGATCAAAGCCCAGAGCCCCACTTTGGGAGGAGGCCGCGCGCCAGGCCAGTAGCTTCGCCACCACCACCACTAGCCCGGTCCCGGTCCCCGCGCTCCTCACCCCCTCGCTGCCGCCACCATCGGCGCAGCGGTGAGGTAACCCTAGCTCAGTATACCATATTGTGATTTGGGGGAAGAACTCTCTGAGTCCCAAACAACACTCCCCCTTCTCTATTCATTCATTCACGTTTTTTACATAATAGTCCTCTTACATCTTTATATTTACACCAAATGGACTTAAAAGATTTGTCTTATGATTTACCATCAAACTATGCAATTAGTTATTTTTTATCTACATTTAATATTCTATGCATGTGTCCCTAGATTGATGTGATGAAGAGAGAGAACAAATTGAAACTTTGAGGAAAACTAAACAAGGCCTAACTAAAAAGGATTTGACAAGGATTTGTGCTAAAATTTATTCTAGAACGAATAAATTTTTGTTTGCTACTATTTACTCTTGACTTAACACCGACCATTTTAGCCACTTGATTTGTTAAGTCAAGAGTAAAAGACCATTTTACTCTTGGTGAAAAATTAAAATGCAGTGTTTTTTGTGTGTTATATATTTGGAGTAATACTAAGCAAATAAATTCACTGCACACATAATCGAATACACAAATATATCTATAACTCCTATATAGGAGATCCCCACTCAGCTCTCCTTAAGGGAGTTCCGTACTCGCGATTGGCTACTTTGAGCAGTAACTGAAGTCCTAACCGAAGCTTAAGAAAACTACGTACCGAAGCTTAACAAATCTACGTTGATGCGCGTCCTGGGCTCGGTGTTATCGCGTGATGGGCTCGGGGCGTGTTGGGCCTGGCCTTATTCCCGTTGGGGTCGGCGTCGTCCAGAACCCTGTCCTCCCTGTTGCTCATGCGCCGTCGTTCAGCTTATCCCCACCCCCATCGGCTCCGGCGTTTGGAGTTCGTCAGTTACGCCTCTTCCCCTCTCCCCGGTTCTGCGCTTTCTCACCTTCACTCCCCTCAATGAAGACATTGGCCCGCCGCCTTTCTTTATCGTCGGGCACCTCGGGTCCGTTGGCCTGTCTCACGCGTGCCGGCCTTCAATTTGGTCATGTACGATGGACTGCCGGATCTTTGGCGTTCTTGGGTGGCCGGCTCCGAATCATCCAGTACATGGCAATTCCTCGACTCCTCGCCTCCATCTCCACCCTTTCAGCATCCATCAGTTCTCAAAATTAAAGGCAAGCGTTCTCTTATATATGTTTCGACACTTTTGGCCACAGATCGGCAAGGTCGTCGGGTTCGTCGGGTTCAAGGCGGTGGCGGATCCTCGGAGCTTCGGTGAAGGATACCCCGCCGGTGAGTGCTCCACTGCTCCTCTGCCGCCGCCGGTGACCTCCATGGCCGCCGTCGCGCCTGGCCAGGAGCGTCGCCCCCCGTCTTCCCGCGCTTCCTTCGCGACGGAGCCCATGGAGCGCGCGCGGGGAGAAGGCCGCCTTCGCAATAGCTCCGCCGCCAAGCTCAGTCACCGTGCGAGAGTCCCCTGGGCCCTCCTCGCGCGTCGATCGGAAATCTCATGGCCACCGTGATCCCAAAGCCAGACGGGCTGACAACGAGTCGGTGGAGATCCGGGAGGTGTGGGCGGACGACCTGGAGGAGGAGTTCACGCTGATCTGCAACATCATCGACGAGTTCCCCTTCGTCGCGATGGACACGGAGATCCCAGACATCGTCTGCCGGCCCGTCGGCGCCTTCCGCTCCCCGCCGACTACAACTACGCCAGGCCAACGTTGACATGCTGCACCTCATCCAGCTCGGCCTCACCTTCTCCGATCCGCGTGGCGAGCTGCCGGCCCTCGGTGCCGGCCGCCGCCGCCGCATCTGGCAGTACAACTTCCGCGAGTTCGACGACGCACGCGACATCTTCGCGTCCGACTCCATCGAACTGCTCCGTCGCAGCGCAGCGGCATCGACTTCCGCCGCAACGCCGAGCGCAGCGTCGATGCACGCCAGTTCGCTGAGCTCCTCATGTCCTCCGGCGTCGTGCTCAACGATTCCGTATTCTGGGTCACCTCACGCAGGATACGACTTCAGCTACCTACTCAAGATTCTCACCTGCAATAGCCTCCCAGACACACAAGCCGGCTTCTTTAAGCTTATGAAGATATATTTCCCGACTGTCTACGACATCAAGCATCTCATGAAGTTCTGCAACAGCCTGCACGGCGGGCTTTACAAGCTCGCTGAGCTGCTCGATGTGGAGCGCGTTGAGGTAATACAGGTGATTTGAGTTCTGCTTTTTCCAAATCTGAAGATACACATGTTCGCTCTCTTTACCAATTAAGTAATCTAACGTTTTACTAATGCTCGATGAGGAAGGTGCATTATCTGAACTTCTGAAGTTACTCTGTTGCATAACACATTCCCAGTGCGTTTCTGGATGGGGCCATAATTCAGTAATTTTTTTTTTTTTTCTACAGCCAATAATGAAACAAAATAACATATTAGCAGTAAGTTATCAATAGAGGGAATGTAATTTATGGAGAACTTACATGCTGCTTTGACCATGTGATTAACTCTGAATATGATTTATAGAGTGATTGACCCAAGGCAGGAGACGACACAGCTTGGATGCAGAGTAATCCGTTCATCTGATGACAATAGGAGTGGCATGGACCAAGTGGAGTAATGAGGATGCACTCCCAGATTCTATACTGCCCAAATGCAAGGTATTAATGTGCTGACAGTTTTCGAAAACATCATGAAATTCTCTTTTTCCACTTTGATTCTGTGCAGTCACACAGATCGTGGGCGACCTTGTGATGATCTTTTTCTGTCCCGTCTCAGTTTTGAATCAAGGTCAATAAGAAGCGAGACAAGGAGGAGGACAGAGGCACTGCATGAACAACGCCATCACCGCTCCCTTTGTCAGGCTCGTCACGGTTGAAGGCCACAACGTCGTCCCCCGGCATGAAGCCCTGCAGCTCGTGAGCAGGATGGACATGGACTTGGTTGAGGTACGATGTCTTCCATACACATGTTTCTCTTGGATTCATGCATGGTGAGGCAGAAGGCAGACAAATATGCCAAGAACATGAAGGACAAGGTCAGGAGGAAAGATGCGCGAGATGGAGAACCTCCTGGAGCCTGATGAGTTTCCAGACCTCTGGAAAGGTGAGTACGAGGCCTTTCATTGACCCTGTGAAGGTCATTAGCCACCAGCAACATTTTTTAGTTTCAAAATCACAGATTTTGTTTTACAAGTGTGGTAGTGCCCATGTTGTGGAGGTGTATGAGATTATCAAAGAGCAGTAAGGATCTGATAGAAATTTGAATTCCCACGCAAAGAACAGACAATATATATATGTATTGGTAAGTTTTAACAGTCCCTATAAATCATTAGGTGTCATTTCTATTGGCTTGAGCTTTTAAATTCGTTCATATATATTTCTTAAGGCATCTTGCAACATATTTTAATGTGGTTAACTGAAACACTGCAGGGGTGAACGGTGAGTGTTTGATTACTGAACTTATACGCAATAAACTCCTTTAGTCAAGAACTCTAAATAAAATTAAACAATGGTGAACTTGACTAAAGGAGTCTCCTTTAGCAAAAAGAACTATAAACAATGCAGCTAAAAGAAACTCCTTTAGCAAAACAACACAAGTCACATTGAGAGGGACTTTAAAAATTATTATGCTGAAAATAACTTCAAAGTATTCAATCAAGTATAATATCTAACATCTACAATATACTCACTATTCATATAGGTAACCCTTGGAAATCTTTCTCAACATAAACCATGGAGAACGAAGAAGATACAATTATCTATACTACCAAGGACTCAGTCTAATAAATAATTACATGTCCTTCTCTCAAGATACACCATGTGATCGTTATGAATATTTCTTTTTCTTTACATTCGGTTAAAAAACTACAGTTCAAATAACTTGCCACCTCGGCTTCAATAAATAGTTTTACTCATTACCATACAAATTCAAGTTTACATAATAATCTCTCATGTTTTCATCAACAAGAGATGATATCATCGAAAAGTTTTACTTTACAATCATTGTATTCTCTTAATTCCGCGGCAACGCGCTGGTGAGATTCCCCTAGTTACAATAAATGAGCTTAAACATGCATAACAGATTGCACAAATGAATTGATCTGACATACACTTCACTCACACGAACTGTTATATACCGACACAACAAATATAGAGATCAACATAGGAGCAGTGTGCTGACAAAGTTTATTCGACCACTCACACTCTCCCACTCAGCGTTCGTTTTACTTGCATTATCAATTTCGAGCAGTTATTAGCCACTAGTGCCACAAGCATAGCCATTATGCTTCTTGTTCTCTTGGTTAACCTTCAAGACGGAGGCATGAATATGTCCCTTCTCATACTTCAGCACTTCCATCTTTTCTTTAATCGTTAGTAGGGCTCTTGTCCCAACATTTCTTAGTGTAGCTTGCTCAAGCTTCTTGATCTTACTATCGAGCAAATTAATCTAAGTCAACAATGTTATAAGTGAAACACGTGCTCAGGAAATTGCTAGCCTTGACTCCAAATCAATTAGCTCGACAATAAGATCACGAAGCTTGAGCAAGCTGCAATCACAAATGTTGGGACGAGAGGCCAGCTGGCGATTAAGGAAAAGATGGAGATGCTGATATATGAGAAGGCATAGGTTTATGCCTTTGTTTTGAAGGTTATTCAGGATTGTGCTAGTGGTACAAAATGAATGCTTAGCGAGAGACCGTGAGTGGTTGAATAAAATTTATCATCGCATTGCTACTATGTTTATCTATGTGTCGATTTGTAACAATCTGTGCAGTTTGTGGTGGGAAGAGGAGGGGCTCACCATGGTAGGCGGCGGGCGGAGGCCTTGGAAGGGAACACTGTGCGGCCTCCAAAAATCACACTTAGTCCTAGAGCCCAAGACCCAACATTAGGTGGTAACTTCTAACTTTTAATTTAAGATGAACTGTGCGGTGTTGACTATTGCTCACCGCGGTCAATGGAGGTGCCGCTGCGGCGGGCTAGGCGTGGGAAGGGCCACCTAGTTCCGTGCCAGGCAAGCCGTGCAGGGCAGCCCTGGCAACACGCTGCGTTCCAAGCGACTGGTACCCCCCGACCACCACAACCAATGCTTAGGGCGATGGGCGAGTCGAGTGTTTTATACTATTTCTCCACAGGTTATGACCGGAGTTTCATCACCTATTAGTAGTTTGCTAGGTTAGGTGCAAACTGTAATGGACACACCTACAATAACTCTATTCATTCTTATTAAATATTAAAATAAGCTGGATAACAACCCGATCTAACTAAACAAGCTTTCTATTTTTTTTTTTCTAATGCAACATGAGTAACGATATTCACTGCGTTTGGTTTAAGGAACTAGGGAATACCCGTGCGTTGCAGCGGGGCGAGATGTTATAAAAAAAGTTTTGCAAAAAGAAAAGAAGAATTAGAACTGATGATTTGTTATTGTAATTACAACTATACATACATAAGTATATTTTGTGTGTGTGCGTATGTTGATGTACATCAGTACATAGTTAACTGATACACATGGAAAAAGAGGCAGGAAAGCCAAAATCAAACTAAATCAAACTAAATGAAAGAAAGCAATACATCATCCACGAGTCTCATCAATTGATAAAGACAGACAATAATAGTAGATACGTAAATAATTCTTCTAGTCCATAGCTGATTAAAATAGGAATGATTTTCTGGACGCATGCCTGCCTGCATCTACTCGGTCATCTTCTAATGTAGAAAGATGAGAAGACCAGGCCACAACCCGGCCTCGCCATGGCCACGTCTCCGTTTTTACCGTGGGCATCCGATGGAGATCGGGTGGTCGGCGTTGCCGCCCGTACATGCTGTCCCCGTCAAATATATACCGGCTCCATCCCAACCCTAGCTCTCCTGAATCTCCCTCCTCTCTCTCTCCTTGGGCGGCGGCGGGCATGCCCTGCGAGGCCGCTCTAGCCTCACCGTGGCGGGCTCGCTCTCCAAGCTCTCTAGGGCTCGGCGGCGGAGCGAGGCTAGGGCGGCGCGGCGGGGCGCCCCTAGCGAGGCCCCCAAGACTGCGACGGTCTTGGGCGGGGCTGTGACGGGAGGCCCGCGCCCCACACCCCGGGCGGCGCTGGTGGCCCCCTGGGCGTCTCGGACGCGAGGCTCCGGCGCGGCCTCTCCCTCTTACTCCTCTCTTGGCGGCGGCTACCTCCCTCCTCTCTCACGGCACAAGGCCTTAGCCCACCTAGGCGGAAGGTTCGAGGCCCCCGGCCTTGATACGCCGCTTCAGAGCGGCGGTGAAGCACCACCCACCCCGACACGGCGGCGACGACGCCCCTCTCTGGCGCACGACGCCGGCCCGCCCACCACCTCCACTTTGGGGGGCGCCAGGCGTAGGGTTGAGGATGGCGGCGAGGGAAGCGGAGTCGGTGCCGGTGTGTTGGGGATGGGTGACTCCTTTGCGCACGCCAGCGGTCGGCCGACCCCATGTTGGCCTCCGGTCTCGGTTGCGCATCCTCTTCGCAGCCTCGACTTCGGTACCTTTTGGTCGCTCTACAACACCGACAACATTATCTTTCTTTCCTGTGTTCTCATCCTTTGCTATGCCACATGGGGACAGGTGCCTCCTCGGTGCTCGATGAAAAGCCTCGGCTAGAATTGGGTAGTTAGGTAATGCGAATACTCAAATACTCTTGCTTAGGGTATGTGAGTCAATGAACAACGATGTGGGGATCGTTATGAAGAAGCTAGAGTCAATTTGACCGATAGTATTAATTTAGATACTATTATGTTGGGATAAAAATGATATGCTTATTTCGATTTCCTTTCTTGTGATGCTAGCACATTAAATTGAACCAAAATATTGAAATAGTCTCCATCTATTGCGAGATCCTTCGATCGGCTTGACGGTAGCACGGTAGGGGTTCTAGAGGTCGTGGTTTTGTGTTCGAACTGCCGTTGTCGGGGCCTCAGTGAAGGCTTGGACGGCTTTGCGGTGGGCTTCTTGAAATTTTGATGTTTGGAGCTATGGAATTACGCTAATAATTTCTCTCTTTCTTACCTTTTATATTTTTTTCGGGGCCGTCTCATGGTGCTCGAACGAGATTGGACAGAGAAACTAGGCTGCGAAAGAGATCAACGACACCTTAATTTTGGTATGCTTCCCTCGATTTCACTATTTCGAGAATAGAGTGATTTACACATTTGGGGTTACTGTTGTTCTTTAGCATTTGCAATATATGTAGCCCTGAATTCTGCCCTCAGGGGTTACATGGTGTCCATAATGTTCAAAACCATGTTCTCATAAATGTCCTATTGTTTTACCATGTCTCGAACTTTTCATATTATCTTTCTCACATCTCTCAAGCAAGGCAACAGATTGGCAAGGAAATCACAGCTATGTTTCAAGCAATCCCATGAATGCAGCCACAAGTCTTCCCGATCTTTTCATATTTTATTTCCTGTCGCCTGTCTATTGGTGATCGTCTTTGGATGCTTGATACTCAACAATTTTAAAAACACCTATTAGTTGTAAATCTTCAATCCTTATAATATAATAAAGCCACACAACACACTGCTGTGCGGTGTTTCTGTGAGATTGCATGGAGTCTTTGCATTCAGCGATTGTAAATGTTGTCTCGAAGCACTTTGTTTTACCACATTTCAATTATTGATTTTTTGGCTTTCAAACTTATGTTCAACGGATTGTAAATCTTTGTCCAAGCTCTTTGTTTTACCACATTTCAAGTATTGATTTTTTGTCTTATGTTACAGTGATACTCTTTTGTCTCAAACTCTTTTTGTTCAACTGATTTTTGTCTTATGTACTTAGTGCTCGGTGATACCGAGACTACATTTACAGTCCAACTTATATTATTATTTTCCCTTTAAATTTTAAAGCCCCGCACTAAAATTGATCAACCTACTTTTATTGTGTGTTTGCGGTTTAGTTCTGCTCCTTTCTTCTAGGCCGATCCACACGTGCCCGTGTAACGTGTATTGTGCCTATCGCCGCTCTATTGCTCGCGTCCTCCTTTCATTATTGCGGTGCACGTGGACATTAAGACTACTTGAGAGAATTATGGGTTTTAAGAAACACTTTACCTGTTAGCGGTGTTACTTTGCCAAAATTTGGGCTCCTAAGTAGTAGTGTTTCAAATTTTTACTTGTACTATGCCTTTGCAATGGTCTTAGATTCGATTACTAAGATGCTATATACTTGCTTGTGTTTTTACTCCACTTAGATTCAATTACAGTGAGCAGTTGAATGGATTTCTTCTAAGATAAATGTCAACACCAAACTCCTATCGGCGAACTCCTTTTCTTCACTGTCGGACCAAACTCCTATCGACCGATGTAATCGGTCTCTAGATAACTTCTCATCTAATGACTATGCCACCTATTTACTTGACACATTGCCTAGCCGAACCTTTGCTTTGCATCGATATTGGCACGGCCGGCCTCTTGTGCTGCAATAGGTGTTGCTTTGAGAAAACAATAATCTTATATTTATGTTTAGCCTACAACTATGACGTGACACATGACACATGAGTGCTGAAATGAAAGGTGTTTGTTCCTTTCATTTTCAGTTTTTGGTTTCTTTGATTTCAATATTGAATTGTTGGAATCGATGACTAGAGGTCCTCCTTGATAGGACTTGGGCTTTTCTAAAAAAAATAGTAGACCTAGGGAAAGCCACATTCTATTTCAAGATCTATTTTTTATCATGTCTATGGCGGATGTTGTTTGTCATGTCTCCTGTGTGTGGTCTTTGTGAACTGAGTTGTCAAACGGCTCCTCTTATTTCTTTATCCGTCCCTGCTTTCGTATTTTTCCTGTGTGCTCTGGCGTGGGGGCTAAAGGGGCCTTCTCTCTGCCGTTGGGGCGACAATCGAATGACTGGTATGGTCCTTATGGATGTCAAATAATTATCGTTTACACCCTTGTGTTGTTTTCTTCTCTACCGCTTGTGGTCTATTAGGATCTTCGCTTTCGGTGGTGATTCACCCTGTTACAAAATTTTCTTGATTTCTTTTTCGCTAGGTGGTTGAGGGTCCTTGCAAATCACAAAGTTGATGAGGCCGCCATACCCGGCTGCTCAACGGTGGAGGGTTGTTTTGGTATGATTTACTCGAATCTAGGATTCTATCTGGGTTTACATTGCTCTCTTTTTCTTCTCAAGTGTCTAAAATATATGCAGCCTAAATGATACTCACAGGTCTTGTCTCGGTTCCTTCTCCCTTGCACATGATTTATCTAACCTTGCCATTATTTAATTTTTTCGTGATGAATTTAAGGAATAATAGCATTTGATAAGATTTGATTTCCATAGAGCTAATGTTTAAATCTACGTATTGTTGTCACAACCTAATAGATTCATGCATTTTTGAATTCTTTGAGTGCGTGAACAATATCACTTGGGAACTAGCTTAATGGTGATATACTGATATATTTTGTGATGTTATCCTATAATAAATAAAGTATCTCATTCACCGTTTGTCACGCCTTACATATTTATTGATTCATTCCCATTTCGGATATAAATTAACCGTCCCTATGTAGTACGTATTGTAGAGAGCTAGAGATGATCCGGTTGGACGCTATGATTCTCGTACTTTTTTGCACCTTTTAGCCATTTCGGATTTTATTTGCGGTGTAACAAATGCTTGTATTTTTTTCACACGGAGCTTTAGTCATTTCATCTTATTTTCTCTCGCTTTTTCTTTGTTCCGCCTACCCAATAGCATGCCAGCTAACTATCTCTGCTCCCTTTGTTCTGTGTTTGATTTTCTCCACTTACTCCTCTATCTCCTTTGCCACGTAAGTCCATACAGTTGAGGATGGATATGCGCAATTTCCCTGACCTAGGTGCGGTGTCGCCGCTGCCTCCTTCGTTCTCCCTTGCACATGATTTATCCGACTTGCCATTATTTATTTTTTCGGGATGGATTTAAGGGGCTAATAGCATGTGGGTAATATATTCAACAAGCTATTTTCAAGTGGTCTAATAAACACGCTAATGGTTACCTTATAGACTGTATCCATCTAATGAAGTTATATATATTATGAATCTGGATTTCCTCGTAGTATGACCTATTTTTTAAATACAATGTAACCTTCTTTGTCGACCGGGGTTTATTTTGATTATGATGTTAATATGCCTCCTCAAATTTTCTTTTTTTCGATGGAAGGAAGCCCCGCATCATAACTTCTAATATGCTAGCTACTATCAACGGATCCCTTTTTTGTGCGGTAGACTACGATTCTGATGTGTAATTCTCTTTGGAATAGAAGTAGTTAAAATTGGCATTATGATCCGTGCCATTTTAGTTCTATCTCATTTCTCTTAAGTGAAGGTATAGATATACAGATTATAAGGAAAATTTTACAACTGGCTATGATCACAAAAACTTGGCTTTTTTGGTTCTGGACGTTGGTTCACTGACCCTCCAAATTTAATTACAAAGGGGGGAAATGTCTTTTAGTCTACCTACAGACTATTAGAAGTGACAGAAAAATACTTGTTCCCGGATTAACTTCTATAACTACATAGCCATGTTAGATTAGTGGTAATGTTATCATAATGTTGGTAGATCTTTGCTTCCAATTATAGTCACCTCTTACAAAATAGTGTTGTGTCCTCAACCAGAATTTCATCGCCTTTTCTCGCTTTTGAAAACAAACATATACAATGGAGAGAAATAACCCCGCCTTCCCAAGGAAGAACGTAGAGCCCGGCATGGTATGCAAGTGAACCTAGATAGGATACACTTATTACTCTTCTATGAAATTGACCATTCAACGGAGGCATTCACAGATTTCTCCTCTATTAAAGTGCTACTGTCGCTTGTTTTCTTACCTCTTACAAAACATATTCTTGTAGGACGAAGGAAGGTGTTCTGTTGCTTTCTGTAATGCGGCCTGATGCCAACAGGGAACGTTCTGTTGCTCTCTGTGTTTCTATAGTGCAGCTTCATGCCATGATGAAGAGCAAGAGCAAGAAAACCTACCTTGCGCTCACATTCTTCTGATGTCTTCATAATAGATTTCCATAGTTGATTTGAGTAGAAAATCATTGGTTCATTTGAGATAGTTGGTTTGAGTAGAGAATCATTTGTTTGTTTAAGTACAGTTAGATAACAGTCGTAATTGTAAGTCCAGGACCTTTGGAACATAGCTACCCTTTATTTACTCTAATGTCAGTATCTTTTAGAACATAGCTACCTTTATTTCCCATGAAAGATGTCTTATTTGTGTGTTTCAAACATAAACACTTTGTTTATCACGTATGCTTTTCATAACACACATTATGCGTTATCGTGTTAAACAATTAATGCGTTAAGAAGCACTGCGGGCGGCCAGATCTCGCGCGCAACGCGCGCGCTATGGACTAGTTGACTAACATACAGTCAGCTCGTCGCCATCGGTCAGGAACACCTCTTCTCTCTCACCTTCTTCTTCTCATGTTTAATAATCTTCTCATGTTTAATAATAGTATTCCATTCCCTGAGACTTAAAATGTTAAAGACGCCTAAACTGACTGGAACTTCTCGTCTCGTCAATAAAAAAAGAAAACAAAAATCCATCCTCCACTCATTACTCGGCCGAGCAGCCGCGCCCGGCGGAGCGCGCTGGAGGCGCTCGCGGCCCTGCAGCTCGCCGCCGCGGCCGTGGAATCTCTCGGAGCGCCGGTCGCTGCTACGACGCGATGGGCAGAGGTGGGCGCGTCTCCGGCTCGGCGGCGGGCAGGCCGGCCGCCCGTGCTCTCCCATCGCCATGCCCTCTGAGCTCCTCCCCCAATCCTTCCTGGGCGACGCGGCGGGGCAGGCGGCGGCTCTCTCCAGCGGCTCACAGCGCGGTGGGCGGCTCCTCTCCCAGCGTGGCGGGCGGCTCACAGCGTCCGGCGGGTGGAGCAGGCTGGCTCCCCTGCTTCCATCTCCATCCCCGGCGCGCGGACCGGAGATCCTCAACGCCCACGCGCCGCACACGAAGCCGACGGCAACGACCCTGTCGCGGCACTCCTGCAGCGCAACACAGCACGGCGACGATTTGGAGCAGCGTGCCCACGAAGCGGCAGCGTTTTCAATTCCATCGATGGTGGTGTGGAGCGGCAGGAAGGAAGCAGCGGCCTTATATTTTCGAAATTGGGTGGAGCAATTACTGCGGAGGCAGAATTGATCAGCGAGAAGAGTAACGGCAGTTGTCAATTCGTTCTAGTGGAGCACTCAGTGGCCGGAAGGGAAGGGGACGGGGTCGAGCCCAACGAGGGAGGTCGGGTGGTTCAACACCTGGTGGAGGTGATGGACGCTTCAATTCGGTGGACAGAAGAATAACGCGGTCAACAGTACAGGCAACGTGAGCAGATGAGCTATATTTCAGTTACTACTCACGGGAGCCAATTCGGATTTGAAGGTAACTCCCAAATAAACCCCCTAGTGGAGGATAGTGCTTATTTGGTGTTTTAGATCACTTCATTCTAGATGACGTGGTCCATCATGAATGTGTTCCTCAAATTTGGTAAATGAGTTCATTCCTAATACTGTATTAATTATTAATTTATTAGGAATGAGGTAATCGTACATCAACCTATTCTATTTCATAAAACCCAAAAAAAAAAAAGAGAAATAAGTAGATGATGGTCTAAATTCATTGCTCAAACCAAACACAACATAAAAGAATGAAAAGTTTGTTATACACATGTATTGCTGTGCAAATTCATCCATTAAATTCTCGTGCATTTTTGTGCAAAAAATATTCAGGATATAAAATTGGGCATCTACCACAAATTAGTCTTGCTTGGGTTCTTGGTCCAAACGATTCTTTCCGTGGGGCTGTTAGGCCCATGGAACAATATTTGTTGCAGTAGTAGACCTCAGAAGCCTTAAACTTTATGAACTATACGGCTAAAACAACGCCGCGACGCTTATCAGACTTTTTTTTCGCCCCGTACGCCGCTATTGGCGCTTATCCGTACACGCTTATTGCGCGCCTATATAGCGCCGCTTATTCACGTTATAGCGGCAAGAAGCAGCCGGGGCACTACTATTGCCAGAAGCTGCCGCTATATAGCGGCTATAGCGGCCGTAAAAGTTCTCGACGCCATATTTTTCATAGCCCGCTATTTAAAATGTCGATATGAATACAGAATACTAAACCCGATTTCCAAGAAAAAAATATTGTAGACCTTAGAAGCGCTCGCCCGCACGCTGTTGCTACTGCTCCTTCGCCCACGCCCGCCATGGCGAGCCCCTCCTCCTCCCGCCACCACGCACCTCTCCCACTCGCGACCGTGAGGCGTGCCGACCACTGTCGCCCAACACTCCTGCCCCCTTCGCATGGAGGGTGTTCGACGGAATACCCACCAGCGACGCCTTAAGTACAGGTAGTTGTGGGGACACACTGTTGCTGCTCGTTCTTTGTGCGATGGATCTTACTTGAGTCTTTTTTCATGTATGCCATTATAAAAGTTCGTTTTGATATACGAACTATTAAAAACTTCGAGTGTTCTTACTTGGCGTCGCTTCTTTCTTCTATTGAGGCCTGCGTGCTGTTCAGGCGGGACTGCCTGCCCAGGATTATTTGTTACATGCTAGTACTAGTTTCCGCATCCTATTTGACTTACCAAAGCAAAGAAAATGGTTGCCTGCGAGGAGTTTGAGAGTAGTTTCAGTGTACTCAAATTGAACCAAGCGAAAGTAACACTCGATTAAACTAACAGAACACACTGGAGACATTGACTGCTTCCAATCGGACATTGCAGAAGAGTCAAACTGTGTGTGGCATCCTGCCTGTTAAAAAAAAATTGCTCGATCGGCTTTGCGTGTCAGAAGAATGCCAATTTGGTTCAACGCCACACTGTTGATGCCCTGATTTCCAGTCACGCTTATCAGTTGATTTTTTTTTTCCTTTACAGGAGACCAAAAACTCCGTTTACATATTTGAATTTTGATTCCTCTGCTAACATTCCTTCTATTTATACCATTGCACTTGTCGGAACTACTAAGTTGGGTGAGGAAAATAATCAAAGTGCCAACTGCTACCGATCAATCCAGCAACGTAAACCAAACCTTTTGTTGGAATCTGCTGTAAATTTGCCAAGCCTGTCTTAAGAGTCCTCCAGTAGAGAACCCCACACAGATGCCTTTATTCTTATATAAACTGCATCCTCATGTATTATCACCCAAAAAATAGCAGAAAGTGGGATAGCTGAAGTTATCAGCAAAGAAATCAGAAGCTCCTCTTTAGTTTTTTTAGCCTCGCTCCTCTTTAGCTGCTACTGCACTATGTTTGAAAGTACACATGCCATTTTGCCCTAATGTTTCATAGTTTACTCGAATAACAGCTCTCAAGTTACTCCCACAATTATAGTAGAATATCATAACATCTTAACTTATCTCTCCTCCACGCTATCTGTTAAACAATTTTTGCCAGGTTTGTAGTTATCCATCTATAGTCATATTATTATTTCTGCCATTATTATAAAGTACATTGCTAAGCTACAGAATGAAAGCACAATGTATGGATGACGGGCTGGTACTCTCCAAGCCCGCCGGTGTTTACAATGCACCTCAGCCCAAAGGGCTGAGCCATGATTCATCGACAAGCCCAACAAACCACTAATTAAGAGTTTAAGACCAGTCAAGTAATTACAAGTAGTTTGTTGTGCTGACAAGCACAAGTAAAAGAACATCAAATAAAAGTGTATTTAAAATAAAGTGATATGTTCACACTAGCTACTTTATTAACACCATTACCTGCAACATCAAACATTGCCAATAACTTCTACATGAAGATTTAGTGCATTGCAGATTAGTAAGTCAGACTGCCACAATTACACAAATCTTACAATACACAGTTCATTCAGCAATCCCCTACTTCAACACTGGAAAAGGAATAGACCTCACCAAATTTAACAGCAAACAAGAGTACGAGTCAAGCAGCAACTACTCAAAGGATGCGCATACGGCATACCTCTGTTCCTTCACATTCAAATGGATCAGTTATAGACAAATCATGGACATGATTAATATGCATAAACTTGTGGTGACATCCTTTAGCAGTAAAATAAAACTGAGCACGTCTGGAAGCCCTCTTCTCAGCTGGAGCAGCTTATGCTGCTCTGCAAGAAATCTTTCAGTCACATTGAACCTTTGATCCTGAAACGTCATTGACTCCAGCATCTTCGCGTTCAGTACAAAGAATGTCGCAAAGTTAACTTGCGATCTTGTGCCTCGATAAGGACTGAAATTCAACACAACTGTCTTGAGACGGATGTCAAGGCATTTGATAAGATTACGATGTTTACGGCGCCATAAATTCTTGTCTCCACCCAGACATGACTGAAAAGGGAAAACAATATACGAACACAACCAATTCAAGAAGAATCGACACAATATTGCACCAGATACAAAGAATATATCAACACAATGAATTTACTTGTTTAGTATGTTTACCTGCTGGATATACAACTTTTCCAAGCATGGGAAGCATCTCATTAAGTCAATAATCACATCCAGGCTAAGAGTAAAAATATTGACGGCTAAAATCTTGACAGTACACACGGAGTTGTCGAGTTAAAGACCTGGAATTCCTTTATACGGCATGGCTGCATGAAACAAGTGTCAGCCCATCTATAGATGACTATATTTTCAAGTAATTTTCAACACACAGAAAAAAGCAATCCAGAACCTATAAGCAAGAGGTACCTCAATAATCATAGAGCCCAACGTGAGCCTGGAAAAGTATTCAGAAGAATTTAGGCAACCCAAGGTCTCCAGATTGGGTGCTGAAATAACTGACACTTGCAGTCGCATATACGAGTGTTTTCGTCGATGATACAGAATCCTTTTAAGACAAGGGGCATCCTCGACGATGTATTCTTCTAAGAATGTCATTTCTCGTGGATCCCGAACATTAGCACCCATCGCAATGTTTGTAAGGCTAGCAGAGTTGATCTTGACACAGCGGAAGCCAATGATGGTGCTAAGCAGCAAGCCCTCGAGGACGGGAGAACCAGCAATAATGCTATGAAGAGAATCCTCTGAAATACTGACCCAATCAAGTGCGAGCTTCTTGAGCTTGGGGAACTGAAGCCCCTTGGCGATGTCGTCAGAGAGGTGGCATCGGCTGAGAGTGGCGACGCAAAGGCATGACGAGAACCGGAAAGCAGATGCCGGCAGAGGGGCGGTTGCAACACCTGCCCCTCCCAATTGAAGAGGAACCAACAGTCAATCTCTTGGAGGTTGTCGAGGGCGGGGGATCGGAGCCATGCATCCACAGTGGCGGGGAGGTCCTGTACTCCTTGTGCGGGGAAGCGAAAGCGGCGGCCAGGGCCCCGGTGGGCGGAGAGGATGCGGGAGACGGCATCGATGGAAAGGTAGCCGACGTCGAGGTTGAGCGGCGCTGAGCGCCAGAGAGGGCGCCATCGGGTGGCGAGGATTTGGGTGCGGGCGGCATCCATAGTGTTGAGGAGAGAGATGACCTCACCTAGAATGGCGTCTGGGAGGAGGCTGATTCGGTCGATCCCATCTCCTTCCTCTCCGCCGGCTCCTGGCGGTGGATTCTGGATGTAAGGGTTCGTCGCCTCCGGCTCCAGGAGGACTGGAATCGGGCGGGTTCGTCGCTGGTAGCGGTGAGAAGTCTACTCCACCCTCCTGCTCTGCGCTCTCCGGGTGCCTCCGGCTTCCTTCTCTTGGCACGGTGAGCCGCCGCCAGAGTCTCCATGGCCGGTGGGTCACTGGGAGAAGGGGAAGAGCACTGCACACGGCGGCTGGCTCAAGAGCGCCGCTGC
The DNA here is from genome assembly GCA_015847255.1 of Hyparrhenia diplandra. NCBI lineage: Eukaryota > Viridiplantae > Streptophyta > Magnoliopsida > Poales > Poaceae > Hyparrhenia > Hyparrhenia diplandra. The sequence continues at coordinate 368,948 of JADLZK010006248.1, read as the reverse complement.
CACGCTTCTCAACCTGACGAGGAATATAGGCCTCCCGTTTCCGGCCCATAGGCCCAAGCCCACTACGTTGGGCTTCACAAGCACAGCATGGCCTCCCGTTTCTGCTGCTGCTGCTTTGCTGCCATCTGCAGGAGGCCGGGCGGTGTGACTTCCACCTCCAACACCTCCGGCCGCGCCCGCCACCACGCACCTCTCCCACTCGGCGTCCTCGAGGCGCGCTGACCACCGTCGCCTCCCCAAAGGTTTGTCTTTACTGCTATGCCCGTCTCTCCCGTGCTCCTCGCACGGAGGGTGTTCGACGGAATGCCCGCCGGCGACGCCTTAGGTACTGCTAGTCGCGGGCATGCTGTTGCTGCTCGTGGGGTGCTTTTTGCGCGATAAAATGTTACTTCGCTTCGCTTCTATTAGGCCTGCGTGTTGTTCACGCGGGACTAGTTTCCACATCCTATTTGACTTACCAACGCAAAGAAAATGGTGCTACGAGGTGCTTGAGAGCAGCTCCAGTGTATTCCTCAAATCGAACGCAGGAAAAGTAAGGTAAAAGAGCACACTAGAGACATCAACTGCTTCCAAAATCGGACTATGCAGAAGAGTCGAACTGTGAGGCGTCCTTCCTATTAGTGTTAGGAAAAAGTCTAATTTCCCTCCCTCATCTTTCTTGAAAGTTTGATTTTCCTCCCTTAACCCGAAAACCAGACACAAGAGCTCCCTCATCTATCCGATCCGTGCACTTTAGCCCCATGGCTGGTTTTCAGTCCGGTTTCTGCTCTGTTAGCGCCATGTTGGATCGCTGACTCAGCCCATAGGTAAATAAAAAAAATAAACGTTGGCTTTACTGTGACGTGTGGCATTACTGTAAATACTATATCTTCTACCTTGGTCTCCCAAGGCATGCATGGCACGGAGGAGCTGCTGGCCTGCTGCTGCTGTGCTTGCGCGAGGAGAGAAGGAGGTCGGCCGGGCGGTCAGCTCTCAGCTGGCGGCAGCACCGGGCCACGTGAGGTCCACGGCGGGGCTGGGCTTCGCTCGGTCGGCTCTGCCGACCTGCTGTGGTACTAACCACCTACTGCAGTTCGACGACGCCCTGCTACCGCGGTGGCCGGCCGTGTGCGTGTGTTGCCGTTTTGCATGGAGAAGCCGTGATGCCTGAATGATCGAGTGGCTCTCAGACGTCACTGAGCTAAGTCAATGTCATGCGGATCATGGCATGATGGCCGGACGTGGAGGTTAGCTCCTTCATCCTTGTCAGTCCGTGGCCTATTTGTAGCCTCTGTACTCCTCTGCGTTCATTTACCAAGTCCAGTGTCATACAGGCCGTCCGTCGGCTGGGGCGTTCGTCGCCAAGATTTTTGTTCCTTGCGTTCGTGTGGGTGTTCCTGGGCAAAGCCAACAGAGCACTCGAAGAAGCTCGACGTTGTGGCACCTTGGGATATCCTGGGGCCGCCGCCGCCGTGCTGCCACCTGCCATGGTAGCTCCTCGCCGTGTTAGTGTAGTGCAAGTGCTCGATTCAATGGGGCTCGGGGTCAACCCCGACATACATGAGGCCGCCGGCCAGAGAGGCTCGCCGGCTTAGTAGTTTACGGCTCCGGTGGTGTTCATCGCTCGTCAGACAAAGGCTCGGGGGCACCACAGCAACAAGTTCTGCGCTTCTCTCTTGCTTGCAAACTACAGCCGTAGGATCCAATATATCCAGCTAGATGCGGAGGGAAGTTACGACAACTTGCTGAAGCAAACACTGAATCTGCGTCCGCTAAAGCCACCGTTTATCTTTTTTATTTACCTTTGGGCTGAGTCAGCGATCCAACGTGGCTCCAACAGTACACAAACCGGACTGAAAACCAGCCATGGGGCTAAAGTGCACGGATTGGATAGATGAGGAGCTCTGGTGTCTGGTTTTCGAGTTAAGGGAGGAAAATCAAACTTTGAAGAAAGATGAGGGAGGGAAATTAGACTTTTTTCCTTAGTGTTATGCTCACAATCAGCTTTAGGCCCTCGTTCGGTTGCTATGGGAACGGCCCGGAACGGCCTCGGTTCCGAGCGGAATGAATTGGCCCGTTTTCAAATCTGGTCCGGCCTGGAATCGCTGTTCGTTTCCGCCGGCCCGGATTGGAAACGGCCTGGTTTGGCCTCAAACCGCCTCTTCCTGGCCCGGATTGGAAACTGACCTCCGACCCTCAGGGTCCAAGCCGTGTGCGAGGCGACGTGAAACGACCGCAGGGCTGGCGGCGCGAGGCGACGGCGACGGACCCTACATCCACGAGAGGCGACCGCGGGGCTGGCGTGGCGAGGCGATGGCGACGGCGATGGACCCTACATCGATCTCCTTCTCGCCGGTGATCCCCTTTCTCTCCTTCCTCGTCTTGCCTAGGGTTCTTGGTTCATCTTGGCCCTCGCTGGTTTCTGTAGGAGCCCTCACTGGCAGGGCTCTAGATCCGGCCGGCTGCGTGCTGTTGAATGTGTGTGTGTCTGTGTACGAGTGAAAGCTACTACTCCTACTACTATTGCAGCGAGCAATGAATTAGCAGCAGGGCAGATGAGACTCCAAAGAGAGAGAGGGCTAGTATCCTACGTCGTTGTTTGGTTGGTGATGAGACTCCAGAGAGAGAGAGAGAGAGGGCTCCATTTAATTTCACATCATCTGTCTATGGCTACCATTGCAGTATCCTTTTGGAGAAAACAACTCTGAATATTTAATTAGCAGCAGCAACAGTGATAAATGAAAAACAAAGCATTTGTTGACTGTTGTTATCTGTTCTTCTGGATGTGAACAAGTTCTGGGAACAAGTTAATTTTCGTCAGTCAACTTATCAGTGTGCTTGCATAATCTACACATCTAGTGCCAGTAGATGTTTAGGGAATGGTTTGATGTTGGCGTGTGCAGTCACTGAGTGTGAATGGCCTGTGCAGCTAGTGCATTTTGATGAATCAATTCTCTTGTGTTTTTCATTTCCATCCTCAATCTTGCGTTTGTCAACTCTGATTGTCGCATTCTCCGCTCATGGATTCGGCCGTAGTGATAATCTCAAGCTGTCTTGTTCCTTTGCTCTTACATACATTGTGTAAAAGTGTCAGATCTCGGTTAGTTGTTTTGGGCTTGATTCCTTAACAAATGAAAAGTGGAATGGATATTTGTTCCTCCCAGAAATCAGAGAGTCGCCTTCTCTTAGCTCTGGACCGGCCTCGAGGATTAACCTTTATTTATTAAAAAACTTATGTAGCATTGACTGCAATGCTTCACCAATCAACTTGCATGAGGCTACCGGATGGGTTGTGCATGCATGTCCCACAAAAAGAAACATGGCAGGGAGGCCACTTGTAGAACTGCCATCTTGAGACATTGTCGATAACCTACACCTCATGACTTATTTTGATTAAATATAGTTCTTTTTTTGATGATATGGAACCAATAGTTGTAAGTATTGTGAAACGCGAAGAATACTGTAGATGATGCATGCATGTGCTTTCTGATATAGCTGGACAATTTTGATTTTATATACCCTGTAGCCCACAGTGGTTCAATTACTTTTTAGAATGATCTTATTTGTAACACATAAGTGTTTTTTCCTTATTATTTGCTCAAGACCTATCCATGTTGCCTATAGGAAAGGCTAGTATTCCTTGCTACAATATGTAACTGAGCAACAATGCATCCATAATATGCTCTTCCTGTGCAAGAACTAAATATATTGAGCTCATTGACTGAAAAATATGCAAACCCTCCTTAATTAGAACAGTATGGCTGCATGCAAATCCTCTAGTTATACCAATTATCCGGCTATCTCTCGTCAGTTTGCACATTGGAGATGGCCTCTAGCTATATCAGCGGTCAGCATCTATTAGAGCAGTCTGGAATGCACATAGCCAAATTGTCAGTGCAGTTCTGCTTCCTTGCAGTAAATATAGCATGCCTGTGTACTCCCTCCGTCCCATGGAGTTCGTCGTTTTTGACTTTTGAACTTCATGTTTGACCATCCGTCTTATTCAAAATATTTATGCAAATCATAAAATAAATTAATCAATATTCAAGTATCTTCATTGATAAAATAAGTCAGAACAAAATAAATTATATTTGTGCAAAAATTTTTGAATAAGACGAAAGCATCGAATAAGATGGCACGAATCCGGGGTGACAAACTCAGTGGGACGGAGGGTAACATGCAGTAGCGGAGGCAGAAATAAATATTAGGTGAGATCAATGGGTTAAAAGTGTATAATGTAACTATGCAAGAGCTCACTAGAAAATTGGACATATATTCCTATGTACTAGTCTTTTTTGTATTCAGATGTATATTCTAATTTTCAAAGCATATATAATTCTGCCAATAAGATGTTTGTTTGCTAGAATATGTCATAATCCATGCTCAAATCAGTCTAAAACTTTGAAATGCTCAAATCAGTCTAAAACTCTGAAATCCTGCAGCCTAATGTCTTTTTATCAAGATAATGGGGTGGGCATAAGCTTATCAGTCTTCTGTTTCCCCTCATTGCATCTCCATGATGTTTGCTGGCTACCTGCTTGTAGCTTAAATGCTTAATCCATATACTCATTGAATGCGTAATCTTTCAGGGCTGGAGAAACGGAGAGAAACTTGAGGCACTGTTACTTGCTGTGAAGTGTTCGAGAGCACATGCTTGAACTTTCCCTTAGATCTTGATTACAAGGCTGTGGCACCATTTTTTTTTTTATTCTAGCTTTGGACAACTTGTGACATTAGCTAGGTAAAGGGAACGTAACATGCTGTCCTTGGTTGCAGAAAATAGTTGAACTGAACACCTGCACAGTGCCCATTCAGGCATTCAATTTGCTGGCAGTGGACATTCACCCAAAGGTGTAGAGTGGCAGTGTGCACTCGTTTGCTCTGAAACTTCATACCTTCAGTGCAATTCTATTGTTTCCATCAAGTTACTTTGTAACCTTTTTCTTATTTTGTTAATGTTTCAATAATGGCAGCAACACTGACAGAGTACATTGTGAGTCATTTTCGTTCAATTATTCAGTAATTTGTAAAAAAAGCTTGCTGTTAAATTAGCTTGAGTGTTGAATCTGTAGTGTATCTGTGATGGAATGGTTCGTAGTCAGCCGAACAGTGTATCTGTGATGGAATGGTTCCTAGTCAGCCGAACAGTATTTTTTTGGACTGGAATGGTTCCGGAGAGGATTTGAAGCAGGTCTGGATCGAGTGAAACCAAGAGGATCCACTCAATCCTGCCCCTGAACGATTCCTGGACAGGAATCCTTCCTGTGCAACCGAACGAAGCCTTAGGCAGTGCACAGCGTGTGTATGAGCTGTCAGTTCAGGTTTCTTTTTGGTTGTTTTTTGAAGCTATGGTCGGATGCCACACTAGAGCCTGCGAACTATACTTTTACCAGATCGAACTGTGTTAGACACTATCAGTTTGGTTGGACACCACACTGCTGGTGCCCTGATGAAATGCTCATTTACAGTCACGCTTCTCAGTTTTATTTTTATTCGAGGAAACCAAAACTCTGCTGCTCCCACAAGCATATTATTGTGGTTTTCAATGTTGTTTCAATTTTCATACATTGTTTATAATATATTCCACTGGTACTGCCTTCAACTCAGGTTCTTTATCATCTCTGGAACCGGGGATTTCATCAGTCTACATGTGTCGACAGGCACACTCTGAAACATGTAGCCATACATTGGATGAGAGGTTACAGGGAGAGCTAAATAATATGAATGTAAATTCTTTTGTGAACATTGTACAAGTCTATTTCAACAGGCCAACACGGCCTGACATTGAAACCCAGGTTCTGGTTTATTAATGACATGGGAATAATTGTAAAACCGATGGCATACATAAAAAAAGAAAACAAAAGTGAAGTTCTCACTCTTGGCAGTTAACTAATTTTTTATGCCTCAAGCACTAACTTTTATGAAGCACTTGTAAGTTGTTTTGAATCATCTCGTATTTTCTTGGGCATTAAACTTCATGATCATGCTAACTTGTTATTCTTCTACTCCTTTACCCCTTTCTAGGAGAACAGAGAAAGCAGGAGACTGTTGGTGCGTTTCAGAAAATACCAATGGTGATGCCTGCAACTGATATACTAATGTCAGCACAAAGGAAATGTAGAAATGTGCCACCAACAAAGGGTATGATTCATCTGACGATCAAGCATTTATTATTCACACTCTGCTAAATGAGTGACGATCGTCCTCTAAACATTTTGTTTTAGCATGACCAGATGGTTGCTATGACTCATATGTAATGTAGGTATAGCAAATATTGCTAAGCGTGAAAGAAGCAAAGGTGTGAAACAGCTTGATGCCTTAATGAAAGTATGTTGGTAGTGCCCTGCTAGGTTCTAGGACGTGTGGAACTCTCAGGAAAACGATTACTTCTGTTGGAAAGCAGCATGCTTTAGTCTGTGCTAAGGTGAATGTATGCCAATTGATTTGTATTCATTTAATTCCAACTTATGGGAATGCATACTCTCATACTGTAATTGGAGATAAAAAATGTACAATAATGTTTATAACAACGGAAAAAAAAAAAAGAAATTTCACTATCACATTCAAAAAAGTCAAGATATGTCCTCAGAAACTCTCTTGTGTATGCATACTTGAAACTCGTGAGTCATGACCCATAAAGTTATGCTAAGTCTCGAACCATCTCACTACATTTTCAGTCCAGTGGGTTAGTTACTTAGTTTGATCTCACTTGGCAAAGTAAAAAAAAACATGGTTTCAGTTCTCAAAATATGATTGTTACCAGTTTGTTCTGTCTTGTGACTGATAAAATCACCGAAGTTATTCTCAGTATCAATGTTATATCATATTAAACATTTTCTAGGAAATCAGGGGATGCTATATCTAAAATTTAATATTTTGATCTGTAATCTTCATTTAAGAAACTATCATTTTGTATATGGGTAATCTTGACACTCCTCCCATAGCTGGAAATATTGGGTAATATTTGTTTTTTGTCATATAATAATATGACATTTTATTCCTGATGTATATATTTAACCTTGACAGTCAACAACAAAACATGAAGCAGAGGAGCGCCTCACTGAGGTTTGTTACAAGTTCCAACTTATAAAACGATCACTGTTCTTGATCCTTTGTCATTGTCTTATGGTCATCCACAAAAAATTTCTGGAAGTGACTCTGGTTACATTTCTAATGCTTTGCTTTTTGTGTTTCTATCTACTTTTCCAGGGCAGAAAGAAACTTGAAGAGGCTTTTTAGCATGGGAAGCATGCCATTGATGATTTAGTAAATGTAGCAAAGGCATTAACTGCACCTATCTTTTCTTTCAAGTTGGAGAATATGAAAATGATTTTGATCTCCTTTTTTCGCTTCTGTTATTCAGGCTTCTAAATTTTTTAAACTTGATTTCTGGTTAATTTTTGAGTTACTACAGGCTTTTGCGTTCTATGCCTGTTGTTGATCTACATATTCCAACACTATGTCTAGTTGCATCACCCAATGTGGGGACTGGGGAAGTCATCATTAGTCCGCATATTATCATCTGGAAAACCTGAGGTAATGCTCAGCACAGTTTTTGTGTTGGTAGATTGTAGACACAGTTCCACGAGCAATTTTCTATTGCTAGTGTGTAATCAGAAAGTTGTGATCGTCTTATTTGACTTGTTGGCTGTTAGTTACTAGTTCTTACCAAACAGTAGTTTTTTAATGTTCATGCTTCATCCAATATGTTCCTAAGTCAAAGAACATGTTCCTTCTACATTGGTGAACTTCAGTTAACATCTATGATGTTACGGCGTTGAGCCTTGCTGCGCAGGAAGTAGGGCGGACTGTAGGGAACAGGAGGTCGAGTTCGCTTGCTACGGCGGTAGGGGGCGTGGTGGCGGGCGAACAGAGCTGCGAGCGTGAGAGAGAGGTAGGGGACGCCAGGCGCCCAAGGGAGATATTAATCTCAATCCTGGGCTAAGCCCTTCTCATTAACCGAATAGAACTCTTATAGTGTTTACAAGATGGACTCTCCAACAAACTCCTGAAGATAAGACTAACAAACTCCCTAGATATCTTTAACCGACTAAGACTCTAACTCAATTAGCCAGTCGGCTAAGCTAACCAGCCTAACCCTGTAGTCGACTCCGCCACTGGATGGCGTGGATGGCTTGGCCTTCCTCTTGTACGTATTACCGTACATAACATCTCTCCTTCCTTAGAGAACAGCTCGTTCTCGAGCCGGAACTCGGGTAAGCATCACGGAAGGGCGAAACCGGCTCCCAAGTAGCATCTGCCGGGCGGAAAAATCGCCCACCGCACGAGAACATGCCATTCCCCCGGCCGAGGCGTGCTCGAAGCACCCGGTCGGGACGAAGAAGAGGCCCGACCGTGGGCGAAGAGGCGGCAAGGTTGGGGTTGACGCTGGTGGAGGCCCTTGAACGGCTTCAGGATGCCAACATGAAAGACATCGCGGAATCTTAGCACCGTCTCGGGCGGCCGGAAGCCGGTAGGCCACCTCGCCCACCCTTTTCGAGCACTTGAAAGGACCAGCAAACTTGGGCCCAAGCTTGCCTTTGTTGCCGGGATCCGGACTTTGGGTGTGTCGAAGGAGACGGCAAAGACCCAATCGCCCACTACAAACTCCGGTGGCCGTGCTTGACATCGAAGCCCGGCAAGCATGCCCCCGTGCCTGTAAGAGCCGATCGCGGACTCGCCAGAACTCATCGCGTCGAGCATCGCATCGACCGCGGTCCGGCCCGCCGCAGCCCCGGGTGTAAGGCAAGAGCTCCCGTGGCGGCCGGTCGACCACCGTGAACGGCGACGCGGCGCAGAGCGGTGTTGTAGAAGAACTCCGCCCAAGGAAGCCAGGTCAAGCTAGTCCTTCCGGTCGATCGCCGCGAGGCAGCGAAGATACATGGCTATTGTCTTGTTCACAGCCTCGTTGATTGGCCATCCGCTTGGGGTGGAAGGTCGAACTCATCCGAGCCGAACACCGGGCCTGGCTGAACAAGTCACGCCACACATGGCTAGTGAACACCGGATCTCGTCGCCGACGACATCGACCCGAAACCCATGGAGACGAACCATGTCTTGAAAGAACGGCCGAGCCACAGAAGACGCCGTATAAGGGCGGCCCAGAGGTATGAAGTGGGCGAACTTGGAGAACCCGGGTCAACGATGGTGAGGATGACGCCTTTGCCGTGAACGCGGGCGCCTCAACGGTCCATGGCGATATCCGCCTGCACCTCGAAGGCACCGGGGTAAGGGCCGGAGCGCACTGCTGGGTGGAGCGCTGCCGCCTTGCCGCGCCAAACATGTGGCGCAAGAGTTGACGTAGTCCTGCACGACACGCGGTCATGCTCGGCGTAGAACTCGAACGCGCCGGCCCGCAAAGTCTTCGATCCCCTCGGGGCTCCCCGTGGTGAGCCGCTTGGAGCACGCCGTCGAAGACGGGCCGACAAGGCCCGACAAAGACGCGCCCCTTGTGGAGGAGCAGGCCGTCGCGTGCCGCCCCGATCCCGCGCCGCTCGCGCCGCGTCGCCTCTCGCTCCGCCGTAGTCCGGGCAGCCGACAGATCCGCGGGCGCAGCTCGGCGCTGCGCGGATCGCCGGCGAGCCGAAAGTCGGCCGAGAGATGGCCGCCAAGACCGCACTCATCCGGCGAGGGCGCCAGGGGGCGCCCCGCCATCACGACGAGACAAGGCATCGGCGACCTGCCAGCGCCCGGGAGTGTACTCCACCCTGAAATCATAGCCAAATAACTTACCGATCCAAAGGGTTCTGGGATGGTGGAGAGGCGCCGATCCAACAGAACTTCAATGCGTAGTGGTCGGGTGAGGACGAATATGGTCGCCTCGACAAGGCCGACGAGCTCACGCCGTAAGCGGCCACCTTTCAGCGCACGCCGCGAACGGCCGGCTGAAGAACGCTATGGGGCCGGCACCCTGGTGTAGTACCGCCCCAAAGCCGAGCCCGACGCCGTCACGCCGACGATAAACTCCGTGTCGGTCGGGAGGTGCGGAACCGCGCCGCGCCAGTGCCTTCCTCTTGTAGGTATTACCGTACATAACATATGAATTGCTTGACTTACTAGCATAACGCTTGTTTTTGAAAATGTGTTCTTGGGAAAATTGTCTGACTGCAGGTTCTGATTGATGATTTTGTTCTCGTGTCATTATTTAAGCATTGGTGGCTGCAACAGTATTATCTGTAATATACAGTTTGCTGATTGCTAAATTCCTCATGTTGCATCCTACTGTATTTGTGAAGGTCTGCAGCTATCCATTCACAACAAGAGGGATTCTAATGGATCACATTGTATCCAATCACGAACGTTTTCAGGTTGAACCAATTGCCTTTCGCTTACGATGACCATAGAACCATTAGACTTGACACCAATTTTGCTTCCTTGCTTTTTTGTCACAACTGAATAAAGGCATCCTTCTGCAGGTTATGGACACCCAGGACTCCTGACAAGGCATGATGGTGAGTCAGACTTTCGTTCTCAAACCTCCCTTAAGAGTCAGTGTAGCTTTCATGGGTAAATGTGTGATATTTTTGTTATTATATTCAGACGAATAATTTTCCTTTGTGCTTGATAAAACAATACTGCAAAAATTGGTTTTTTAGTAAAATTAAAAGTTATTGTCATTTTATAAGGGTTCTCTTTTATATTTTACTTTATTGTTCGTTAAAACACACATACTACTGCACCAAAAGCTCTGATCTGTTTTTTTTTTTTTTGGCGTTTTTTGCAGATGCCAGAAATAACATAGAGCGGTTGACACTTGCCGTCCTTTCTTATCTACCTATCGCTGTCCTGTATGTGCACGATCTATCACAAGACTGGGACCTCAGTGGCCAGTACATCTTTTACTTGTCTGATGAAGCTTTTGAACTCATTTATACTTGTTCTAGGGGACACCATAAATACTTAGCTTGCCCAGGTCAATTAGAAGAATCCTTCACCTTGTGTTCAGACGTGCCAAATCACAAGTTTCACATCCCTCCGCCTCAAAGGGTTTGCAGTTAACCTGGTGTTGTTTTGGCAGTACATCACGTACAATTAAGGACAGATTCGGCAACCGCCTATGGCTTGATGTTATATCCAAATGTGATCTTTTGGCAAAGATAGAGCCCATAATCTTTCATGATGCTCCTGCTGATGTAGCACAATACAGAAGATTGGGGCCAGAAGGTGCCCTCCGAGTTTCTGTGCAGAGCGAAATCGGTGTCAAAGAGGTTAGCTATTCACGTGCCAGCCTCATACGGAGTAACCTAAAAGTGGAGTCTACTTTTTTGCTTACTGTAGCTACTGCCATGCCCTTTAGAATTTAGACTAATAGTCTAATATGCTTCTGTCTCTCCAGCTAAAGGAAAGAGTGTATGAGCAGAACTATTGACCTCACAGATGCCTCGGATCAAAGCTAGCAAGGCGCAGCATGAAACTACTGACTAGTGTTATTACTGACAATGAGCACTCGAACATCCATGCTGGATGTTTGTGTAAACATTCCACTAATGTCGATGATGGTAACACATTTCATCTGTTGTCATTTTGTCAATCTGGAAAGGGTTGCTCAATTGCTAGTATGATTGTGATTGCCCATTTTGTTTCCCCCACCGTTGCCGTTATCCGTTCTTTTGTTGGGTATGGTTTTCTCCAATGTTGTTCTAGTTTGCTTTTATTGGAGAGTTATTTTGTTCCTTTTCTAGATATGGTTTTTATTATTTATCTAGACAACATGTCTAGATATACAGAAAATTATATGTTCCTTGAAAAACAAAACAACATATATAACTTAAAAACGAAGCAAGTAGTCTTTTAGTTTTTTTTTTTTTTTAAAAAATCGCAAACGAAAGGAGACATGTTTTGGGTCTTGGAGACATATCTAAACATTCAGTCTCTTTTTAGGGGTGGATACCAAGCGTCTCGACTCAACTGCTGTGCCCGTCCAAAGTTTGCATCATCTTTCGATCCGTCGCCACGCCAGTTCTGCAAACACGGTGGAGTATTGGAGTCATGCGAAATTCGACATTGTTTATTTCCCTTCAAAACAAAAAGGAGGCGCAAACTTAGCCGCAATAATCGACATTATGCTCAGCCGCAATTTTTGAAGTTTCTGCAAGCCAGGCGCTGCATCTAGGATCCTCTGTGTACGTAGGCAGCCGAAGAATATAGAGTGTAGACTGTAGTACACCCGGTTTAGAGTACCGTGGAAGCTGAGTCGGTCTGTCCGGCCAGCAGCCAACATTTCTCACCACTAAGTCTCAAGCCAGAGAGGATCCCGTTTGATGTCGATATATGGTGGCTCGGTTTTAACAATCTTTCAGAATGCGCGGTTAGATTTTTCAGAAAGAAAATTAGCGTACTGTCAACTTGGAATTACGTGAACTTTGGTTACCTTTTTCAGCATATATGTATGACCATGAAACAAAAAAATTCATTCGCTCTATGGCCTTCCGTCCGTTTTAGACACTTGACGTTGTTAAGTCAAAGAGTAAAAGACCGTTCTATTGTTAGTGAAAAAATAAAATTCAGTTTTGTTTGTGTGTTATATATTTAGAGTAATATTAAGCAAATAAATTCACATAACAGTACATAATAGGACACATAATCAAATACACAAGTATATTGCAATAAAACGAGTTTATCAAATGCATAAAAAAATTGCACAAATGCATTGGTTTCACATACATTTCAGTATCACATAAACTGTTACAGATCGACAGAACGACACAAAAATAATCATACTAGCAATGCGGTGACAAAGTTTATTCAACCACTCACATTCTCCCACTCACGATCCATTTTTTTTTTTTTCTTGCACTAGGTGAGTGCCCGTGCGTTAACCCGGAGAACACTCAAAAAATGAAACATGTGTGTATTTGTTCAAATTAAATGTAGCACCACTTGCCCAATTCCTTGAGATCATAGTAAATGTACAAGAGACCCAATGAACAACGAAACATGTTGTGCTACATCAAGCCAAACATGGCCCGTCTAATATTAATATTACATTTATTCTAAGATGACTTACAATTACAATTATAATAGCACTACTGGTCATTATATATTAATAATCTTTTCTATAACTGGAGAGAAACTTTATCCATGATTAGCGAGTTGTGGCACCTGCAGTAAATTGGAATTAGAAACTTTCTTGAACTGGAGAGAAACTTCATCCATGATTAGCTAGTCATGGCAACATGTTTTGAACCGGCAAACTCTAAAAATGGACAGACTGAGCAGTTGGATAGAATACCGCAATCCACAGTTCAACCATATAAATACCCTAGCAAAAACATTATCCTAAATAGAAGTGTAACTGACATGTGCAGAATGCATGAAAATAGAAGATCATAAATCGACAAAATCAATCATAAGATCGAAAAGTTGGAGTTCCCATACCTTGAATCCTCTAATGGATGCTCCTGGATGGCAGGATCGAGGCCACCTCCTGGATGATATGGTTTCTTGCATCACATGCACATGGTGTTTTGCATCAGCTATACACCTATACATCGAGAATCTTGAGACCTCACACAGCCAAACTTCTATCAGGGATATTTATTGTCATTTCATTGGACACTATTTACAGAGTAAAGAGAACAATACCACAGTAGCATTGGTTGCATTCGCCCCATCTGATGGTATTTTAGTCACATTCAGAAGCAAAAGAAGATTGGAAGAAAATGAAAATCACTTAAAATTAGCACATGCATCAAAGTAACTGAAAAAAAAATGTGAGCATTGCAGTTTCTTGATAGAGTCATGAAGCATGAAATCATTATTTAATAGTAAATCCTAATTTGTCCCATGAGATATGGTGGTGATTTTTCTCATTTTCTTTCTCGACAGATCTACATGTACTCTGAATGTTGCATGCTTTCACAGGCACCAATTTCAGATCTCTTATCTGCATATGCATCTGATTCAATTTTTTAATGAAAAAAATACAAAACAATAGAATCAAAAGAGCACCAATTTGTAAAGTAATAACCAACTTACCTCCAGCACCAAAGAGCCAACTCTGATTCATCTTCTAAAACATCAGCGACCAGGGAAGATTTCTCATACATCAGCCTGTTCCCAACAAGCTAGCTAAGCAGCACAGAACTATGGACTGAAGCCTCACAGATGCCTAACAGAGTTCTGTGCAGAGGTACGAAAGAATATTGGTGTATCTTCAACGATAAATTCTTTTACGATTCCATACAACGTTGCAGGGAGGTGGAATTCGATATCTGAACCAGAGGGATGTCAAAACATTACTCCACATTTGTCGAATTCCAACTATATGGTTGGTCTCTACAATAGAGAATATGTAGAAAAAGTGCCAATAAAACCAAATCATGATGAACATTACTACAGTAGCAGACTACATATCAATGCTAGATGGTTCTCTAAGGCAAACATGTACACGACTCTTCCAGTTTGCTGTAGTAGAGTTCCTGCTCATTTTTCGGAATAAGTTCAGTAACATGATTCAAGATTTAGTAGGGTGCTCTGCTGTTATCAAGTACTCTTTTTCGTTTCAAATTGTTTCACTTTGGCTTTTCTAGATTCATTTGATTTACTATGTATCTAGACATAGTGTATAACTAGGTGCATAGCAAAATCAATGTATCCAGAAAAGCCAAAGTGAACTACAATTTGGAACGGAGGGAAAGAATTAACAGTCAGCTTGCAGTTTTCAAAACATTTACATTTTCAAAAAGTATGTTATGGCTATGCTCAGCACGCAGATCAAACTATATTAATTCACCAAGAATTACCTGACATGTAGAGATGGACATGCTACGCACACAGACATGACATGTAGAGATGATTGAGAATAGAAACTGTAGTTTATTTACACCTCATAACCTGTTGTATGTTAGCAATTAGGGACAAGGGTATGCAAATAACAGTCGAGATTTACACCTCATAATCTGTTGTAACTGAACAGGTCCCAAGAGAAGCCACTATGTTAAGAAAACAGTTACAATAGTTTTATTCCCAAAATTTAGAGAACTCACTAACTTCCTCCTGCAGCGGTGACTTGCTAATTTCTTCTTGAGGCAATATCTTGTGGCAAAACTCCTCTGCAAAGAAAAGCAACAGTTACCACCAAATAACAGCCAATTCATATGGACTTTTATTAAAATAGTTTCAGAAATTTGAGGTTGACAAACTGCATGTTTGGGATAGAAGTACCTTTGTACTTTTTAAAGGATGTGACACAGCAACTACAAGGATTAATGAAGCAGTAAATTAGGTTGAACTAATAAAAATATTGAGTGCTAATGCTTTTAGTTAATCTGAAACATATATGATATAACCATACCAAAAACATTTAGTATGAACACTTAGATTTTCAATCTTGACTTTGTTGAGATATAAGTCATAAGCAAACACTGTAGAGCTGTTTAATAATCATAGCAGATTGACAAGAAAAGAATAGATCATGCTATTTCTGAAGACAAAATAATGCCATACCAAAAGAAAACCCTGCTACAACAGGTCTTATCTAGTGCAATTTCTAAACAATTAAAAAATAAATCTGTAGAAATAGTGACCATTTACCATTATATTCATATATAATTAATATTTTCAGTAAGCCGTTCACGTTGTAGGTGTATTGATAATATTCATATATAACATATGATACGCAACCTGTTCACGATGTGCAGCATATATATATATATATATATATATATATACATGCTAGGCTGAATGCAATACCGAAAAATGTGTAGAGATTGGTCAAAAAACAATATTCATATCAGCTTCTTTTGCTAAATTGTTGCAGGCCAACGAATCATATGCAATCATGTCTGCCAAATTGATTTATCTCAAATAAATCATAGATCGACGACCAGCAGCCCAACAAAGCGATGGGAATTGAAACAGCCACAACAAATTAACAAAGCGATGGGCCATCAAAAGCTAAGGCAGTTGTAGCGGCAGTGGGCAAGTCAAACCTAGCAGCTACGGCAACCAGCACTACCACATTGCGGCTGCGGCACAGCAACCTGACGGCAATAGATCGGAGCACTTACCAGGCGAGCAATGGAGGAGCGACGTCCGCAGCGGCTGCCAGCGCCACTTGGTGTAGGATGCGTCGTATCGCGGGTACCCGTGGCCACCGCCGCTGAGGATCCACGCGATGGTCCTGCCCTCGCCGGGCTCCCCGCGAGGGAGCCGCCCCGCCCCCTCAGGTCCGGCCCGCCCGCCGCTGACTCTGGCTGTGAGCCCACAACTGCTGGTTAGGAAAGGACGATGCGGACTCACAGCGGCTGGGCGGGATGCGACAAGCTAGCGGTGGCGGGAGCTGCGGGCGGCGGCCTGGCGGCGTTGTGGGTGGCGGCCTGGCTTCTCCGGTGGCGGCAGCGCAGACGGCAGCGGGATGAGGTGAGCAGGGCTGGCGGCGGCTGGTTGGCGCGGGGACCCCTGGTGGCCGGGACTGGTGTTTGGGGCGGCGGCGGTCGCCCTGGTGGCCGGTGGGGCGGGCGAGCTGGCCAGGACGGGCGAGTCGACCTGCTGCTATACGAATTTGGGGTCGGTGCTGGTTTGGTCGGTTTTGAAACCCGCGGGCGGGGACTTGGGGAGCGGGGCGAGGACGATATCACCCGGGGCTTTTTGGTGGTAGGATTATCAGTTTCGAGTAGTTTTCAACCACTACTGCCACATGCATAATCATTATGCTTCAGGTTAATAACCTTCAAGACGGAGGCATGAACCTGTACCTTCTCATACATCAGCATCTATGTCTTTCTGTAATCGCTAGCAGGCCTCTTGTCCCAACATTTCATAGTACAGCTTGCTCGAGCTTCTTTATGGAATCTGCCGTAAATTTGTAAGGCCAGTCTTAAGACTCCTCCAATAAGTAGTGAAAGAGCAGGAATAGGAGAATACTCAATGAATTCTATTACATGAATGCCGAGGCATATAGAGCAGTAGCGAATACATGCATCCACACAGCGACACACACACATGCATCCGCATGATGCTTGGTCTAACACATGCATCCACACAACTCCCGCCTAACGCTCCCCCTCGGTCCGGGCGGGAAAGACCGCGAACATTAAGATCGGACCTAAACTCGGTGAAGACGGACGTCGGCAATCCTTTGGTGAAGACATCGGCGCATCGCGACGTGGTGGGAACGCAGGGACCGCGACCTCACCGAGGGCGACTTCGCTCTCTGGGCGGGCAGTGTAGATCAATCTCGACATGTTTGGTTCACGATGCCGAATCGATTGCTAGAGAGGTAGACAAAGACCGACATTGTCACAAAAGAGACCACGGTAGCGCAAATGGCGAGGATGATGAAGCTCTGCGCAAGTCGTAACCAGCGAGGCCGGCAACACCATTCGCCACCGCTCGTACTCGCCTGCCCGTGACCGACACGTAGGGTCGACGTTTGACGACCATGAGATGAGATTGTCCCGATGAACACGGCATAACTAGAGGTGGACTTGCGCGTGTCGACATCCCGCCCAATTAGCATCCATGTAGACAATAAGATCACCCGTGTGGTCCGGTGAAGGCGAAGACCGAGGTCCAAAGTACCCGAAGATAGCGAAGAATCCGGCTTCATAGCACCATGATGAGGCTCCCGAGGATCATGCATATACAAGCGGACACTGTTGAACAAATGTAGGCGATATCCGCAGCGGGTGAAGGTGAGGTATCAGAAGGCACCGGCGATGCTGCGGTAGGAGGTGGGGTCGGCCACGGCAACACCATCGCCAGACAGCCTTGGCTTGAGTATCCACAGAGTACCGCAAGGCTTACGCTTGAGCATACCGCAAGACGTCCGAATATCCAGCATATACCGACGCCGTGAAAGGAACAGATCACATGTTGACGCTGGACACCGACTCAAGAAAATGATGAAGAGGTCCCATATCCGTCATAGAGAATTCCCGGCGGAGAGCAAAGAATGATCCGTTGAAGAAGACTCAAAGAGGAGGCCGTCAAAAAACGATGTCATCAACATAGAGAAGCAAGATAGCCATATCGAGCCATGACGATATATGAACACCGGAAGTATCGACTTTGCCTCAACAAATCCAAGAGAGATGAGGTAAGAGGCAAACCGATGGTGCCAGCGCTGGGAGCTTGCTTCAATCCATACGAGGACTTGTTCAGGCGGCGGACAAGGTCGTCTAGAGGTGTCGAAAACCGGTCGGTACAGTATCACAGACGGTCTCATTCAAGGTGCCATGGAGAAATGCATTCTTCACATCGAGCTAGTGAATAGGCCATGAATGAGAGAGTGCCGAGTGAGAGCGGCCCGAATCGGTTGTCGGGGCTTGACCACAGACTGAAAGTTTCATCATAGTCAATGCCCGACGCCGTGAAACCACGGTACCCATCGAGCCTTATAACGGTCAAGAGAGCCGTCTGCCTTGAACTTGTGACGAAAAATCCACTTGCTCAGAACAAGGTTGACACCCGTGAGGCCGAGGAACCGGTGACCAAGTGTCATTTGCTTGCGGGCATCAAACTCCTCCTGCATAGCCGTGCGCCACGCCGATCCACAAGTGCGAGCGAACCGAAGATGGCACCGAGAGATAGTGGACCCGCCTGAAGATTCGCGGCGATCAACAGTTGTCATATGCCGCCCTTGCCACGTGTGTGCATGCCATGCGCATTGGTGACGTGAGTAATGTCGCTGGGGCACCGTAGAGGTGGTGCGGCCGGGGACGGCGGGCGCCGCCGGCAACGACCGGGGCGGGCGTCCGTAGGGGCAGCAGCGGTACCCGGCCCAAGAGAGGGTGCGCTGTTAGGGCGGCCGTGGCCGGCGTGGGAGAGGACGCCGCCGAGGCACCAGCCGGTGGGGGTTGTGTGTCGGCGCGCCATCGCCGCCGAAAGGCTGCCGGGGGCGGCATCCATGCCCCCCCGGAAGGCGTGAACCTACATACACAGCTCTTGACCCATAGGGAAAAGAGGAATCATCGATGTTGTCCAAAATCAAGTGTGGTGGGATCCTGGGGCGAGGTGGACATATTGGCAAAGGGAAAGACCGTCTCATCAAAGACGACATGTCTGGAGATGATGATGCGGTTGGAATGAAGGTCAAGACACCGATAGCCCTTATGATCGGAGGAGTACCCCAGGAAGACACACAACGAGGAGCGAGGTGATAGTTTATGTGGAGCTGTGGAGGACAGGTTGGGATAACAGGCGCAACCGAACACACGAAGGTGCGTATAAGAGGGTTGCGTGCCATGGAGGGTGAGGTAGGGTGTTCGGCCATCTAGGGTTTTTGTGGGGTGGCGGTTGAGTAGGTAGGTGGCAGTGTGGAGTGAGTCCGCCCAATAGACCGGAGGTAGACTGGCCTGAAACAGGAGTGGGCGCACAATGTTGTTGATGGTGTGTAGAATGCGCTCAGCCCGCCCATTCTGCTGGGAGGTGTATGGGCACGAGAGGCGAAGAACGACCCCGTGAGTGAGGAAGAACGTGCGGGCCGAGGAATGGTCAAATTCACGGCCATTATCGCACCGAACTGCCTTGATGGAAGAGTCGAATCTCGCGTCTTTACATACGAAGAAATTAGTAGTAAAGGTGTCGGATTTGAGGCGTAGAGGAAAAGTCCAAATGAAATGAGTGCAATCATCAAGAACGACAAGATAATATTTATAGCCGTAAACACCGACAACCGGAGATGTCCAAAGATCACGCAGTATTAAATCAAAGGGGCGAGGTGCACGGAAATTTGACATGCTAAAAGGAAGACGCACATGGCGGCCTAGCTGGCAGGCATGGCAAATGTGAGTGTCATCGCGCTTATTACAGGAAATAGCATGTGAACTTATGAGCTTGGACAAGGCCTCATGACCGACGTGACCGAGACGGCGATGCCATAGGGTGGTGGAGCCGGCGGTAGTAGTGAGGGCGGTGGTGCTGGCGGGTGCTGGCGGGAAGAACGGGTAGAGATCTCCCGTGCTATTACACCTGGCGATCACGCTCTGTGTCCGGAGGTCCTTCACAGAAAAGACCAAAAGGATCAAACTCAATGGAACAGTTGTTATCAGTGGTAAACCGACGAACGGAAATTAAATTCTTAATAATGCTAGGGGAAACTAGAACATTAGAAAGAATTAAAGGACGTCGCGGTGTGATAAAAGAGTGAGATCCTTCGGAGGTAACGGGAAGCGTAGCTCCATTACCGACAATGATAGATGGAGGACTGGATGACAAGGGGGGTGAGAGGAGGAAATTATACCAAAGATTGTTGACCATGTGGGCACCAGCACCGAGTCAACATACCAATCACTGGCCGGGCGGTGTCGGGCGTCATGGTGTCTGAAGTTGCCGGGCGAGCGACGATGTGTCGAAGATCCACCGTGCATCGGGCTCCATGGCTGCTGTTGTGGTGGAGGCGCCGGCTGCCCATAGCCGGCCCGGAGGACGGCCGAAGCTGCGAGGGAGCCCCCAGATCCGTCCCGCACCCATACGGTGCCTCGGAAGTCGGCTCCGCCGCCGCCGGGGCACCATCGTGAGGGCTCGCTGCGGTGGGCGATAGTGACCGCCATGCCCGCCGTCGGGCCGTGGGGGTTCGCCAGAACGGAACCGTGCTCCCCACGGGTTGTAGAGGAACGGGGCGGACGCCGCCACCGGATGGCGCACCGCCGGGCTGCCGCCGCCGCCACCGCTGCCACGCCGGCTCTTTGCGTTGCCCTGGCCACCGCCATGGTTTCCGTGACCACCGGGGTTGCCGCCTTGGCCAGCCAGCGCCACCGCCCAAGCCGTGGCCGCCGGGAGGACCACGACCGTTGGACCCGAGTCGGTGAGGAGGGCCGGCGGTGGCGGAGCTGGCGGGTTGGTGGTGCCGGCGACGTCGTCGAGGTCGATCTCCTCCAGAAGAAGTAGCGTGCGGGCCTCGGCGAAGGTGGGGAACGGTTGGCGCAGCTTGATGTTGGTCACCATGGGGCGGAACTTGTCGCTGAGGCCCCGCAGCAGCGTGAGGACGAGGGTCCGGTCGCCCACCGGATCACCGAAGTCCTTGAGGTTGGCCGCCATGGTCTCCAGCTTGCGGCAGAAGTCCGTGATGGAGGACGCGCCTTGCTTCACGGTGCGGAACTCCGCGGACAGCAGCAGCGCGCGTGACTCGCGCTGTCCGAGGAATTCGTCCTCGAGATGGAGCCAGGCGGTGCGGGCGTTGGGGTTCTTCAGCATGGTGGACTGCTGGAGATCGGCGTTGATCGTGTCGTAGATCCACATGAGGACGGTGCAGTCCATTTGCAGCCAGGCCGGCCGATCGGCGTTCACCACATCAGTGAGAACGTGATCGGTGAGGATGTACTTACCCAGGACGATGAGGAAGAGGGAGCGCCAGCGATTGTAGTTGTTCGCGGCGCGATCCAAGACGACCGGGATGAGGACCTTGATGTTGTTGAGGGCGATGGCGGCGCTGTGGGTGTCGGCGTGCTTCGCCTCGAACTCGTCGAGGGCCTTGGAGCGGGCCTCGGCAGCCTCACGGTCGCGCTGCTCCTGCGCCTCACGCGCGGCGCGCTGCTCCGGAGTTTCAGCCATTGCGAGGGATCGGCGTCCGGCGATGTGGATCGACGACGGCGGCGGATCGGGAACGCAGCGACTCTCTCTTTTTTTTTTTCTTTTTTTTTCTTTTTTACTTCTGGGACCGATGGAACGTGATTTAGATCACCGCGAGCCGGACGCGGACGGACGTCGCGACTGGGTCGCGCGGCGCGGGCGAAGGGATCGCGCTCCGCGAGCGGGATGCGGACGGACCGCGAATGGGTCGCGCGGGCGCGGGCGAAGAAGTCGCGACGGAGGCGGACGTCGGGCGTCGCGCGATCGGTCGAAGCGCGACGGACGTCGGAGCCTGCGCGGGGAAGCCGCGCGACGAAGCCGAGGCTCGCGATTTGCGCGAGCGGGACGACGGAGCCGCGACCCGCGAGCACTTGACCGCGCGATGAGGACGTGCCGCGATCGGGGCCTCCACGCGATGAGAACGGAGGCAGAGTCTTCCACCACGCGAGCACGGACGGGTGGGGGCCGGCAAGCGAGCTCTGCAGCGGCAGGCCGGCGAGTGACGAGCACCCAGCGACGGCTAGTTGCGGAAGCGAGAGAAACTAGGATCGTAACTTTCTCGTGATAGCATGAATTCTATTACATGCATCCACACAGCTACACGCACACATGCATCCGCACTAACACATGCATCCACACAATTCAGTCTAACAAGTAGAGAACCCCAAAAGTAGCAGAAAGCGGGATAGCTGAAGTTATCAGCAAAGAAATCAGAAGCTCTCTTTAGTTTTTTTTTTTTTAGACTTGCTCCTCTTTAGCTGCTCCTGCACTACTGTTTGAAAGTACACATGCCATTTTGTCCTAACGTTTCATAGTTTACTCAAAATAATAACAGATCTCAAGTTACTCCTACAATTCTAGAATGACATAAAATCTTATCTCTCCTCCATGCCATCTGTTAAACAATGTTAAACAATTTTCACCTGGTTTGTAGTTATCCATCTAGTCATATTATTATTTCAGCCATTATAAGTACATTGCGAAGAAGGCATAATGTATGAATGATAGGCTGGTACTCTCCAAGTCCTGCTGGTGTTTACAATTCACCTCCGTGATTCATCCGCAAGCCCAACGAACCACTAAGCATAATTTTAGGCCCTAATTAAGAGTTTTAGACCAGTCAAGTAATTACAAGAGTGTGCTGCCCAGCACAAGTAAAGAACATCAAATAAAAGTATATTTAAAATAAAGTGATATGTTCACACTAGCTACTTTATTAGCACCATTACCTGCAACATCAAACATTGCCAATAACTTCTGTATGAAGATTTAGTGCATTACAACTTAGTAGTAAGTCAATCTGTGGCACTGTCAGACTGCGATAATTACACAAATCTTACAATACACAGTTCATTTAGCAATCCCCTACTTCAACACTGGAAAAAGGAGTAGACCTCATCAAATTTAACAGCACACAAGATTACTGAGTCAAGCAGGAACTGTTCCTTCACATTCAAAGGGATCAGTTATAGACAAATCATGGACATGATTAATATGCATAAACTCGTGGTTACATCCTTTAGCAGTAAAATGAAACTGAGCACGTCTTGAAGCCCTCTTCTCCAGCTGGAGCAGCTTATGCTGCTCTGCAAGAAATCTTTCACTCACATTGAACCTTTGATCCTGAAATGTCATTGACTCTAGCATCTTCGCGTTCAGTACAAAGAATGTCGCGAAGTTAACTTGTGATCTTGTGCCTCGATAAGATCTTGTGCCTCGAAAAGGACTGAAATTCAACACAACTGTCTTGAGACGGATGTCAAGGCATTTGATAAGATTACGATGTTTACAGCGCCATAAATTCTTGTCTCCACCCTGACATGACTGAAAAGGGAAAAACAGTATTCAAACACAACCAATTCAAGAAGAATCGACACAATATTGCACCAGATACAAAGAATATATCAACACAATGAATTTACTAGTTTAGTATGTTTACCTCGATATACAACTTCTCCAAGCATGGGAAGCATCTCATTAAGTCAATAATCACATCCAGGCTAAGAGTACAAATATTGACGGCTAAAATCTTGACAGTACACGCCGGCGTTGTCGAGTTAAAGACCTGGAATTCCTTTATGTGGCATGGCTGCATGAAAGATGTGTTAGCCCATCTACAAAAAGACTATATTTTCAAGTAATTTTAACTCAGAACCTATAAGCAAAAGGTACCTCAATAATCATAGAGCCCAACGTGAGCCTGGAAGAGTAATCAGAAGAATTTAGGCAACCCAAGATCTCCAGGTTGGGTGCTGAAATAACTGACACTTGCAGTCGCATGCATGTTTGCCGATGATAAAGAATCCTTTTAAGACAAGGGGCATCCTCGATGATGAATTCTTCTAAGAATGTCATTGTTGATTCATAAACAACATTAGCACCCACCCCAATGCTTGTAAGTCTAGCTGAGTTGATCTTGATACAGCGGAAGCCAATGATGGTGCTAAGCAGCAAGCACTCGAGGACTGGAGAACCGGCAATAATGCTCTGAAGAGAATCCTCCGAAATGCTGACCAATTGAAGTGCGAGCTTCTTGAGCTCGGGGAACTGAAGCCCCTGGGCGACATCGTCAGAGAGGTGGCATTGGCTGAGAGTGGGCGACAAAAGGCAATACGAGAACCGGAAGGCAGATGCCGGCAGAGGTGGCAGTTGCAACCCCCGCCGGAACCAAATGAAGCGGATGGGGGATCGAAGCCATGCATCCACAGTGGCGGGGTGGCCTTCTGCGGGGAAGCGAAAGCGGCGGCCGGGGCCCCGGTGGGCGGAGAGGATGCTGGAGACGGCATCGATGGAAAGGTCACTGCCGTCGAGGTTGAGAGGGGCTGAGCGCCAGAGAGGGCGCCATCGGGTGGCGAGGATTTGGGTGCGGGCGGCATCCTTGGTGGGGAGTAGAGAGATGATCTCACCTAGAATGGCGTCCGGGAGGAGGCTGATTCGGTCGATCCCATCTCCTTCCTCTCCGCCGGCTCCAGGCGGTGGATTCTCGATGCAGGGTTCGTCTCCTCCGGCTCCAGGAGGACTGGAATCGGGCGCGTTCGTCGCTGGTAGCGGTGAGAAGTCTACTCCACCCTCCTGCTCTGCGCTCTCGGGTGCCTCCGGCTTCCTTCTCTTGGCACGGTGAGCCGCCGCCAGAGTCTCCATGGCCGGTGGCGGTGGGTGACTGGGAGACGAGCGCCGCCCGCCGCCAAGCTTCTCAACCTGACGAGGTCGACTCGTGCATCGTGGGGATCCCTGCATCGTGCAGCATCCAGGCCTCCCGTTTCTGGCCCATAGGCCCAAGGCCACCTACGTTGGGCCTCACAAGCACAGCATATAGGCCTCCTGTTTCTGTTGCTGCTGCTGTGCTGCCAACGAGAACTGAAGGGATGCGAGCCACAGCAGGAGGCCGCGCCCGCCATGGCGAGCCCCTCGCCCGCCCTGCCGCCACCAGGCACCTCTCCCACTCAGCGCCAGTGAACCGCGCCGATCACCGTCGCCTCTTCCCCAAAGGTTTGTCTTATCATTTATGCCCGCCTCTCCGGCGCTCCTGACACGGAAGGTGTTCGACGGAATGCCCACCCGCCGGCGACGCCTTAGGTAGAGCTAGTCGCGGGCACGAAGTTGCTTATCGTGCGGTGCTTCGTTGCGCGATGGATTTTACCTGGCTTCGCTAATATTGAGGCCTGGTCACTGTTCACGCGGGACTGCCTGTTCCTGCCTTGGATTATTTATTACCTAGTACTAGTTTCCACATCCTATTTGACTTACCAAAGCAAAGAAAATGGGAGATTTCTAATTTTTTACCACTCTTATTTTGGCAAACTATTAGTGAAGTCACTGTTTTCTATTGCTAGTGTGTAATCAGAAAGTTGTGATAGTTTTATTTGACTTGTTGGCTGTTAGTTACTAGTTACTAGTTCTTACCAAACAGTAGTTATTTAATGTTCATGCTTCATCCAGTATGTTCCTGTCAAAGAACATGTTCCTTCTACATTGGTGAGCTTCAGTTAACATCTATGAGTTGCTTGACTTACTAGCATACCGCTTCTGTTTTCTGAAAATATGTTCTTGGGAAAATTGTTTGACTGCGGGTTCTGATTGATGAGTCTGTTCTGTGTCATCATTTAAGCATTGGTGGCTGCAATAGTATTATCTGTAATATACAGTTTGCTGATTGCTAAATTCCTCATGTCCCATCCTACTGTATTTTTGAAGGTCTGCAGCTATCCATTCACAACAAGAGGGATTCTAATGGATCACAATGTATCCAATCACGAACGTTTTCAGGTTGAACCAATTGCCTTTCTGCTTACCATGACCATAGGTCCAGTAGACTTGACACCAATTTGGCTTCATTGCTTTTTGTCACAACTGAATGAAGACATTCAGAATCATCTCACAAAAGAAGACCGTATTTTCTTGGGCATTGAACTTCATGATCATACTTACTTGTTATTCTTCTACTCCTTTACCTCATTCCAGGAGAACAGAGAAAGCAGGAGACAGTTGGTGCGTTTCAGAAAATACCGATGGTGATGCCTGCAACTGATATACTAATGTCAGCACAAAGGGAATCTAGAAATATGCCACCAACAAAGGGTATGATTCATCTGACCATTAAGCATTTATTATTCACACTCTGCTAAATGAGTGACGATCGTCCTCTTAACATTTTGTTTTAGCATGACTAGATGTTTGCCTTATGATTCATATGTAATGTAGGTATCTACTACACCTATATAGGGAACCCCCGCTAGATGAATTCTCTTTCCATGCAAGGTGTCCACATCATTTCCCACTAAGTGAGTTCTATCTATTCATGCAAGGTGTCCACATCATTCCTCACTAAGTCCACATCATTATCCATTAAGTCCATGTCATCCATTATTAATTTCAAAAAATACTCATGTCATCTCTAAATACTAAAAGTCTTTAATCTATTAACATATAAGTCATCTATACAAGCTATGTATTATAATAGATTTATTTTTAAGAAAATCCCGCAGCAACGCACGCTAAAAGCGTGAAAGAAACAAAGGTGCAAAAACAGCTTGATGCCTTCATGAAAGTTTGTTGGTAGTGCCCCCTGCTAGGTTCTAGGGCGTGTGGATACTCTCAGGAAAACGATTACTTCTGTTGGAAAGCAACATGCTTCAGTCTGTGCTAAGGTGAATGTATACCAATTGATTTGTATTCATTTAATTCCAGCTTAAGGGAATGCATACTCTCATACTGTAATTGGAGATAAAAAATGTACAATAATGTTTATAACAAGGGGGAAAAAAAAAATTTGACTATCACATTCAAAAGTCAAGATATGTCCTCTGAAACTCTTGTGTGTGCGCAATCAAGCATACTTGAAACTTGTGAGTCATGACCCATAAAGTTAAGTCTTGAAACATCTCACCACATTTTCAGTCCAGTGGGTTAGTTACTTAGTTTGATCTCACTTGGCAAAGTAAAAAAAAAAACATGGTTTCAGTTCTGAAATTATGATTGTTACCAGTTTGTTCTCACTTGTGACTGATATAATCACCGAAGTTATTCTCAGTATCAGTGTTATATCATATTAAACATTTTCTAGGAAATCAGGGGATGCTATGTCTAACATCTGATATTTGGATCTGTAATCTTCATTAATAAACTATCATTTTGTATATGGATAATCTTGACACTGCTCCCATAGCTGGAAATATCGGGTAATATTTTTTTTGAACATATAATAATACAAAATTTTATTCCTGATATATATATATATTTTAACCTTGACAGTCAGCAACAAAACGTGAAGCAGAGGAGCGCCTCACTGAGGTTTGTTCAGGTTCCAACATATAAACCGATCACTGTTCTTGATCCTTTGTCGTTGTCTTATAGTCAGCCACAAAAAATTTCTGGAAATGACTCTGGTTACATTTCTAATGCTTTGCTTTTGTGTCTCTATCTACTTTTCCAGGGCAGAAAGAAACTTTGAAGTGCACCTATCTTTCTTTCAAGTTGGAGAATATGAAAATGATTTCGATATCCTTTTTTTAAGCTTCTGTTATTCAGGCTTCTAATTTTTTTAAATTTGATTTCTGGTTAATTTTTGAGTTACTACAGGCTTTTTATGTTCTATGCCTGTTGTTGATCTACATATTCCAACACTATGCCTAGTTGGATCACCCAATGTGGGGACTGGGGAAGTCATCATTAGTCTGCATATTATCATCTGGAAAACCTGAGGTAATGCTCAGCACAGTTTTTGTGTTGGTAGATGGTAGACACAGTTCCACAAGCAATTTTCTATTGCTAGTGTGTAATCAGAAAGTTGTGATCGCCTTATTTGACTTGTTGGCTGTTAGTTACTAGTTACTAGTTTTTTTAATGTTCATGCTTCATCCAATATGTTCCTATGTCAAAGAACATGTTCCTTCTACATTGGTGAACTTCAATTAACATCTATGAATTGCTTGACTTACTAGCATAACGCCTCTGTTCTTGAAAATACGTTCTTGGGAAAATTGTCTGACTGCGGGTTCTGGTTGATGAGTTTGCTCTGTGTCATCATTTAAGCATTGGTGGCTGCAATAGTATTATCTGTAATATACAGTTTGCTGATTGCTAAATTCCTCATGTCCCATCCTACTGTATTTTTTGAAGGTCTGCAGCTATCCATTCACAACAAGAGGGATTCTAATGGATCACAATGTATCCAATCACGAATGTTTTCAGGTTGAACCAATTGCCTTTCTGCTTACCATGACCATAGAACCATTAGACTTGACACCAATTTTGCTTCCTTGCTTTTTGTCACAAATGAATAAAGGCATCCTTCTGCAGGTTATGGACACTCCAGGACTCCTGACAAGGCATGATGGTGAGTCAGACTTTGGTTCTCAAACCTCCCTTAAGAGTCAGTGTAGCTTTCATGTGTAAATGTGTGATATTTTTGTTATTATATTCAGACGAATAATTTTCCTTTGTGCTTGATAAAACAATACTGTAAAAAATTGTTTTTTAGTAAAACTAAAAGTTATTGTCATTTTATAAGGGTTCTCTTTTTATATTTTACTTTATTGTTCGTTAAAATGCACATACTACTGCACCAAAAGCTCTGATCTGTTTTTTTTTTTTTTTTTCAGATGCCAGAAATAACATAGAGCGGTTGACACTTGCTGTCCTTTCTTATCTACCTATCGCTGTCCTGTATGTGCACGATCTATCACAAGACTGGGACCTCAAGTGGACGATCAGGTACATCTTTTACTTGTCTGGAAGCTTTTGAACTCATTAATACTTGTTCTAGGGGGACACCAGAAATACTAGCTTCCCCCAGGTCAATTAGAAGAATCCTTCACCTTGTGTTCGGACCTGCCAAATCACAAGTTTCACATCCCTCCGCCTCAAAGGGTTTGCAGTTAACCTGGTGTTGTTTTGGCAGTACATCACGTACAAGCATATTAAGGACAGATTCGGCAACCGCCTATGGCTTGATGTTATATCTAAATGTGATCTTTTGGCAAAGAAAGAGCCCATAATCTTTCATGCTGCTGCTGCTGATGTAGCACTGTATAGAAGATTGGGGCCAGAAGGCGCCCTCTGAGTTTCTATGCAGAGCGAAATGGGTGTCAAAGAGGTTAGCTATTCACGTGCCATAGCCTCATACGGAGTAATCTATATGAGTCTACTTTTCTGCTTATTGTGGCGACTGCCATGCCCTTTAAATTTGGACTAATAGTCTAAAGGAAAGAGTGAGCTATTGACCTCACACATGGCTCGGATCAAAGCTAGCAAGGCGCAGCATGAAACTACTGACTAGTGTCGTTACTGACAATGAGCACTCGAACATCCATGCTGGATGTTTGTGTAAACATTCCACTAATGTCTATGATGGTAACACATTTGATCTGTTGTCATTTTGTCCATCTGTTAAGGGTTTGTCAATTGCTAGTATGATTGTGATTGCCCATTTTGTTTCCCCCTCCGCCCCAAAAAAGATTATCATTCTGGTTTTCTCCAATGTTGTTCTACTTTGCTTTTATTGGAGAGTTTTGATCCCATTCCATTTAAAATTATACATGTTATTTTGTTCTTTTTCTAGATATGGTTTTTATTATATATCTAGACAACATGTCTAATGTACAAAAAATTATATGTTCCTTGAAAAACAAAACAACATATAACTTAAAACGAAGCAAGTAGTATTTTAGTTTTTTTTTAAAAAAATGCAAACAAAGGGAAACATGTTTTGGGTCTTGGAGACATATTTAGACATCCAAGTTTCTCTCTTTTTAGGGGTGGATACCAAGCGTCTTGACTCAACTGCTGTGCCCGTCCAAAGTTTGCATCATCTTTCGATCCGTCGCCACGCCAGTTCTGCAAACACGGTGGAGTATTGGAGTCATGCGAAATTCGACATTGTTTATTTCCCTTGAAAACCAAAAAGGAGGCACAAACTTAGCCGCAATAATCGACATTATACTCAGCCGCAAACTTTGAAGTTTCTGCAAACCAGGCGCTGCATCTAGGATCCTCTGTGTACGTAGGCGGGCCGAAGAATATAGAGTGTAGACTGTAGTACACCCGGTTTAGAGTACCGTGGAAGCTGAGTCGGTCTGCCCAGCAGCCAACATTCCTCACCACTAAGTCTCAAGCCAGAGAGGATCCCATTTGATGTCGATATATGGTGGCTCGGTTTTGACAATCTTTAGAATGCGCGGTTAGATTTTTTTCAGAAGGAAAATTAGCGTACTGTCAACTTGGGAATTACGTGAACTTTGGTAACCTGAACTTTGGGTATAAATACGTCTGCCTCCTGTTCGTTAAAACTCAGAAGCTGCTACTAGTTCATCGCTATCGCTGGCTGCCTCTCCTGAGCAAAGCTACTCTTGGCCTCAAAGGAATCTGGAAAGGTATGCATGATCCCAACTTTCTTGGACCGAGAACATCAAATTCTGAAACTAAATATGTAAGTTTATTTATTTTGGCATTTCTAGTTGTATATAGAACTGAATGCATTCTAGTAACTTGTTATAATCTTATGACGAGCAGCTACAATTATTGTTCTTTATGACAAGAATATATTTTTCACGCAAACTGTATTATGAAGGTAATCCGTACGTGACCAGACCGGTGTCTCTGAGTGTAGAAATGGATGCTCCCATGATCGGGCTCTGCGTCGTCTCCATCGCTGTCACCGTCGCGGCGACTGCCGAGGCTCAGGCGAGGATGTACTTGTTGCCCCTTGCGCTATGCGTCGTGTTTCACTTTGGGATTATGCTCGTGAATCGCGGCGTCATCGACAACGCGCACGCCGCCGGACGCCGCCCGCCATGGCCGTAAAGGCGGTACTGAAGCAATAACGGCCCGGCAAGAGATGGCCCTGGTTGAACCAGCCAATTGCCGAGTCAGCACCAGTCACTGATAGTGAATAAAAATACGCCGCTGCACTATTTCGTACACTTGTCCAGGTTTGTGAGGTTTCATATGAGGGTTGTTCTCTGTTTTGTTTCGCGTCACAAGTGTTGTAATAAAATAAATAAAGTTTGAAAAAGAAAGAAACATGTGCACACGGCACACGCTTCTCTCCTTGAATCCTCGTGTACGTGTAGTACCAGCACCCTTTGTTTTGGATAACCGCAACACGATCTGCATCAAATCACCAGACAAATGAATCTCCCTGCAGGCTACAGCACCCGATCAAGACTACCAATCTTTTTCTAAGAGAAGATTAAAGTTTTTCCATAATTTTTATTAGGAAAAAAAATAAAGAGGAGGAAACCGAGCAAAAACATCACACAGCGTAGGGTTCGTTCGGTTGCAAGGGATTAATTCGGTTTGCAACCAATCCATACAAACTATAGGCGCATGGAGATTGCTGATTCATTCCCGTGCATGTAGTCCCCACATGTTCAAGATCAAATGGATTTGTTCTAGAACCCTAGTGGCCAGAATTGATTCCATGCAAAGTGACGAAGTTTTTTTTTTTTTTCATGTAGCCTACACATGATCCTCAAATAGTCTATTGGTGCACACATTTTAGGAAAAAACTGGATTCTCGAATAGTATATTGGTGCACACATTTTAGTGGGGGGGGACGGGGGACTAGATGGGGATGGTTCTCTGTCCTCCATCCTTATGACCTTTTTTCAGCTTCTATGTATGATCATGAAACAAAAAATAAAAATAAAATCATTCGCTCTATGGCCTTCCGTCCGTTTTGGACACGACGCGTTGTTAAGTCAAGAGTGAAAGACCGTTCTATTGTTAGTGAAAAAAAATAAAATTCAGTTTTGTTTGTGTGTTATATAGTTGGGAGTAATATTAAGCAAATAAATTCACATAACAGTACATAATAGGACACATAATCAAATACACAAGTATATTGCAATTAAACGAGTTTATCAAATGCATAAAAAAATGCACAAATGCATTGGTTTCACATACATTTCAGTATCACACAAACTGTTACAGATCGACAGAACGACACAAAAAATAATCATACTAAGAATGCGGTGACAAAGTTTATTCAACCACTCACAGTCTCCCACTCGCGTTCCGTTTTTTTCTTGCATTATCAGTTTCGAGTAGTTATCAACCACTACTGCCACATGCATAATCATTATGCTTCAGGTTCTCCTGAATAACCTTCAAGATGGAGGCATGAACCTGTACCTTCTCATACATCAGCATCTATGTCTTTCCTTAATCGCCAGCAGGCCTCTTGCCCAACATTTCATAGTGCAGCTTGCTCGAGCTTTTTTATGGAATCTGGCGTAAATTTTCCGGGCCTGCCTTAAGGGGCTTGCCCAACGCCGTGACATGGCGTGCATCGCGGTACTGCCCCATTCTCCAACTCAGCCTGTGATATGCCATGTCATACGAAGAGTTGCCCCAACTCCTGTCAGAGTGGCCTGCAGAAGAGTCTATTGCTTCGTCTGACAAAAGCACCGGGCAGCACCGGGTACAGGCGTTATGGCGGACTGGTGCAGCCAGGATAGCAGCTTTCAGAACCATATCTCTGGTCCTAGGCAGTGGATGGAGCAGCACACCACCTGCCTCCGTTGTGCAATTTAGTAGCCCTAGAAAATTGTGCCCACGTGGCTTCAGCTTTAGCGTGGAGCAGTACGCCCCCCTGCTGCCTCCACTGAAGAAGCCCTTAGACTCCTCCAATAAGTAGAGAAGCCCACACAAATGCCTTTTATTCTTATATAAACTGCATCCTCATGTGTTATCACCCCAAAAGTAGCAGAGAGTGGGATAGCTGAAGTTATCTGCAAAGAAATCAGAAACTCCTCTTTAGTTTTTTTAGACTTGCTCCTCTTTAGCTGCTACTGCACTCCTGTTTGAAAGTACACATGCCATTTTGTCCTAACGTCAAGTTACTCCTACAATTCTAGAATGACATAAAATCTTAACTTATCTCTCCTAAATGCCATCTGTTAAACAATGTTAAACAATTTTTCTCCTGGTTTGTAGTTATCCATCTATATAGACATATTATTATTTCAGCCATTATAAGGTACATTGCGAAGAATGCACAATGTATGAATGATAGGCTGGCACTCTCCAAGTCCTGCTGCTGTTTACAATTCACCTCAGCCCAAAGGGCTGAGCCGTGATTCATCGGCAAGCCCAACGAACCACTAAGCGTAATTTTAGGCCCTAATTAAGAGTTTAAGACCAGTCAAGTACTTTTACAAGAGTGTGCTGCCCAGCACAAGTAAAGAACATCAAATAAAAGTATATTTAAAGTAAAATGATATGTTCACACTAGCTACTTTATTAGCACCATTACCTGCAACATCAAACATTGCCAATAACTTCTGTATGAAGATTTAGTGCATTACAACTTAGTAGTAAGTCAATCTGTGGCACTGTCAGACTGCAAAAATTACACAAATCTTACAATACACAGTTCATTTAGCAATCCCCTACTTCAACACTGGAAAAAGGAGTAGACCTCATCAAATTTAACAGCACACAAGATTACTGAGTCAAGCAGCAAGTCAGCAACTACTCAAAAGGATGTGCATACGGGCATACCCCTGTTCCTTCACATTCAAAGGGATCGGTTATAGACAAATCATGGACATGATTAATATGCATAAACTCGTGGTCACATCCTTTAGAAGTAAAATAAAACTGAGCACGTCTTGAAGCCCTCTTCTCTAGCTCGAGCAGCTTATGCTGCTATGCAAGAAAATCTTTCACTCACATTGAACCTTTGATCCTGAAATGTCATTGACTCTAGCATCTTTTTGCGTTCAGTACAAAGAATGTCGCAAAGTTAACTTGTGATCTTGTGCCTTGATAAGATCTTGTGCCTTGATAAGGACTGAAATTCAACACAACTGTCTTGAGACGGATGTCAAGGCATTTGATAAGATTACGATGTTTTTACGGCGCCATAAATTCTTGTCTCCACCCTGGCATGACTGAAAAGGGAAAACAGTATACAAACACAACCAATTCAAGAAGAATCGACACAATATTACACCAGATACAAAGAATATATCAACACAATGAATTTACTAGTTTAGTATGTTTACCTCGATATACAACTTCTCCAAGCATGGGAAGCATTTCATTAAGTCAACTAGCCATTTGCTGCCCGCCCGCCGGCCGCGGGTGATGTGCTTAAACTCAAATCTATCGAATGACTATGCGAGCACAACTTCCACAAGCGTAAAATATGCAGCAGGGACACAAAGGTTCGATAGATTTGAGTCGCCATGTCGTGGTCGGTCGATAGACTTGCCTCGTTCTTTAAGTGACGATCCCTCGTTAGTGAATAAGGTTGTACTGCGGGCTTTGAGCGCCGTGCTTTCGCCCTCTATGTCACGTTTATCGTGTCTCACGCCTTTGGTACACTCTTTTTCGGCATTTTTGTCGGACCCCCGCCTTGTAGTCATATCAATTCCTTTTACGTCTCGGCATACCGCTTATGTCGACGCACATAAACAATCCCGGCGTGTTCTTATCGCCGGTTCTCACATCAGTTCTCGGTGGACTCTACCGCGGCCCACCGCCCTTTTTGCCTATAAATAGGGGCACCTATCCCTTTACCAATCTCACTGCCTTCTCGCTTGCCTAGCCTTTGCTTTTTGTCCAAAGCTTCCCTCTCTTTTCGCCTTTGCAACCACCACCCACCAAAGATGGCGTAAGACTTGGTTAGCAGCCACGCCCGAACACCCCTGAGGGTTTTCCCAAGGTTCCGTACACCACCCCCCGCAAGAGCTTGAGGAAGGAGCGCCCTGTACCGTGGTCGTGAATATGTGGAGCTTGGCACCGAGCGATGTGAGGTCACCGTCTACATTGGGAAGAGTGAGAAGTTCCCAAAGCCACTGAGGCCCTGGAGTGTGATCGCACCCGGGTTTCGCTTCATCGACACCTATCAAGCCGTGGGCTCGCATAAGGCCTCGCGGCAGCTCCGCCAATCTATGAAGAGCCCATTGCCCATACTCCCATGCGGTTCTTCCCTCCCCGACAAGAATCGCCTAGTTTGGGAGGCTCGCATGGCGGCCTTGCAACTTCTCGGTGGTCCGGTTGTGGTGCACCCGACCGCATACTTGCTCGCGCTCCGATGAGCGCATGACCGCGGTGCCCTCGAGTTAAAGAAGTGTCTTCGCCGAGCTCGAGGTTTGAGATCTTCTCCGTGATGCTCGAAAGTTACGCCTTCTTTGAAGCGCATGAGCCGATACGCGCCGACGCAGAAAAGGCGTCGGCCATCGCTTCGTCGGACTTGCGTAAGGCTAAAGACCAAAGATGTCCAGAGTTGAAGGATGCCTATCTTGTCACTAGGGACAAGCGTAGGGCAATTGTCATGGAAGGGTTGGAGCGCCCAATCTTGGAGGGAGTCCCTATCCACACAACCCGAAGGAAGAGGGATAGTTCCACGATGCCACCAAAGACCGCCATCATCGAGATACCGTAAGAAGAGCCCTTGTCGCCCCTCACCTCACCCACCAAAGAAGAGGCGCGACGCTAAGGTGGAGCCCGAGAAGGAAGCTAGTGGTTCCGGCTTTAAGCAGATTAGTTGTCCTAGTGGAGGTGTACCCTTAGTTAGTAGTGTTTTCCCTCGTTGTCTTCCCATGTTCTAGTCTTTCCTTTGTATCCCGCTCGTAGTCGGTGATTGCCTTGCTATGGAGGGCGTGTGCTATGAGGAGAAGTGTGAGAGCATGTGCTTTTGTGTTGGCCCCTATAAGTGGAGGTTTTGAAGTTGCTTTTGCATAATGCATCGTGTTTCCTTGACAGGGTACTTTGTTGACTTAATGTGAATGTCCCAATAGAATGCTTGAATAATTATAAATTAAATCCATTCTTGGATTTGAATTCCTTGTTCCTTTGCTATAAAAGGTGTTCTTGTTGCCCGAATCTTCCCTTGCAATCCTCCTCTACTTCGTGGTCTCTAACCCCACTCCTTTTACTATGTGTAAATTGGTAATAGTCACCTGTTAATAGCTTATGGTGCCGCGACGAAACCGAGGGGCCCTATGGAACAAATACCGCCACGGGATGACGCCGCCCGGCACGTGCCGCTATCGAGGTTGTTGATTGGTTGCCTTTTACCAAGTTACACCACCGCTTTTACTCTTACAATAAAATATTCTCCTTGGTAAAAATATTCTAGTGTTCAAACGGAAATCCACAATGAGTCGGCGAATTAGCGATCCTTTAAGTGACCAAGATAATATGGTTTTGGAAAAAAGGAGATAGATGATCAGAAAAGGGATAGCTCTTGATGGATCTAAGTGATTGAAGCACCTGTTTTTAAACCCGGTTACCGTGTATGCGCGGCTCGTTATCGGCTGGCATCGATCGACGGACGTCAGCGATGTCGGGGGCCCACTAGTGCCTCCCCGCGTGGTCGCGGCCGTTAATGCGCACTCGCCGCCGCCCGCGCGGCGTGCGCCCTCCTTTTCCCCGCACTCGTGTCGGCTCTCGACACTCCGCCCCCTCATCCCCGTACTGCACCCCCTTCTCATCTTTTGGCGTAGCCTCGCGCACGCCTCCTTGCCTGGCGAACCCACTCCTC
The DNA here is from genome assembly GCA_015847255.1 of Hyparrhenia diplandra. NCBI lineage: Eukaryota > Viridiplantae > Streptophyta > Magnoliopsida > Poales > Poaceae > Hyparrhenia > Hyparrhenia diplandra. The sequence continues at coordinate 332,461 of JADLZK010006248.1, read as the reverse complement.
TTATCCTCTCCCTCTTCCCACCTTGGTTCAAGCTTGTGGCGTGCCATGGCTAATCTTGTCCCGGCCCCCGGCGATGCTCCCTCTACCCGCCCACTTCTCGTTTATGTTGTGCCCCACCTCTCGCCCACCTAGTTATAAAATCCCCCTACGCGCCCTTCCCCTTTACCATCCCCAGATCGGAGTAGAGCTCGAGAGTGGTTTTTCTTCGTCGGTGCTTGTGGTGGAGAAGTTTGGAAAGCCACCAAGTCGGAAGGAAGGAGTGGATGGAAATAGAGCTACCAGATATGGCGTTCGTTGAAGTATTTATCCTCGGGATGCTTTTCACCTTAGCGTTGGCGATGATCGAGTTTTCACACTCATGTTTCTGGATTTGTTGGTCTTTTGCCAGAATCCTCCGAAACGCTCACCCCTTGAAGTGCGAGTTTCTTGAGCTTGGGGAACTGAAGCCCCTGGGCGATGTCGTCAGAGAGGTGGCATTGGCTGAGAGTGGCGACGCAAAGGCATGACGAGAACCGGAAGGCAGATGCCGGCAAAGAGGGGGCGGTTGCAACACATACCACTCCAAAAAGGCTGATCCAGCAGTCAATCTCTTGGAGGTTGTCGAGGGCGGAGGATTGGAGCCATGCATCCACAGTGGTGGGGCGGTACTCCAGTCGATATGCATGGAAGCGAAAGCGGCGGCCGGGGCCCCGGTGGGCGGAGAGGATGCGGGAGACGACATCGATGGAAAGGTCACTGCCGTCGAGGTTGAGAGGTGCTGAGCGCCAGAGAGGGCGCCACCGGGTGGCGAGGATTTGGGTGCGGGCGGCATCCATGGTGGGGAGGAGAGAGATGACCTCACCTAGAATGGCGTCCGGGAGGAGGCTGATTCGGTCGATCCCATCACCTTCCTCTCCGCCACCGGCTCCGGGGGTGGATTCTGGATGTAGGGTTCGTCTCCTCCGGCTCCAGGAGGACTGGAATCGGGCGCGTTCGTCGCTGGAGGCGGCGCCTGTTCTGCACTCTCGGGTGCCTCCGGCTTCTTTCTCTTGGTCCGGTGAGCCGCCGCCAGAGTCTCCATGGCCGGTGGGTGACTGCGAGACGAGCGCCGCCCGCCCGCCGCCACGCTTCTCAACCTGACGAGGTTGGGTGCGCAGCGCCGTGCACGGTGGGCCTCCCGTTTCCAGCCCATAGGCCCAGCCCACCTACGTTATGCTTATCAGCCCAAAGAAAATCCATCGACGGCTGTCGCTGCTGCTGTTGCTGCGAGCCACACCAGGAGGTTGCGCGGTACCTCCGGCCGCGCCTGCCATGGCGAGCCCCTCGCCCTCCCGCCACCACGCACCTCTCCCACTCAGCGCCCGTGAGGCACGCCGACCACCGTCGCCTCCCAAAGGTTTTTCTTACAATCTACGCCCGCCTCTCCCGCGCTCCTCGCACGGAGGGTGTTCGACGGAATGCCCGCCCGCCGCTGACGCCTTAGGTACAGCTAGTCGCGGGCACGCTGTTGCTGCTCGTGAGGTGCTTCTTTGCGCGAGGGATTTTACTCGGCTTTGCTTCTGTTGAGGCCTGGGTACTGTTCACGCGGCACTGCTTGTGCCTGCCTAGGATTGTTTATTACCTAGTACTAGTTTCAAAATCCAATTTGACTTACCAAAGCAAAGAAAATGGTGCTGCGAGGAGCTTGAAAGCAGCTCCAGTGTATTCCTCAATCGAACCGAGGAAAGTAAGGTAGAATAGCACACTAGAGACATCAACTGCTTCCAAAATAATGTAGAAGAGTCGAACTGTGAGGCGTCCTTCCTATTAGTGTTATGCTGAATCGGCTTTAGGCACTGCACAGAGTGTGCATGAGCTGTCAGTTCAGATTTCTTTTGGTTGTTTTTTGAAGCTATGGTCAGATGCCACACCTAGAGCCTACGAACTTTACTTTAGATCGAACTGCGTCAGACATTGGCTCCCTGATGAAATGCTCATTTACGGTCACGCTTCTCAGTTTATTTTTTTTCTTGAGGAAACCAAAACTCTGCTGCTCCCAAAAGCATTATTTTGGTTTTCAATGTCGCTTTCAATTTTCAGACATTGTTTTAAATATTTTTCACTGATGCTGCCTTCAACTCAGGTTCTTTATCAACTGTGGAACCAGCGATTTCATCAGTCTACGTCTTTTTCGACGGGCACACTCTGCAACATGTAGCTATACGTTGGATGACAGGTTACAGGGAGAGCTAAATGATATGAATGTAAATTCTTTTCTGAACATTTTACAAGTCTATTTCGAATGTTCAACAGGCCAACAGGGCCTGACATTTTAACCCATGTTCTGGTTTATTAATGACATGGAAGTAATTGTAAAAGTAAAACTGATGACTTACATAAAAAGGAAAACAAAAGTGAAGTTCTCACTCTTGGCAGTTAACTAATTTTCATGTCTCAAGCACTAACTTTATGAAGCACTTGTAAGTTGTTTAGAATCATCTCACAAAAGAAGACCATATTTTCTTGGGCATTAAACTTCATGATCATGCTTACCTGTTATTCTTCTACTCCTTTACCTTATTCCAGGGAGAACAGAGAAAGCAGGAGACAGTTGGTGCGTTTCAGAAAATACCAATGGTGATGCCTGCAACTGATATACTAATGTCAGCACAAAGGAAATCTAGAAATGTGCCACCAACAAAGGGTATGATTCATCTGACCATTAACCATTTATTATTCACACACTGCTAAATGAGTGACGATCGTTCTCTTTAACATTTTGTTTTATAATGACCTGATGTTTGCTTTATGATTCATATGTAATGAGGTATAGCAAATATTGCGAAGCGTGAAAGAAACAAAGGTGTGAAACGAAACAGATGCCTTAATGAAAGTAAGTGGATCATGTTGTCTCTCTGCTGAGTAAGTTCATTTATTTGATATTGAGAACTATTTTGTTTCTCAGGAACTTTCTGTACCGCTGAGAACATACATAGAAAACTTCCCAATGAGGAGAGGTTTGCATCCTTACGAGAGGTCTCTCATTGAATTGACTTTTGGGGAGGGTTATTATGAGCAGGTATAGTTCTCAGAACTTCCTTTTCTTGGTATTGGGTATTGGTATGAGATTGCCCATAATGGCACAGAAACAAATTATCAACTTGGTATCATACTATGATACTTCTTTCTACTCTTTGAGTTATTGTGATATGTTAGTAGTGCCCTGCCAGGTTCTAGGACGTGTGGATACTCTCAGAGAAAGGATTACTTCTGTTGGAAAACAACATGCTTCAGTCTGTGCTAAGGTGAATGTATACAAATTGATTTGTATTCATTCAATTCCAACTTATGGGAATGCATACTCGCTTACTGTACTTTGAGATGAAAAATGTACAATAATGTTTTTTAACAATGAAAAAAAATGAAATTTGACTCACATTCAAGAGTCAAGTTATGTCCTCTGAAACTCTCTTGTGTGCGCATACTTGAAACTCGTGAGTCATAACCCATAAAGTTATGCTAAGTCTCGAACACTCCACATTTTCAGTCCAGTGGGTTAGTTACTTGGTTTGATCTCACTTGACAAAGTTAAAAAAAAAACACACACAGTTTCAGTTCTCAAAATATGATTGTTACCAGTTTGTTCTAACTTGTGACTGATAAAATCACTGAAGTTATTCTCAGTATCGGTGTTACATCATATTAAACATTTTCTAGGAAATCAGGGGATGCTATATCTAAAATCTAATATTTTGATCTGTAATCTTCATTTAAGAAACTATCATTTTGTATATGGGTAATCTTGACACTCCTCCCATAGCTGGAAATATTGGGTAATATTTGTTTTTTTGTCATATAATAATATGACATTTTATTCCTGATGTTATTTAACCTTGACAGTCAACAATAAAACTTGAAGCAGAGGAGCGCCTCACTGAGGTTTGTTCAGGTTCCAACTTATAAAACGATCGCTGTTCTTGACCCTTTGTCATTGTCTTATGGTCATCGACAAAAAAAATTCTGGAAGTGACTCTGTAGTTACATTTCTAATGCTTTGCTTTTGTGTTCTCTATCTACTTTCCAGGGCAGAAAGAAACTTGAAGAGGCTTTCCAGCAAGGGAAGCATGCCATTGAAGATTTAGTAAATGCAGCAAAGGTATTAAATATTAACTGCAGTGATCTTTCTTTCAAGTTGGACAATAAGAAAATGATTTCGGTCTCCTTATTTTTGCTTCTGTTATTCAGGCTTCTAAATTTTTTAATTTGATTTCTGGTTATTTTTTGAGTTATAGGATTTTGCGTTCTATGCCTGTTGCTGATCTACATATTCCAACACTGTCTAGTTGGATCACCCAATGTGGGGAAGTCATCATTAGTCTGCATATTATCATCTGGAAAACCTGAGGTAATGCTCAACACAGTTTGTGTGTTGGTAGATGGAAGACACAGTTCCACAGGCAATTTTCTATTGCTAGTGTGTAATCAGAAAGTTGTGATAATTTTATTTGACTTGTTGGCTGTTAGTTACTAGTTCTTACCAAACAGTACTCCCGCTGTTCCAAATTATAGTTCGTTTTGGCTTTTTCTAAATTCATTGATTTTTCTATGCACCTAGTTATACACTATGTCTAGACACATAGTAAAAGAAATGCATCTAGAAAAGCCAAAATGACTTATAATTTGGAACAGTGAAAGTAGTTATTTAATGTTTATGCTTCATCCAATATGTTCCTATGTCAAAGAACATGTTCCTTCTACATTGGTGAGCTTCAGTTAACATCTATGCGTTGCTTGACTTACTAGCATAACGCTTCTGTTTTATACATTCTTGGGAAAATTGTCCGACTGTAGGTTCTGATTGATGAGTTTGTTCTGTGTCATCATTTAAGCATTGGTGGTTGCAATAGTATTATCTGTAATATACTGTTTGCTGATTGCTACATTCCTCGTGTTGCATCCTACTGTATTCGTGCAGGTCTGCAGCTACCCGCTCACAACAAGAGGGATTCTAATGGGTCACATTGTATCCAATCACGAACGTTTTCAGGTCGAACCAATTGCCTTTCTGCTTACCATGACCATGGAACCATAAGACTTGACACCAATTACGCTTCCTTGCTTTTTGTCACAACTGAACAAAGGCATCCTTCTGCAGGTTACAGACACTCCAGGACTCCTGACGAGGCATGATGGTGAGTCAGACTTCGGTTCTCAAACCTCCCTTAAGAGTCAGTGTAGCTTTCATGTGTAAATGTGTGATATTTTGTTATTATATTCAGACGATTAATTTTCCTTTGTGCTTGATAAAACAATACTGTAAAAAGATTTGGTTTTTAGTAAAATTAAAAAGTGATTTTCATTTTTATAAGGGTTCTCTTTTTTATATTCTATTTTACTTTATTGTTCGTTAAAACACAAATACTACTGCACCAAATGCTCTGATCTGTTTTTTTGTTTTGGCGTTTTTTTTGCAGATGACAGAAATAACATAGAGCAGTTGACACTTGTTATCCTTTCTTATCTACCTATGGCTGTCCTGTATGTGCACGATCTATCACAAGACTGGGGACCTCAGTGGCCGATCAGGTACACCTTTTACTTGTCTGAAGCTTTTGAACTCATTTATACCTGTTCTAGGGGACACCGTAAATACTTTCCCCAGTCAATTAGAAGAATCCTTCACCTTGTGTTCACACGTGCCAAATCATAAGTTTCACATCCCTCTGCCTCAAAGGGTTTGCAGTTAACCCTGGTGTTTTTGGCGGTGCATCACGCATAAGCATATCTATATCTTCTTAGTAGCAAACCCCCACTACGGAGTTTTCAAAAACCTCGTGAAGCCACGCCACAAGAACCCCGTCCCCACTTCCGTTAATGTTTCTTAGATTGGCCGGCCACTTCGCGTCGCCTGGGCCCCCACCCGCGCCCCCCATCCAACCCTGAACGCCTCGAATCCCGCAGCCACCCCTCGCGCCTTGAACCGCCGCCGCCCGCCGCCTTCCCATCTCGCTCCCCACGCCGCCGCCCGCTCACCTCCCCACTGCTGCATCCATAAAACGCACGCCGGAGGAGGTCGCACGCCACGGAGGCCGCCTGCCACGCCGAGAGGGAGGAGGGCGCCTCCCCGGTCTCCCACCCCGCCGCCAGAAGTGACCTGTGATTCGACCTCCGGCAGCGTCCGGCGGCCGTCCGATCGGCGGCGGTGTGAATCCGAGGCCACCAGGTGCGGATCCGGTCCTACCTTCCCCGACAGGGTGTGGGCATCTGCGGCGTGGGGCCCCGGCTGCCCCGCGGCGGGGTCGTGCGGCCGCGGCCGGGCGGTCACCCATCAGGCATGCGGTTCCTTCCACGACTGCGTCAGCGCTAAGTGAGCAGCATCAAGAATGAACCTCCATTCCGCATTCCTCTTCTCTAATTTGTCGGTCGTCGCGAGGTTCTCGTGTACTGGATAGTAGATTGGGACGCCTTTGGTTGGTGTTCGATTAAATGGCTAGCCACACAATTCTGTGGTGAGTGCACTTGGTGCTCGATGAAATGCCCAAGTCTGGTAGTATGATTCGACAGTGTGTTATTTGCCTTAGCATGTTCGTCAAATGATTTCTACTGGATTCTTCATAATCTATTGTGGTTTTTGCATACCCTGCTATGATTTATGCTTTTACTGCATCTTTGAAAAAAAAAATATGCTTCATTTCTGCAGGTTATAGGTTTTACCAAGATCCCCAGTCATAGTTTGCAGCTGCAGTTCTCTCAATCTCGTGTGTGCTCACACCATTTTGAAGCCTGCAAGCCGCCAACTCTCCAGCAACTTCATCGGTGAGCAATCTAGCATACCAGCAAAATCTAGCGAGGATGACAAATATTATTGCTGTGGTTCTACTTGCAGATGGTGAACAAACTCTTATTTTGGATTATGATTTGGCAGGAAGCTTGCTCGCTCAATGAAGAAAATCATGTAGTAAGGAAGTTGCGAAGGCTAGAGGAGGCCGTGTCCCAAGCGAACCTGAGATCGAGAAGATGAGTGCGCCCGAGGGGCCTGCAGGCTGCAGCGGCAGAGCCTTCCGCACGCTGCGCCAAGCCCGGGGTTGCTGGGGCGACCTGGACCACCCACACTGCGCGACCGCCGGGAGATGACTGTCCCTGAGATAGCAAAGTTCATGGAGAGGACTATTGATGGCTTGCGCAACATCTCTGCTACACCATCGGCTGAGCTGGTAATTCGAGCTGTGTTCATAGGAACTGATATGGTAAAAATCGTATATTCACATGTTGCTCACTGCAGGCGATGCCCAACAAATTTGATATTCACAAAAAAAAAAACTTTGAATTTGATGTGTGGAGGATTGGATCTGTAGAATTTGTGCAAGGCTTCTACGTGATCAATAGGTCTGTGGTTGTTAGAAAGTTAGAAAATGCATGTTTCAGTTGTCTCCTAGAAAAGAGATTGCAGAGTGCTTTGATTTTCTTCATGAGTGTTGATATCATATACTACCATAATTTGCATAAGCTTGCTACAGGTCTGGAGCTTTCTGACTATCATATATGTATGTCATGTTTGATCAATGTAGTGTTCTGTCCAATTCTGTACATAGCTGATGTTATGGAAGAAGCTAATGCTAGGTGGTGGTGGTTCTGTGGCAGAAGCAGTAGAAGAGGTCAGGTTGATATTGGCTATTGGTATTATTTCACATTTCTTTTGTTTTCAGAGTCTCAGGTGACATGTGGTTAGCCTTTTGCCAACCCAAGCCCTCTCCATGAAAAAATTTGTTGCTGCCAGTTTGCATTGGAGAATTAGATGGTTTCAGAAGAAGATTGGTCAGGTTTCTTGGACATTGGTATGTTCACATCCCTCTTCTTTCTCAGTCCTCCCTATTTTCCAATACATCTGTCAATTTTTGGTTTTCTGGAAGTACTTCCTGTCTAAGATGATGCAACCAAATTGACTGATTGCAAGATGTGTATATTTTGTCAAAAAAAGGCAGTGACAAAATGTACAGGCAGGTTCTTTGGTCTATTGTGTCTCAGAAAAAATGAGCATAGTGAAATTAGAAGAAATCTATTGCTTCATGATATTTTCAATCCTAGGGAGAACACCTTCTCAAGATCAGTTGATCATTTTGATCCTCTTCTTCTGCTACCATTAGATGTTAGATTAGATTATTTAATAATAGATCTCAATGTTGGACACTGATGTATCGATATATATGTTATTTCATTTGCTTCCTGTGTTCAAATCTGGTTTTCATATCTGTTCAGATAGGCAGAATTAGAATGGTTAACAACCATTTGTGTCACCTGTCTTTGTTCTGATCACTGGACTAATAAACATTAGGTCGCTTATTAGTTATGTATTCTAAATTAAGTTTAATTTGTTCGAATGCCGATGATTTCTGCTAGACATTTTATTATTGGCACCATAACACTGCCTTTAAATTGTTACAGTTAATCTTTACAGATCTGTAGTACTGAAACTATAAGTAATGGAGTTCATACATGGCTATGTTTACTACACAATCTAAATTATTTCTCCTATTCCTCTAGGTAGGATTTTAAATGTCCTGTTCTTTTGGTGAGAACTTTTTATTTTGGCCATTTTACTTTACAAGTAACCAGTAATGTCATTGCACCTACCTATAAGACACCAAATTATATCTATGCGTGCAGTGGGCAACGGTTGTGCAACAGAAGTCGACGAGTCACTTCTCTGCCTGTGGTCTAATTTTTTTTTCCTGACATGGGCGCCTAATGTTGCTCACCTGCTGCACAAAGGGGAGAGAAGGGGGTTCAGTCACAGGATGGATGAGGGAGAAGCCGCATGCTGCTGTGAATTAGCAAGTATAGCACATGACTATTGTTTATATCAAGCAAATGAGTTTTCTTTAGCTACCTCTTTTTCCTTCCTGATGCCATATGTTTGTTGCATGTCCCCTTCCTGTTACGTGACTGACATACGTTGGTATAGTTATTATATATATAGTTATAGTTATTAAACTATGTTCTATGATTTTTATTGTTCTATAGTTATTTGTGTGAGTTATATCAAATATCATCTGTATTTTCTTTTGCATACCCGCAGCAAAGAACGCACGGGAATCCACCTAGTTAAGAACAGATTTGGCAACCGCCTATGGCTTGACATTATATCCAAATGTGATCTTTTGGGAAAGAAAGAGCCCATAATCTTTCATGCTGCTGCTGCTGATGTAGCACAGTACAGAAGATTGGGGCCAGAAGGCGCCCTCCGAGTTTCTGTGCAGAGCGAAATCGGTGTCAAAGAGGTTAGCTATTCACGTGCCAGCCTCATACGGCGTTTTCAGACTAGCAACGATGTCAACTACTGGCTTCCACCCGACTAAGCATTTTTTGATTCGCAGGTCTATCAACATTGGAGATCTTCAATTAGGCCAGTTTTCCGATCCACAATCAAGGAGTAAACCATAAGATTCTGAAATTGAGGAAGCCAATTCTGATAATGGTGTATGCAAATCAATTCTGAGAATGGTGTATGCAAGTCAATCCCAGCCTGCTACAAGTGATGATGAATGGTGTATGCAAGTCAATCACAGCCTGCTGCAGGTGGTGATGAAGATATACCCATAGATTAAGAAATTCCTACTAGCAAGAAAAGAAAGTCAGGGAACCCTTCTGGTGAAAGTGAAGATGTTTCCATAGATCAAGACAGTCTTGCACGCAAGAGAAATAAGTCAGGTGAAGCTTCCTGTGACAATGAAGAGGTTTCCACAGAAGAGGACAGTCTGGCAGTGAAAGTAGGAAGCCAGAAGAAGATAATGCCAACAACAAAGAGGTTTCCATAGGTCAGGACAGTATAGATCGTGACAAAGAGAGAGGAAAAAAAATTCAGGAGAAGCTTCTGAAGGAGCTTCAGCAACAAAAGCTACACTGAGGAAGCCAGTCGAGGAACCAATGTACTATACAATTCTTCAGTCATGGTTTGATTAGGCAATTGGGACATGGCTTTTTATGAGTGTTAGGTCAGTTTTTTCCCGTCTTTTAATGCACCTAGAATGCCATGAAGCTTGTAAATTCGAGCTACTGAACGTATGGATCAGATAGGATGATTCAACTATTGAATTTACTAGAAGCTGTGTCTGTTTACAAAGTATGGAAGGCAGCAGAAATCATCTCTATGAACAAGGAGATCATAAATTAAGCAGAGCACAACAATCTTAAGTTACCATCAATCTGTCGGTACAACATTCAAAATATAATGATCTGGGGAATATATTCTAAATAAAAGTAATACCATAACATAGTTAATAGCTAATTCATAAGTTTTTGATGTGATTCATGTAATTTTGCTCGAGAGACGTCACACCTGTTACAAAAAAACAACACCGGTTACAGGTTGCACCTCAATTAATTTTCAGTGGCTTCAAAACCTGTGAAGGAAAAAAAAATCAAGGGAACAAAACAAAGTAGAATTTTCTGAAACCACAGTGTAACCTCTATAACCGCAGCATACTGAAACTGATTTTGACCTCAACACACAATACATGTTAGACTGCAATGAGTCAAGATTTTTCATATGGCTCTAGGTTACATAAACTCACAAGAATCCCCTGCATATATGCTGTTACTTCTTGTTTGGGAAAAATCAGAAGGTTATGTTACTTTCCCTCCGATGGATAATAATCTAATTGTATTTCCAAGGAAGAACAAGCAACCGATTGGAGTCAAATTAAAGGTTTCAGCGAGGAGCTAACAGCTCCTGACAAAGGACATGTTTCAGAATCACTTCAGGGTACTGATTTAAATTTGAATGCCACATGAAAAATGAAAATGCCAAAAGTTCAACTATTGATTGATGCAAAGAAAACAATTGACTATAGCTAACTGTAATTATAGTTTTTCTCAGGGTTCATGAAATGTAGAAATAAGGAAATAGTTGTCTCTCGGCATCAGATTGGTCCAATATTGTCTCTTGGAGAGGACTAACTTTTGACCTGACAGCATGTATACAATTCTTCCAGGCAGATCAGGTTCTTTGCAAATGCAACCGATGTTCTATTAAGAAGATAAGATGTGGCATGTTCACATAACAATTAATTGCACATATTACATTTGAAACTATATAAGTATCTTCCAGGCTCAAATACATCTGTCTGTAGCACAAATGAGACTTATAGTTCAAAAAATTTTATGTAACCGAAGGCTTCAGTTTGAAACCATTCCATACATGCAACATTAGCAAATATGGAGTATGATTCTTATTTGATCATAAATAAACACACGACCAAACAAACTAAATTCACAGTAAATATTTGCTCATTAATACAACCACAAAAAGAACATGGCAATTATAAAACTTATCACCAAAGATTGAAATTGATCAATTTGCGTGCAACAACATTCATTACATAATAATAACTAACATCCATAAAGGTACAATACATAGTTGTCTCACACAGGCTTGTAGTGCTAATTAGATTAAAAGCATGAAAAGGCATACATCCAAGCATGAGCACTAATTAAGAAGGCATACATCCAAAGTCTCAACAGACTTGCAGTACAAATTAAGAAGGCACATCCAAGCACAAGGAGAACATTTCACCTGAGTCCACTGGAATTTAACCAACCTGGTAGCTCATACTTAGAGCACACACCTTCAGAGCACACACTTTTAGTGCTTATTTGTGAGAGCAGGTGATTCTAAGAAATAGGGAATGTAACGAGCAAAACTTCTACGTTCTTTGGAACCTTGAAAGTGGCAAGCACACTCACTTCCTTACGGTCCATGTCGTATGCTATCAGCTTATTAGTCAACTGATCAAAAAAAAAAGAAAAGAATATTGCAATCTTGATGAATGTCAACCACAAAATACTCTGGCGTGACTTCTGTTTCTCCAAAGACATCCAAAGAATTCACAGTCCTCTTCAACACCCATTCCTCTTTATCATAATCATGAAGAACCCATATGGATATTATATCATTAATTTCATCAACCGACTTTATAGTCACGCAATGTAGGTGCCCATGGGATTGACCTAAATAATGTGTATTGTCACTTTTGCTCTCAGCCATGCCTGGCACAGTGATGATCCTTTTTGCCTTCCCTTGTAAATCGACAACAAGTATGTGCTGTCTATCTGAGCCCCAAACTATCAAATGTAGCAGGCCATTAAAAAAAGCACAATGATAGTCAAAAACCTCTAGTTGAAACTGATTATGCCAGCCTTTCAGCTGCGCTTGCTCATTTTGTTCGACAATTTGGCCTTCCAACTGCCCTGGCTCATTTTGTTCATCTATTTGGCCTCCCAACTGCCCTTGCTCATTTTGTTCATCAATTTGGCCTTGCAACTGCCCTGGCTCATTTTGTTCATCGATTTGGCCTTCCAACTGCCCTTGCTCATTTTGTTCATCAATTTGGTCTTGCAACTGCTCGAACTGCCCTTGCTCATCAATTTGGCCTACCAACTGCCACTGCACTTGCTCATTTTGGTAATCCATTTGGCCTTGCAACACCCATCCATTTAAAACCATGCCTTGCGTCGGGCCTTGCTCATTTAGTCCATCAATTTGGCCTTCCAACTGGTTTTGACTCCAGGTTCCAGTTTCAGACGAGTAAACATGCAACGACACTACCTTCATGTCAGCATCGGGCATCTGGAACTGGACCAAGTGAAAGTGAGAGGACACGGCCGGATCGAAAGCCAAATAGGTATGGCTTAACATTGCACGGTAGCCGCAAGCGGGGATGCCTAACCATTCCTTTGTGGTCGGGTTGCACACAAAGTAGTCACTAGCCGATGCATGATTGGTCCGCCAACGATGCCCAAAAAGGATAAGACCGTTGCAGGAATCCAAGAAGAAGAATCTCCTGATCCCAGTCATTTCCGTCAGGAAGGAGAAGGAAGGGTCGATGTCCAGAGGCACGGCTCTCACTGCAAGGTCGATGAAACGGAAACTGACACGGGTAACTTCATTGTCCTCAAGCTCGGTGACGAACAGTCCTTGCATGGCTTGGCGGAGTTTCTTACGGTGGTCGGGATCGGCGATAAGGTCGCGCCAGGCCTTGGAGACGCACTTGAAGCGGCAGACGGACTTGGCAGGGACGCGGGAGAGGATATCCACCAGGGGGTCGTCAGGGGAATCCGGACGCCGCGCCGGCGTTCATCTTGGAGCATCCCTCCATGCCTTGCCCGAGAACAATCTGAACAGTGAGGACCGAGCCAGCAAGATGGAGGTGTGAGGGGGTGCGCGGGGAATCCGAAAATGCAACGATGGGAAGGCAAAGGGGCCTTAGCAGACAACGGAGATGGTTGTGTTGGACGGCGGCGGAGCAGGTGCTGTTCGACGGCGGCGGCACAGGGCAATCTGTGTGAAAAATGGGGACCGATCGAGATGGATGCGTGAGGGAATGCAAGGGGGAAAATGCAGGAATCGGGAGGCAAAGGGGTGCTTACCAGACACCGGAGATGGCCGCGGTCGACGGCGCCGGAGAAGGGTGGTGCCGAGGTTGAAGATCAAATCCGATTGGAATGGGGATTTCGGAGATGAGAGAGGCTGGCTGCGATGTGTGTGTGGGAGCGCAGCGTCCATGGGGTCGTCAACCTGACGAGGTTGGGAGCGCAGCGTCGTGCACCGTGGGCCTCCCGTTTCCAGCCCATATAGGCCCAGCCCTACGTTATGCTTGATAACGCGCATTCGTCGCTCGCTCGGTGCTGCTGCGCTGCCAAGTGAAGGGATGCGACATGCGAGCCACAGCAGGAGGCCGCGCGGTGTTCCAGCTCCAACACCTCCGGCCGCGCCAGCCATGGCGAGCCCCTCCCCTCCCGCCACCACGCACCTCTCTCACTCAGCGCCCGCGAGTCGCTCGGGCCACCGTCGCCTCCCCAAAGGTTTGTCTTACGAGCTACGCCCGCCTCTCCCGCGCTCCTCGCACGGAGGGTGTTCGACGGAATGCCCGCCCACCGCCGACGCCTTTTTTTAGACAAAGAGGTTTCCCCAGCTTTATTGAACCACCGCCGAAGCCTTCTAGTCGCGGGCAAGCTGTTGCTGCTCGTGGTCATGGGGGGTGCTTCTTTGCGCGAGGGATTTTACTTCGCGTCCCTTCTATTGAGGCCTGCGTGGTGTTCACGCGGACTGTCTGCCTAGGATTATTTATTTATTACTAGTACCAGTTTCCACATCGTTTTTGCCTTACCAAAGCAAAGAAAATGGTTGCCTGGGAGGTGTTTGAGAGCAGCTTCAGTGTACTCCTCAAATCGAACAGAGGGAAAGTAGGATTCGATTAAACGAACAGAGCACGCTGGTGGCATCGACTGTTTCCAAAGTCGGACTTTGTAGAACAGTCCAACTGTGAGGTGTCCGTCCCATTAAAGTATTATTATGCTCAATTGTCTTTAGGCAGTTCAGATTTTTTGGTTGTTTTTTGAAGCAATGGTCCGATGCTGCCACGCTAGAGCTTGCGAACTTTACTTTACCAGATCAAACTGTGTCAGAACAATTTCACTTTGGTTCGAAGCCACACTGCTGATAGAAACCAAAACCCTGCTGCTCCCACAAGCATTATTATTGTAGGTTTCATTGTCGCTTCAATTTTTATACATTGTTTTTAATATTTTCCGCCGGTGCTGCCTTCAACTCAGGTTTTTTATCAACTACGGAACTGGGGATTTCATCAGTCTACATAGGTCAGCGGGCGCACTCTGCAACATGCAGCTATTCTTTGGACAGTAGGTTACAGGGAGAGCTAGATGATATGAATGTAAATTCTTTTCTTGGGAAAAAAATCTGTATCTAATGGCATATAACTTCATGGTCATCCTTACCTGCTATTCTTCTACTTCTTTACCTCATTCCAGGGAGAGCAGAGAAAGCAAGAGACGGTTGGTGCGTTTCAGAAAATACCAATGGTGATGCCTGCAACCGATATACTGATGTCAGCACAAAGGAAATCTAGAAATGTGCCACCGACCAAGGGTATGATTCATCTGACCATTTATTATTCACACTCTGTTGAATGAGTGAAGATTGCTCTCATAACATTTTGTTTTAGACTTTTAGTATGACGAGATGTTTGCTTTGTGATTTATATGTAATGTAGGTATAGCAAATATTGCTAAGCGTGAAAGGAACAAAGGTGCAAAACAGCTTGATGCCTTGATGAAAGTAAGCAGATCATCTTGTCTCTCTGCTGAGTAAGTTCATTTATTTCATATTGAGAACTGTTTTGTTTCTCAGGAACTTTCTGTACCACTGAGAACATACACAGAAAACTTCCCAAAGAGGAGAGATTTGCATCCTTATGAGAGGTCTCTCATTGAGTTGACTTTTGGGGAGGGTTATTATGAGCAGGTATAGTTCTCAGAACTTTGGGTTCTTGGTATTGAATATTAGTATGAGATTATCCATAATGGTACAGAAACAAATTATCAACTTGGCGTGAATAATATTATGATAATATTTCTCCCTTCTACTCGTTGAGTTATTATGATGTTGTTGATAGTACCCTGGCAGGTTCTAGGACGTGTAGATACTCTCAGGAAAAGGATTACTTCTGTTGGAAAGGAACATGCTTCAGTCTGTGCTAAGGTGATGTATACCAATTGATTTATAATTCCATCTTATGGGAGTGCATACTGGTTTACTGTACTGAGATAAGATGTACAATGATGTTGTTTTAACAAAGAAAAAAAAAGATCAATTTGACTCCCACATGCAAGAGTCAAGACATGTCCTCTGAAACTCTCTTGTGTGCGCATACATGAACCTCATGAGTCATGGCCCATAAAAGTTATGCCAAGCCTCGAACCATCTCACCATATTTATAGTCCAATGGGTTAGTTTGATCTCACTTTGCAAAGTTACAAAAACATGGTTTCAGTTTTCAAAAATATGATTGCTACCAGTTTGTTCTCACTTGTAACTAATAAAATCACAGAAGTTAAGTTCCATCATATTAAATAGTTTCTAGGAAAACAGGGGATGCTATATCTAAAATATATAATACTTATCTCTTATCTGTAATTTTTATTTAATAAACTATAATTTTATATTGGACAATCATGATACTCCCTTAGCTGGAAAAACCGGGTAGTATTTGTTTTATTTGTGAATTGTGATATAATAGTATTGAATTTTATTTCTATATATTTGACCTTGACAGTCAACAACAAAACGTGAAGCAGAGGAGCGCCTCACTGAGGTATAAAACGATTGCTGTTTTTGATCCCTCGCCGTTGTCTTATGGTCATCAGCAAAAACTTTCTTGAAGTAATTCTGTAGTTCATTGCTAATGCTTTGTTTTTGTCTCTATCTACCTTTCCAGGGCAGAAAGAAACTTGAAGAGACTTTCCAGCATGGGAAGCATGCCATCGACGATTTAGTAAATGTTGCGAAGGTATTAACTGCAGTTATCTTTCTTTCAAGTTGGAGAATAAGAAAATGATTTCGGACACTTTTTTTCCACTGTTGTTATTCAGGCTTCTACAAAACAACAACAACAACATAGCCTTTTGTCCCAAGCTCCGTTGTTGTTATTCAGGCTTCTAAATTTTTTAATTTGATTTGTGGTTATTTTTTGAGTTACTACAGGCTTTATGCTCTATGCCTGTTGTTGATCTACATATTCCAACACTATGTCTAGTTGGATCACCCAATGTGGGAAGTCATCATTAGTCCGCATTCTATCATCTGGAAAACCTGAGGTAATGCTCAGCACAGTTTGTATGTTGATAGATGGTAGACACAGTTTCAGAAGCAACTTTCTATTTCTAGTGTGTAACCAGAAGTAGTTGTGATCGTTGTTTGAGCTGTTAACTGTTAGTTACCAGTTACTAGTTCTTACCAAACAGTAGTTTTAATGTTCACGCTTCATCCAGTGTGTTCCTGTGTCAAAAAATTTTCCTTGTTCATTGGTGAGCTTCAGTTAACATCTATGAGTGGCTTGACTTAGTAGCATAAAGTTTACTTTTATTGAAATTACATTCTTGGAAAAAATGCATATGGGTTCTGATTTTTTAGTTTGTACTGTGTCACCATTTGTGGCTGCAATAGAATTATCTATAATATACAGTTTGCAGATTGCTAAATACCTCTCATCCTACTGTATTTCTGCAGGTCTGCAGCTACCCATTCACAACAAGAGGCATTCTAATGGGTCACATTGTATCCAATCATGAACGTTTTCAGGTTCAAGCAATTGCCTTTCTTCTTACCATGATCAAAGAACCATTAGACTTGACACCAATTTTGCTTCCTTTGCTTTTTATCATAACTGAATAAAGGCATCCTTCTGCAGGTTACAGACACTCCAGGACTCCTGACGAGGCATGATGGTGAGTCGACTTTGGCTTTCAAAGCACTCCCTTAAGAAGCAGTGTAATTTTCATGTGTAAATTTCTGATATTTTTGTCATTATATTCGACGATTAATTTCCTTTGTGCCTGATAAAACAATACTGTAACATGGTTTCTAGTAAAATTAAGAATGATTGTCATTTACATAGTGTGTATCTTCTTCATCTTTTATTTTAGTTTATTGCTTGTTGAACACACATACTACTTCACCAAATTAAAAGCTCTGATCGTTTTTTTTGCTATGTTTTTAGATGACAGAAATAACATAGAGAGATTGACACTTGCTGTCCTTTCTTATCTACCTATCGCTGTCCTGTATGTGCACGATCTGTCAGAAGACTGTGGGACCTCAGTGGCCGATCAGGTACATCTTTTACTTGTCTGAATTTTCTAGTGTCTTTTATGCTCATTATAGGGGACACCAGAAATACGCTTCCCTAGGTCAATCAAAAGAAAATTCTTCGCCACGTGTTCAGATATGCAAAATCACAAGTTTCACGTTGCTGAGATTCAAAGGATTGCACTTAACCTGATTTTTTCTTTTTTTGGCAGTACATCACATACAAGCATATTAAGGACAGATTCGGAGACCGCCTATGGCTGGATGTTATATCCAAATGCGATCTTTTGGGAAAGAAAGAGTCCATAAGCTTTCACGATGCTGATGCTGATGTAGCACAGTACAGAAGATTGGGCCCAGAAGGCGCTCTCCGAGTATCTGTGCAGAGTGAAATCGGCGCCAAAGAGGTTAGCTATTCTTGTGCCAGCCTCATATTGAGTAGCGACTACTTGTTGCTTATGGTAGCGACTACCAGGCCCTTTAGAATTTAGACTGAATATGCTTTTGTCTCTCCAGCTAAAGGAAAGAGTGCATGATCTACTGACCTCTCAGATGGGTCGGATCAAAGCTAGCAAGGTGGAGCATGAAACACAGGAAGTAGGAACTAGTGTTGTTTACTGAAGTTTGACAATGGAGCATTCGAACGTCCATGCTGGATGTTTATGTAAACATTCAACTGATGTCGATGATGGTAACACATTTCATCTGTTGTCATTTTGTCCATATGGAAAGGGTGGTCAATTGCTAGTATGAATGTGATTGCCCATTCTTGTTTTCTCCACCGCAGAAAGATGGCATTCAATAAGTCAAGGCAATCAATCTCGAGTTTAATCAAATTAATTTATGATAATTAATGGGTATCATTAGATAAATATTGAAATTATTTCAAAATAAACATATTTGGAGCAAATTGATCGAAGCTCAACAGTTTAGGTTTTTTTGTTTCACCTATATCTGGCTTCAAGTCGTTGACCTTATGTGGATGCTCGTACTTGTTTTTGAGTTTATTTTAAGATTGGTGTTATTCATTCAGTGGTTGAACAATAATACTCTTACTGTGGCTTTGTCAATCTCAAGATTTATTGGTTCAACCTTTCGGATGTGCTTATATGGGTGTGTATATGGTAGCGTCTATGTTTGTACAAATTGTACTGTAAATTGCACACAAAAAACTATTTAGGGTTGATAGAATTTTTTATATGTTTAGTCAAATTTAGGAATGTTTGACTGATCCTAAATCTGGAATTATTATTTTTTTTAGACATAGGCCATAGCAGATACCCTAATGCTTGTTGTTGTACGGTGCTTTTATTGAAAACCGAGTCTGCTTGTGTTTGAAATTACAAGCGGTTTGTCCTTTTTATTATATTATATATATAAATATGGATTTTATCATGTATCTAAATAAATAGTGTATAGATAAAAGTTATGTACCTTAAAAAAATCAAAACAATTTATAAAATAAAAGTAGACACGTCCAGTCTCTTTTGGGGCTGAGAGTGGGGATAGGCCCAAGAGGCCAAGAGGCAAGCTTCTTGACATAGCTGCTGTGCCCCCTCAGGCGACCGGCCAGAAATGTAGTCCAATGGTAGGGCAGGTCAGGTGGGACGCTACCCACCAGGGGTTCAAATCCCTTTGCTTCCGACCTTTTCTTGGGATTTTCCCTGTGATTTACCGGCGTTGTGCATTAAGTGTAAGCGACGTTCTTAAATTCGACGAGGCGCCTATGGTGACTTCGAGAATCTCCGTGATATCCGGGGTCGCCCAGTCCCCTCCGGAGGTGCTCATAGGGGGTAGGGTTTTGCGTGCGTGTGTTCATAGGGATGAATGTGCGTGCGTGTGTGAGTGTCTGCGTTGTGCTTGTGTAATTCTCAAAAAAAAAAAAAGCTGCTGTGCCCCCCTGTCCAAAGTTTGCGTTGCATCATCATCTTTGGATCCGTCGCCTCGCCACGCCATGGCATTGGAATATCAGATCTATCGGAGTCATTGTCATGCTGGAACCGGAAAAGAGAAATTTTTTAGCGAAAAGTGAAACACTAATAACTTTCTCGTGATAAGCAAAGCAACATTTCAATCCATCGATCGAGCGCCGAGAGAACTCACCCGTGATAAGCAAAGCAGCATCTCAATCCATCTGTTTAATTAAATCGCCTATTTTTTTTTGTGACCTGAACGTGACTGCACCGGAGCCTAGGGCATGTTTCTTTGGTGTAAGTGCTCCGCTATAATATGTGAAGCCACAACATTTCCATAGACAAAGCCTACCTACATGCTTTTTCTTTCTTTTTGATTTTATTAAAAAAGGCCCCAAATTAGGTTGGCCACCAGCCTATCACCAAATGTTTTTTTATACCTACTAATAATCTATATCTATATCTATCAATAAAATATTATATATCTAGATCTATTAACAATTAATAAAGAAAGAAAACTCACATACGTATATATGTGTTGGTTAGTATAGTACCGTATTGTTTCGTAGCTACGAAAAAAGTCAGATTAAAATATGTTGTACGATCTCACCCATCTCTAGCTAATATTAAAATTATTAGCAGGTCTATTTAAATCCACTCGTACTAATTTTAGCTGCTAAGTTTTAGTGTGGCCCTTACTAGCTGTAACAATACTCAGTATGGCTCTTTTACTAGCTGTAATGCAATACTCCTGCTCCTAGCTGCAGCTACATATGGCCTATTTTTTTTTAGGACATATCCTATTTTCGACGTACGGTCCTCCGTGGACATATCGTAAGCAAAAGTGGCGGTTAGTTGGTGACAACGGACGATGAGAACCTAGTCAAGACACCCCAAAAAGATGTTTCATAGTGATAGAAACAGAGGACGGTGACTTCCAAGCACTGCCGCATGCGGATACTTCGACGCGCAAAATCTACCCTGTAGCGGATACTCCGTCTACTAAATTTGTTCTGCTCGGTATAAATACAAGTCTGCCTCGTCCGTCTCTGTTCGTGACAAGCTTGGCCAGAAAGGAAAAGCACCTGGGAAGGTATGTCCCTGTTCTCTTGAACCTCGCATTGAGGACATGCATCCTCGATCAGTTCCTCACATCCAATCCAATTGAGAAAGAAAATCTTTGTTTACAACAAGAAATATTTTCTCATTCACGGAAATGGTATTACCATGAGCAGGTGCAGGTCGATCGGTCGGTGCTTCTCACGTTACAGGCTTTCAGCAGTCAGCACGCAGAGAAATGGAGGCTCCCATGATAGGCCTCTGCGTCGTCTCCGTCGCTGTCGCCGTCGCGGCGACTGCTGATGCTCAGCCCGGGATGTACTTAATGCCGCTTGCGTTAAGCGTCGCGTTTAACGTGGGGGTTATTCTCGTGACTCGTGGCGCCATCGGCATCGCGCACGCCGCCGGTACCGGTGGTGCTGGACGCCGCCGGCCGGGCATGAAGTCGGCGAGGCAATAGCAACCGCCGAGTCAGCAACAATCTCTGGCAGTGGATTGCACCTTCTGCACTCGTGGCAGAATACTATAGAATAAATACGTTGCTGTGCTGCTATTTCGTACTACACTTTCTTATTCAGTCGCTTCGTTCTCGGATTGTCTTTTGTGTGGTTTGTTTTGTCTCTTGTGTGGTTTGTTTTGTCTCTGTTTTGTTTCGATACACACTGCAAGTTGTCCTAATAATAAAGTGCAAGAAGCGGGAGAAGAAAAAAAGATTGTCCGATGTGTAGCGTACACGGTGCACCTTTTGTCTTGGCGCCACTGATTTTAGCTGTCCCATGTGCTTCAGACCATCCCTGTGTTGGGGTGGTCTGCCCCTGCTAACATAAATGTGTAATTACTTTAGATGTATTTTTTTAACATTATTTTAAATTTATCTTTTATAATGAAGTGGTAGATAATTTAGATATAAATTTAAGAATTACTTTATAATAGCAAAGTGTATATATTTATAAAATATAGTAGGTTAAATTCATATTAGGCCGGTCTCAATGAGGTTTCATAAGTGTTTAAATGCATTATTAAATGCAAATACCACATCAGCAAAACTTCCCTTTTTGCATGAAACTCCTAGGAGAGAGAGAAGGAAAAAGTTTCATCATGGTGAAACCTTTGGGCACTGTTTTCACATGCGTTGGAAACGGTGTGAAACCCCCATTGAGAGAGAAAATAGCGTTTCACCATGGAACTTTGCAATTAAACCATGCAATGAGAGAGAGGTTGTGGGACCCGTGAGCCTATGAAACTGTGCATTGAGGGAGATGCCTATTTCATGCCAAAGTTTCACATCTTGGAAACCGGGAGGTGAAACTCTCCATTGAGACGCCTTATTAACCATGTCGATTAAACTCTATCAAACTATAGTTGATATGCTTGTTAAATCTAAATAAATCTATAACTAAGTTATACATCTTCCAATAAGTATGAAATTTTAAATAAAGTTCAAGTATATAACAATTATGCCACTATAAAAAAATCACCATAATTAGACCATAGAAACTACAACTATGAATTATTCCCTCTAATTACAAAAGCATAGATCTAAAGCTATAGAAAAAAAGTTTATACTAAAGCATAGCATATTATATGTTCAATGTATAGATCTACTTATGTAGAGTCCGACAAAATTATGTTCTTCATTTATAATTGTTTTTATGATTTACTATGGTTTTTAAAGATTTAGCTAAAATAATAATAATAAAAAGATAAAACTGCCTTTAAAACCGCTTATAACCAGACACGGGAGATAATATGAGGATTTTAAAAGTTGAAGGACGTGAAGTTATAGTATAGTTGCACGTTAGGATGCCAAATACTCTGATTCTGATTTAGCTGCTTTTCCGTTCCCCTTGTGGTCCGATTCAATTCCGTTGCTTCCCCACCTACCAAAACTCCTCTCTACTGTCTTGAAGTGGTGAAAGTTATAGTATAATAATTTTGATGACGTGACAAGTAATTTAATGAGGAGAGAGAGAGTTAGAAACATAGAAACGGCGCCTAACTCGACGTCTACGCGAAGAACGAGGCCGTCGGTCTCACGTTGCATATCCCTGTGTGGCTACCCATGTTACAATCTCTACCTCTTTAGGCATGCTCTTCATCTATGTGACCCCACTCCGGTGATAGAAGAAAATTCGTGAGGGTGGTTTTGTATTGTAATGTGTTTGTAGACTTCGATTGTAACATTTACCTAAAAGGTAGTATGTTTGTAGTTTTTACTGTGTTTGTAGACTTCAAGTAATTCTCAAGTAATTCTCAAATTCCTATAGTTTAAATTAACTTTTGTATGCCTAGCTTCATGAATTGCACAGGATTCTTTCATTACTTTTAGGATTATTTTGAAATAATCTAGCTACAAACTTTGGATGGATACACAACATATACATTCAAAATAATAGTAACTTATTAAATAAACGGAGTAAGTTTGTTTATTACTTAAAAATAATAGAAATATGTTAGGGTCTTGGGTCACATGCAGTCTGTGGCTGGGGACAGGCCAAAGAGGCAGGGTCTTGACTCAACTGTTGACCTGCTTAGGGATGAAAACGGTCGAAGGAGGCCAAATCACATTCATTTTCATTTTCTTTTCTTGAAAACGAAATCGATCACGATATTGTCGGAAACGAATACGATACCGGTATTCCGGGAATTTTGAAAACGATATAGTCGGACGGGAAATATAGTAATAACAAATCGAAATCTATGATAATGGTATCCTTAAAAACGATAAATACACCAAACTATTGGAAATTAGAATAGCCATATAACTTCGCAAAATCACCACAGTTCTTGACAATTACACAAATAAACGATTAAGTTTTAAGTTGACTTGACCTAGCATAGTGATAAAAACATGAATTATTAGAGTTTCTTGTTCAGGAGAGGTTGTTTCTATATGTGTGCAATCCTTGTGTCATGACCCGCCGCCGCACTAGGCCCAAGGCCCGTCTTGCACGCGAGGCTTCGGGGCGGCCGGCCGCTTGTCGTCCGCCGTGAACGCGCCACGTCATTTTCCGCAATTAAGTAAAGAATATTTAAGGAATAAAAATAGGAATAAAATAGGGAATAAATCGCAATTAAGTAAGAAATATTTAAGGAATAAAGATAGGAATAAAATAGAAAATAAATAGGTTGCTTGTGAGAGGGGTATTCCAATCTATAAGGAAACCTCCTAGAGTTTGCTTAGCATGCAAGTCTTCCCCGGACTATAAATACAAGGGAGTTGTAATCGTTTGGATCTTAATCGAAAAAATTAAAGGGGTAACACCCAAAAACTCTCTAGCTCTCTAGCTCTCAATCTCTCTCCCCCTCACCTTGCGCACGTCTTGCCACCACCACCACCGCCGCCGCCCGCGCCGCCGCCACCGCCACAGCCTTGCGGGGGCGCGCCCCGCCCCCCCGTCGTCTCCTCCACCAAGCCGTCGCCCTCTTCTTCCTCCTCTTCTCCTTCCTCCCTACTACTCCCAAACAGCCCCAACCACCGTCTACACCATTACCGCCACCGTCAAGATGTCGCCGACGATCAGGCAATCGGATGTCAATTCCAGCCCAATCTAGCCGGAATCTAACGGTGGTATCCGGAGACCGGGGCGATTCCCACCACCGATGGCTTCCGACCACCACCAACGCCAAGATCCGATGGACGGCCACAACATCACCAAGCTCCGGATGGAGATTTGGGACTTTCGTGATGATTTGGAAGAAATTGAGGCCATGTTCACTTCCCTCCTCGAGAAGTTGGATGAACAGCTGCCCGACGGCGATACAACGACGACACGACCCGCGGCGGAGGGCGGCCCGGCGGCCGTCGCCGGCCCCGGGCACAGGCGGCCTTGGCCGCCGCCCCCTCCACGCCGGACCGGACGGCGTCGGCTCCGACCCGCTATCCCCCAACTTGAGGAGGCGATGGCGCTCCCATCGAGTTGAATCTTTTTGGCGGCGCTCCCATCGACATCCAAGACGACCCGGTGGCCAAGACAAGAAGAACACCGCGGCAGCGGCCTTGCGCGTCCGGCGTGCACGCCCTCACGACGTCACCTCGCCCACCACCGACGACGTCCCCCGCCATGGGCGCCATCGGCGGTGACGACGTCCCTACCGGGCGCCGCCTATGTCACCCCCTCCAAGATCATCGACGCTGCAAGCAACAAGCATGCCTACCCCAAGGATTCCCCGTACCGCCGCGACCCATATCGATCGGATCGAGGCTACCACCGACGTCCACCCGGTGACCGCTCGACGAAAAGCCTACCCAACTAGGCCAACGTCTCACGGCCCCTTTGAATGGCACGTATAAGTTCCCCGTCACTACCAACATCATCCTTGACATCGGGAACATCCGGATCGCCAACAAGGACGACTCAAAGACGTCGCCGCGTTAGTGCCGACATCGCCAATCTCAACCCCGGCGCCTATGCCATCCCGGACAACAACAGCGACATGAGTAACAACGCCAACAACCCGCCGACCAGGGACATCACACGCCCCACGATCACCGGGCAAGTCCATCCCATTCAACAAGGAGCTTCTACCCCTATCACCCATGCTCCAACGATGTCCCTCGACGCCGTCAACCAAGACGCTCTTCGACCACATCATCGATGAGAACAACGACACCCCCCTAAGCGTCAACAACATCCCCGACATCGCCATTAACGCCGCTAGCCACAATGCCTGCGGCATCGACGACGTCGACAACGACAAGGATGCTACCATGGGCGCCATGAATGGCAACGACGTCCTCAAGGATGCCAACACTAATGACATTCCCCCTGATGTCGACTACGTCTTCACCATGCCTACCATCGACAACAACTACAAGGGCATCAACCACGACAACATCCTCGCGGCCAACCTCGACATTGGCAACCACGACGTTCCACACATGGGTGCCACGGCGACGATGAGAACACCGACGCCCCCCCAGCGCCACCAAGGAGACGGTGGTTCACTTTCGCCGACCTTGGCCGATGATCTACTACACCCGCTGGACATTCACCGACATCAACAATGGCGGAGAACACCATCTCAAGCCGCAGCTCGGCAAAGGCGACATCTTGATTACCCGCGCCAGCGTAAACATCAGGTACACGGTACCGCCAAACCGCGACAACGACACTCCTCTTTCTTTGGCTTCTCTCGCATCACCAAGGCACCACGAGAGAACGGAGACAAAGATACCATGGTGCCCCACTTTCGGTTTTGGGACGTCCTTTAATGGCGACACCATCAACCATCGCGACATCGACTACGCGACTCAGCGTGGGGCGACTCGAGCCATATCGATTGGCTCCGTGTTCCTCAACGGCATCTACGTCGATGCGACTTCGCCAACAGGCCGTGGGCTGCAATACACCAGGAGGCACCCTACGCGAGCAAACGGCGACCCACCTCGCCCAAGACTTCGACGCTTCCATCTTCAGGCGAGCCTCGACTTGTGAGCTTCAGCGACGATGACAAGAGGTACATACCACCCACATCAACCTCCTACCTCGATGGCTTCGTCACTACCTTGGAGGCTCCCATCCTTCATCGAATGGCAACACAAATTGGCGACAACCAACTTCGCATCGCTGGAACCATCAAGCTCTAACCAAGACCAACAGCTTGGACACCAGCAATGGAGATCGTCTTCCTCGACAAACATCGCCACTACGTCCCGGCCTTATTAAAGGTACTACAGGGGTGGTCTACAACCCAGAAAGGTCGACAGATCTCCATCTTCGCCCGGCACATCAACAACGCGACAACAAGGCAAAAGGACGGTCGAGGACGCTACTGGTCGGGGGGAGAAATGTCATGACCCGCCGCCGCGCAGGCCCAAGGCCCGTCTTGTAGCTCGCTTCGAGGCCGTCGCCGTTGTCGTCCGTCGTGAACGCGCCCGCCCGTCACCGGTTTCTCGCAATTAAGTAAAGAATATTTAAGGAATAAAAATAGGAATAAAATAGGGAATAAATAGTTGCTTCAATTAAGTAAGAAATATTTAAGGAATAAAGATAGGAATAAAATAGGAAATAAATAGGTTGCTTGTGAGAGGGGTATTCCAATCTATAAGGAAACCTCCTAGAGTTTGCTTAGCATGCAAGTCTTCCCCTGGACTATAAATACAAGGGAGCTGTAATCGTTTGGATCTTAATCGAAAAATTAAAGGGGTAACACCCAAAAACTCTCCACTCTCTAGCTCTCAATCTCTCTCTCCCCGCACCTTGCGCCGCGTGCGCCGTCACCACCACCGCCGCCGCCAGAGTGCGCCGCCACCGCCCCGTCGTCTCCTCCACCAAGCCGCCCTCCCCTCTTCTTCCTCCTCTTCTCCTTCCTCCCTACTACTCCCAAACAGCCCCAACCACCGTCTACACCATTACCGTCACCGTCAAGATCGCCGACGATCAGCAATCGGATGTCAATTCCGCCCAATCTAGCCGAATCGACACCTTGCTATATAGTTAGTTTACAAAAAAAAAATATTTGCCTTATGTACATGTTGCTTGCATGTGGCTTTGATTTGGTAATTATCCACGGTAAATTACCGCTTAAATACGATGTTACAACCCGTTTTCGAGTCAACGCGAGAGGAAAAACGAGAGGGTGACGTACTTAAACATGCTTCTGTTATTGATGGATGGTTTACAACATGGCTTGACAACATAACTGAGCATATGCATTGATAAGAATAATTCAACTGATAACATGTGTCTGAATACATCACCATTGCTGAATCCAACACTACTGATTACAAAAGAGCAACACGAATCTAAGAAAACCATCAGTACTCAGTACTGATATCTTGGAGAGAGAGGGCTGATTCGAGCAGTGGGTAGTTGCCCTTTCTAATAAAACTCAAGGTGTCCTCTGCAAAGTTGCCAAAGACCACGAGTAGCAAAAAATCGGCTGGTGACAGGGCCGGACGTCAAATGGTCCTGCAGTAAACAACTATAAAAGTTCAGGAGCCATTTTTTTCCCGTTTACAAATTCATGGACCAAAGTGGCACACCTTTTACAATTTAAAGGGCCGCCACTGTATTTTACTCTTAAAAAAAACAGAGCAGGTGCTGCGTATATTCGGCGGAGTGGGTTCCTCTGTGGCCAAAACAAACTCTAGACGAACGAAATGCTCCGAGGCTTGGAGACTCGCTCGGAGTCGCATGCCTCTAGCCACAGAGGATTGACGAACCCATTGATGCTGACGGTGGAATGTGCATCCCACCACTCCTACCTCTTCATTACTTGTTCGTGCAGAATTTGGGTTTCAGAAAGAAAATTGGCGGTTAGGTGATTTCGGAATGACACGAACTTTCTGTTCACCAATCAAAAAGAAAAGAGAGAGAATTGCGTGGACTTTGGCTCCCTTAAAATGCTCATAAACTGCTCCCCCCTTTGACTTAGTTTTCGCTCTCCTCTGTTTCTAGTAGACTAAGGGTCTGTTTGGTTCCTGAGACTGGGAATTTGGGACTAATTTTACCCCCATTTAAATCCCTAAATAACCAAACATATGGACTAGGGGACTAATTTTTAGTCCCAATTAGTCTCAATTTCACTAGACTCCTGGGAGGGGTTAAGGACTAATTTTTAGTCCCCTATTAGTCTCTAGTCCCTAGTCCCTCCATCCGCCTAAGCCTGATCCTACTTTGCGAGTCCAACTCGGTATAAATAGGTCTGCCGTCTGCCTCCTGTTCGTCAGAGCTCAAAAAGCCATCGTTTTGTTTCTCTAGTTCTCTTGAGCAAGCCTATTCGATCTTGCTCTGAAAAAGGAAAAGGAGCCAGGAACAAGGTATGCTCCCTAATTCCGTTTGTTGCTTTTAGCATTTTTATTCTAGTTGCAAAATGGATGCATTTCTATTCTTGAGCAAGCCTGTTCATCTTGCAGTGGCCAGTAGCTACAGTTAATACCTTTTTTTTTTATACAAAATTACCCTTTTTTTCACTGGAACTGTATTACGGTGACCAGCAGGCCAGTGGTTCTCCGCGCAGAAATGGATGCTCCCATGATCGGCCTGTGCGTCGTCTCTGTCGCTGTCGCCATCTTGGCGACTGCCGACGCTCAGACAAGGACGTACTTACTTCCCCTTGCGCTAAGCGCCACGTTTAACCTCGGGATTATGCTCGTGACTCGTGGCGTCATCGGCATCGCGCACGCCGGTGGACGCCGCTGCCGGGCATGAAAGTCGGCGAGGGGACAACGGCCGGCGACATGGTTGAACCACCAACTGCACACTCAGTAGTCTCGTGCACTCGTGGCAGAATCTTAGTGAACAAAATCTTCGTCAGTTTATTATTCACCCACATCTCCGGTTGTGTCTTTTCTGTGGTTTGCTGAGTTTGGCCTCTGTTTTGTTTCGCGTCATACAAGTTGTTGTAATAAAGTGCAACGAGGAAAAGAAAAAAAATACGATGTATATCTAGCGCACAAGGCACACGCTTCAACTTGTGCAGTACTACTAGCGACTTGTTTTTGGTATTCCCCAACACGATTTATGTATCAAATCTCCAGACGAACGAATCGCCCGAGCAGCACCCTTCCAACGAACAAATAATTTGTTTTTTCTAAGAAAAGCACAGAATTTGTTATAAATCAGTCCAATATCCTCATAGTGTGCCAAGTTATCTACTATCTCCGTGGTGAAAATATTAATTGAGTCTATCGAGACGAACACGTAAGATTGTAAAAACTAAATAGTCCCTCTCAGTAGTTGAAAAGAAAGATGTTTTGAAAAAGGTTTGTATCAAATATTAGGAACATAAATCATGAATAACTTTTAAGTCGTTGAGTTTAGAAACGTGAAAATCATATCAATAGATTTGTCTTGAAAAATACATTCATAAAAGTATACATATATAACTTTTTAATAAATATTTTTATAGAAAAGAGAAGTCAAAGTTGCGCTTTGAAGACCGTGTCATTTGTCTTAAACGTCTTTCTTTTTCAACTATGGAGGGAGTATGTTATTTGTTGACGAGGAGGCGGCGATTATTGGAGAGGGAAAGCAGAGGCGGCGATTTTTCAAGACAAAGCTGCTGTGAGATGGATGGAAGCCCGTTTGGGTGAGCTGCGGGCTTTTGAAAAGCCTCTCTGACTTACGGCGAGGGACCCACATGTCATAGACGGATAAGTCCTTCCTCCTCCTATCACCGGTGCTCGCTAGATGCGGGACGGAGCATGCTCGTCGAGGATGGGGCATGGGAGGGGCTCGCCGGCAACACGCCGTATGAAGGAGGATCAAAGTGCTACGACACCGGAAGGAGGAGGACGGCGGCGGCCGCAATGCTCGATGCGGAAGGGGAAGTCGCCGCTACCGCCGGGATGGGGCTTGGGGCACCGCCGCTGGCCGAGGGATGGGATGAGGCGCGCCAGCCGCGTTGGCCGGGATTGGCCTCGGGAGCGCCGCCGCGCCACCGGGATGGGAAGGAAGGTCCGGTCGTCGAGGTCGAGCCCGAGGTGGATCTCGCCGAGAAGGGAAGGAAGCGTGCCTCGCGCCGCCGGAGAAGGAAGGGAGGGAGGGGCTCGCGCCACGCCGGGGAGGAAGGGAGGAGCTCGCCGGAGGAAGCCGCCCGGTGTTGACGGAGACCGAACCGGGCGCGGAGACGCGCCGCAACTCCTTTCCTCGCGACTCGCGAGATGTTGCGGATGGGATAGGAAAGAAAAAACGAATCGCTTTTTTCTATGTAATGAGTGGCAAGTGGGTAATTTTTGGGAGCCAAAGCAGGTGAAAGCATGTCCTCCCCCCTGCTTTTGAAAATGAACTACGCAAAAAGCTGATTTTGGCTTTTTCTTCCGGTGACTTGACCAACCCCTTTGGTTGGGCTTTTGGCTTTTGGGGAGCAAAAGCCACAGCCCAAAAGTCCAACCAAAGGCACCCTAAGAAAGAGAGGGAAATGAAATGATGGCAAAGGGATCGGTGTTTGTTGTGCCTGCGCTAGGTTCTGCAGAGATAGCGAGGGCCCAGGAGAGGGAAAAGGATTGGTTTTTTTTTTTTTTGACAACTAGGAATGGTTAAAGGATGATGAGAAAGTGATAGATGAGAGAGAGAGAGAGAGAGTGAGAGAGGTTGGAGTATAGATTAGAGAGAAAACTGTAGACTCAGGTGGCACAATAAAGTTCGTTAGGGTAGTTTTAGCACTGTGTTTGTAGACTTTAAGTAATTCTCAATTTTTTATAGTTTAAATTATTTTTTGTGTGCCTAGCATCATGCCGGTTTACAAATTGCACCGGATTCTTTTTGTAACTTTTGGGATTATTTTGAAACAATCTAGCTACATACTTGGATGGATACACAATATACATTCTAAATCAGTCCCAGAGGCAAAATATGAAACAAAACTTTAGAGCCTCTATACAATGTAGACAATCACAAATAGGACTAAACAAACTAGACATACAATACATTCACTAGTCCAGTAACATTAGGTGCACATACTGTCCTGCTAATACTAGCCTAGGCATCCACTCACTACTGGAGGCTGAGGCTCTACCGAGCGCTAAAAGCGCTCAGTGAAGGCCCAATAGCCCTCGGTGGAGCCAAAGACCGAGCGGCGCCTCGGTACCATCCCCTGAAATTCTAAACGGGAAAAGCGTTCACCGAGAGCTGCAAAACGGCCCCTCGGTGCAATCCGTGCCAAACTGCACCGAGGGCTCGCCCCCCCGCGCAAAACCCCGCGAACGCCGACGGCGTTTGCCACCGCCGACGCCAACTACACCGAGGGCCACCTCAACCACACCCTCGGTGGATTTTAATTTTTAAAAACTTAAAAACGTTATCTACCGAAGCCATGTCGGAAGGGTGGTCGGTAGAATCAAAATTTAAAAAAACGTGGACACCAGGATCTACCGAGGGCCAGGTCATCGACGCCCCCGGTGTAATATGGTCGTTTCACCGAGGCGCGGACGCCGCCGGTGAAACGACCATATTACACCGAAGCTTCAATCACCGAAGCGCTTCCATCGGTGTACACCGGGAACATGGGGTTATCCGGCCCCCATCTCCCGTGATTCACCGAAAGCACCGCCCTCGGTATAGGGTCCCCCTGCATCGAGTGTCCCACTCGGTGCAAAGACCATGGTTTTGTTTTTTTTTCCTGTTTTCCCGTCCCACCTTTACAAAAGAGACATACAGATCACATATCACATATATTTGACATCCATGCACCGATACAACTCATTCATCACATATATATCACATGTAGCTCAAATATTCATCACAAGTCATCTAGTTTAGTTCCACAAGTCATCTAGTTTGGTCACCACAAGTTCCACACCAAGCTTAACCAAAAGTACCACAAGTTCCAAACCAAGTTTCACAAGTTCCAACCAAGTACCACAAGTGCACGACTAGGGGGCTGTTTGACAAGTTCCAACCAAGTTCCAAACCAAGTATCACAAGCTCATGGAAGAGGGGGAGGGGGCTGTTGTTGCACGCCCGGCGAAGGAGTCGGCGAAGGAGACCCTTGATCATCATTCCCGGGAGGCGGCGCGTGGTTCGAACCCATCGATCTTGCCGGCACAAAGTACAATATGCGACATGTGTTAGACGTGAACCCGGGACATCCACTAATATATGGACTTATTGACAAAGACAAGCATACTCACGGGAGTAGGCCGAGGCGAGCAAACGCCGCTAGCGGTATATCGGGCAGCGGAGCCCGGTAGTGCATGAGCTCGCTAGTCGCTTCGCTTTGGGTTTCTGTTGGGTCCGTAACGCCGCCTCCGCGCCGCCCGCCGCCGCTCGACTCATCTAGCCGGACCTACGTATGACAATCCATGAGAGGTGATGCAAACATATATATTGTGAGTAAAGAAATCTGTTTGATAGAGGAATAACCCGAGTTCAGAGGCGATCGTGCAACACTAGGATGCGAGTACAGGCGTGCACGTCGTGCTCTCGGATCGGATCGTGAGAGACTTAGCTCGAGTCGCCGATGCAGCCGTCCGGTAATCCACTACCGTCCGTGCTTTACCTCCTCCCACCGCCATCACGATCTCAAAGATCGATGTCCCGACTGAACGGATCAAAGTCGGGCCCATAGCGCCGCTTTCCTCGTCCGTGTAGGCCTTGACCTTTTGGTGCACGTTGGGGTTGGTGTACGCCTCGGTCGGGTCGTTCAGCCGAAGGTTACGTCCGGACGACGCCTTCCCCTTGTGGGACATCGCAATGCCGCGAAGTCGTTGCAATCCATCCCCGGGTGTGCCTTCACCAAGCGAAGATAATTAGAAACTAGGCAATGTTGAGCGTTACATACGATAAAAGAATCCACGCACCCATCTTTCTTTGTATATGGAGAGGTTGCGGCTGCCTTGATGGTGTGCGGGACCTCCCATCGCCAAACGAGCCTCCCTTAATGTGGCGTGCTTCTCTACGAAACTCCGGTGTGAACCACTGTCCACGATCATGTTCCAAAGACGGAGATCGTTTCGCACCAAGTAGGGATCATCTACATGACATAAACCAAGGTTAGATGAAACAAAAATATAAGCTGAAAACGCATCGACTTGTAGCATTTTTTCATGTACCTCAATGTACCGGTCTCGGGTGAGCTCCATCCGTCTCGGCGTCCGCTATCTTGACCTTTGTCCCAAGCTTGGACCCGTAGTAGTTGATCACGCCCGGTGGTGCTTGACCTCGTGATGCATGTCGGTGATGCGCTTTTTTCATGGACTTGGTCAACACCGCCTCCGCCGCTCTTCATATCCCCGAGCCGGTCTGAAGTAATACAAATGTGAATCATCCTTAGTCGAGCGGATTAGTCTAATGAATGCGATGTATAGACAAAAAGTTTGTGTGACGGCGATTACCCAAAAGTCGGCCTTCACGTGCTCCGCCACATTGCCGAGGGAACGCCCCGGGCTTTCTCGTAGTGGTCATACGTGTATATGCGGCTCATCCCCGCCTTTGTATCCGACGATGCCGGGAAGTGCTTCCCGACGAGGAGACCAAGGACGCCGTTAGGGGGAGCGTGAGGACGCGTGCGACCAAATTATCCGCCTCCTGCACAAATGTAGTAGGACAAAAGATTAGTTTCCTAAACAGTTCAAATTAATAGAGGATTGGAGATAACAACAAGGGGTACTTACGATTGCCCGTCGGGGCAAATCGGCTGGATCGGTGGTTCTCGCGGGGAACCCGAGGGAGGCTCATGGGACCTTGGAGGTAGACACCGGAAGTAGGGGACCCTCCAAAGTCATCGCATTACTCCTCCCCTCCTCCTCCTCGTCCTCTTCGATGGTCTGCGGCACCGCCTCCTCCCTCAGCCTCCCGTCTTTGTGGGAGCTCCGGCCGCTCCACCCGCTCCTCCTCCCGTGTGGGAAGAGGCGGTTGCCTCCCCGGCGGTCCTCCTAAGCCTCGTCCCGGCCGCCCCCCGCGTGCCCTGCGGCCGACGCCTCCCCTCCCGGCCTCCCTGCGCGGCCGACGCCCCCCGGCCTCCTCCTCTGCGGCCCGACGCCTCCTCCCCTTCCGAGTAAAGGGAGGACACCTCCCTCCGACGCGAGCCGGGCCGACTCGGGCCCCGCCCCTCCCGATGCGAGCCACGTCCGGCTCACCATCTTTTTTCAAATCACCGCAATTAAACAAAATGTCGACTCATCAAGTACAAACATTAGAGAAGGACAAAAATTATTGAAAACTTAGATAAACAAAAAAACATTGTATTACATGTGATTATCTGGATCATATAACTCGTCATCACTATCAAAATTGTCCAAATAATTGTATCCATCCGAAGGACCGATGTTGTATTCATCATCATGGCCTAATTGTATTCGCTCAAGCATTTGTAAGTCTCTCTCATTTGTGACCTCATCTCCGGCGTCCCTCCTCGCCCTCAACCATTTTAGTTGTCTACGACCATTTCATTCGCCACCTTCGTGATTGGCCACAAGAGCATCTACCGAGTATGAACCTCAGCCAGAGTCGACATGTGTGGCGGAGGATCTAGCACTTTGACACCTTTTGTAAAGTTCTTGATGTCTTGTCTAAATGCATAGTCTTAAGGGAGAAATTGACGATGTAAGTCGAACGACGAATACTTGCCCCCCTTTGTGCAACAAGTGGAACCTTACAAAGGCAGCCTTGCATACCGGACATGGGTACTTTTCGTACACACCAACCGCTAAATAAACCATACGCCAAGAAGTCATGGATGGAGTATTGGTACCACACATACATTTTGAAGCTTTTCTTTGTAGCCCGGTCGTATGTCCAAACGCCATCATTCCAAGCACTGATCAATTCATCCCAAACAGGTTCCATGTACACGCCCATATTACTCCCCGCATGACCCGGGATGATCAACGAACATAATACATTTTATCGTTGGAAGGCGACACCGGGGGAGGTTCAGGGGGATAACAAACACAAGCCAACATGTGTATGGGGCAGCCATCATCCCGTAAGGATTGAACCCGCCTCGCTGATATCGCAACACGCATACATTACGAGCCTCACTAGCTTTGTGAGGATGTGCGGAATCAAAGTAGCGCCAAGCTTCACCATCGGACGGATGTACCATCTTCTTAGGGTGATAACGCGTTTGCCATGTTTGTGCCATGTCATCTCGCTTTGCGATTCCTCGATCATGAATAGCCGTTGGATCCTCTGGGTATGATCGGAAGGTAATGTAGGATTTTCTCGGCGATGTTAAGTCGCTTCTTCTCACCATTACCGCGGTCTACCCGCATGTACCGGAGGATTTACACTTTGGGCGGTCGCATCTGCGTGCTCATTCCTAAATAGCACGCACCCCTTGGGCAAACATGTATCTGCTGCCTTTCATCGGCATCTTAAGTGCTTTGAGTACTTTTTCTCTGCCCGCATCTTGGTTGGGTGGCAAATTGTGAACCTTTAGCGTGGACCGGCAAACACCATCAACATCCTGTCGAACCCTTCTCGACTCAAGTTTAGGTCAGCCTTCAACCCTATTAAAGCGTCCAACAAATCCGGTGAGAAACCTCGAGTGCTCGTGGAGGGGTTTAGTTGCCGACTCCATCATGTTGTAGAACTCCCGTGCATCTTCCGTCATCCCTCTCTTTCATGAGAGTCGGCAAACATGCGTCGTATGCATCATCAACCATGTCTGCTACCCCGCATCAAGCATCAAAAGCATCGAGACGTGGTCTCACCACCTCCTCTCTAAAACGTTGATTTTCACCATGGAATCTCCACACGGTATAGCCCTCTATAAACCCATTAAACGTAAGATGTTTACC
The DNA here is from genome assembly GCA_015847255.1 of Hyparrhenia diplandra. Lineage (NCBI taxonomy): Eukaryota > Viridiplantae > Streptophyta > Magnoliopsida > Poales > Poaceae > Hyparrhenia > Hyparrhenia diplandra. Next base: position 296,679 of record JADLZK010006248.1, on the reverse strand, counting down.
CATAGTCCGCCTATTTTTTTTTTCGTATTGCCACACTTGGAGCAAGGACATAAAACTAGAACATGTGGTGGTTGGTTGGCAAATGCAAGGTCCAAGAATTCACTTGTCTTCATCATCCACTCCCGATCAAAATCCCACCTACTTCTACGGCCAAGGATCATCCACCGATGGTCGTCCATCCTTTAGCATATATATGAGCAAGTAAGATAACCTATGCCGTTCCAACTATCTAATAGGTGAGGATAGGTCCTAATCCCACCAGCGGATGCGTCATGGGTCCTTTCCATGCTCGATCCGACCAAGGCAGGAATTTTGAAGCCTCACCTCCACTCTTCCTCCCGATACACGCCCCGGGAGGGAGAGTGTGTATCCCGAGAACAACAAGAGGTGATGCCGAAACTCGTCTCGATTGATCCAAGCATGGGAGCGACCTGGCACGCATCCGCGGCCGTCCAAAAACGTGGACAATCCGAAACGATACGGTCAAAGATATGCAAACAAATGCATACCTCCAGCCGTATTCTGCTTTCGACGGGAGACGCCCTAACTAGGGTTCCGCATTTTAAGACCAAAGCGAGTGTGATTACGAGATAGTCATACCTACGGTGGCGGTGGCGCGGCAAAGCAGCCTGTGCAGTCCCGCAACACGGAGGAAGAAGATCGGAGACGCCAGTACTCCGGCCGACTCAGACGCACTCTCTCTCCGCAAAAAGAAACATAGGGTTTAGTTCAAAATTTTTAAGCGGGTAACCTCCCCGTGCGGTGAGGTTTCCAAACCTCGCAATAACACGTGCGGCGCGAGGCCGACAACCACATATGCATATACATTCATAGCCACATATCAATGCCGAGTCTATTACTACCACATATACCACTTTAGTTGTTTTAGGGTGTTACCTTTGCCTTCACCGGCCCGGCGAGGATGGTCGTGGGAGGGGCGCCCGGAGAGCAAGGCCGGCGGGCGGGTGGTCGCGGGAGGGCGCGGTCGGGGAGGCCAAGGCCACTCTTCTCCTTCCCCTTCCTTCCTCTTCCCCTCCTCTTCCTCTTCCCCTCCTCGGTGGCCCCTCCTCCTTCCACATTTCCCCTCCCTCTCTTGCTCGGCCGGATGATGGGGGCGTGGGAGGCAACGAGGCTTGTGGGCCGGGCGGATGATGGACGGCGAGGGAGGGAGGTGACGCGGCGCACGGCGTGAGGATGGGGCGCGCTGGCACCGGCCGGGCCCCGGCGAAAGCAGGCCGCGGCGCGAGGCGGCCGAGAATGGAAGGCGAGGAGGGAGGTGGCGCGGCGACGGATGGAGCTTCTTGGCGCGGCGGCCGGTCGGACGGGCGGCGCCCCGATTTGGCGGCCCTAGCGTGGCGCCCGCCTGGACGGGCGAGAGGAGGAGACTCGGGGATGCGGGCCGCCCGGATGGACGGCGAGGGAGGGAGGTGGCGCGAAAGGATCTGGACGGCGAGGACGGAGGCGGGGGCGCGGGCGGACGGACGACGAGGGACGGAGAGGCGGGGGCGCGGGCGGATCGACGACGAGGACGGCGGCGGCGGCGAGGGATTCGTGTGTGTGCGTGTGTGTGTGGTGAAGAGAGTGAGTGTGAGGAGGAGTGGGGCGGGCTCTCGGGGAGGGAATAGATAAGGCCCGTTAGGGTTTAGGGTTAGGGCCTTTACCCCGAGTGCCCGTTTCAACGGCGCCGGTAGAGTAGGCCAGAAATTAAATTTTTGAATTTTACAAACCAAACTTCACATTTGATTCAAAAAATTTGAATTCGAAAGGGGAGAGACAGCACCCAGCCGGCCGGGAGTTCACCGAGAGCACGCTAATCACCCGCAAGTGAATGGTCATGTTTCGTGAACAATTTGTTCGGGGTTTTGGGTCTATCCCCGCACGAGGCCTCACATTGGACTCACGATTATGAATCCCATTTTTTGGCTCATGCCTGCACTCTACTCGTATGACTTCCAGTTCAAATCGACTTATTCAAGAAAATTCAATTAAAAGGAATAAAATCAAAATATATAATAAATAGTTTTGAAAAAATCTGAAACTTCAACATCACCTATGAGACATTGTATGAACCCCACAAAAAAAAAAATATGGATCCAAAATTCAAAAAAAAACATATTTCACCGAGGCGACAATGATCTAGCGCTTCGGTAGAAAGGTTTTACCAAGGGTCCTGCTACAAGGCCCCTCGGTGAAACTACCTAAGTCTACCGAGGGTCTAACGTGTCGCCCTCGGTAGAGTTGGACGGCATCGGGCCGCGTGGGATGCCGCCGGGCGCCGGGCGTTAACAACACCGAGGGCTTAGGTTTTATGGAGGGATGGCTCTCGGTGACTTTGCATTGTACCGGCGTCTCTGTTTCCGAGGGATCGCCTCTCGATGAACACAACCCCTACCGAGCCTGTGGCCACCGAAAGGAGGGGCTCTCGGGGACTGGTCACCACCGAGGGTTTTTCTTCCACCGAGCGAAGCTCGGTACACCGTATATGTACCGAGCGGTTGTTTGGGGGCTCTCGGTACACGCTCTAGCGCTTCGGTGGAGGCTGACGCGCGGTAGTGACTACCACTAAAAATTAGATCACCGGGCATGAACTTTGAATCAAAACTGTTATAAGAAATGGCCAACAACCGTTAAAAAAACTGTCACTGGATGATGCGACCATATTGGGACCTTCCTTGTTTACCCTGAACTCAAACACATATATGCTGCTTATATTTGTTGCACCCAATGAGAGGGAGTTCCGCCCTCAGTCATTGACGAATTCCATGCGAAGCCAAGACCTAGATGGTGCCATCTATATAACGAGGACTGCTACATGTCTCAATAGCTCAGGCACGCTCTTCGTCTTTCTCAACTTCATGACATGTGAACATATTTGTGAAGTCAATCTTTTATCATAGTGTTAATACAAGTTTTCATTATTTAAGTTTGTATAGAATATTAATTTGATTTCAATTGATTTAATGGCCGAATGTAGTTAAAATTCAACACACGCACTTATTGGTAGGTTCTTCGTCTTTTTATCATAGTGTTAATACAAGTTTTCATTATTTAAGTTTGTATAGAATATTAATTTGATTTCAATTGATTTAATGGATGAATTTAGTTAAAATTCAACACACACACTTATTGGTTAGGTTCCTCGTCGTACAATCTGTCCACCTCAGTTCAAGTGCTCGATTTGGCATAGGTCCTCACATTGGGTAGTGTATGCGTACATATGTTTATAGAGATAAGTGTGCATGCGTGTGAACGTCTAAGTTGTATCACCGTGTAAATTCTTTTTTAAAAAAAAAAAAAAACAAGTTAGAATTCAACACTTACAACATTACAGGTGTGCCATGAGATTCGTTAATTCCACAAGGACTTGTTGGTTTTATTGCCCGACCTACAGAAAGGAACGATCTCTGTACCGGTTGCTTGCCTCTGCCTTTTTCTACTGGTTTTATTTAGCTTGACTTTTATATATGGAAGTACTGTACTAAATATGAAATTGGTGATTAGGCTCCTGCTGTATCTGTATGGCCGCTCTTGGCAGCATCTGACGCTACCCGTGCCTTCAGCGCTCCCCCACCATACGGTACGGTTCCCACTCCGGCCCGACGACCTCTACTCAAGCCCAAGCCCACACGCTGGCCTAGCGCGCCCCCACCGGGCCCGATGCCGAATCAACCGGCACCGGCATCATCCAGGCCAGGCGGCCCCCACCAGTTCGATGTTGAATCCGCCGGCACATCTCGACCAGGCGGGCCCCACTGGCCCTGTTTACTAGTGGCAACACTCTAGCCACCGGGCTGGCGGGCCCGACCCTAGCGGTCACGTCATCGAGCCTTTGCCAAGATTGATTTGCCACCCTGACCACCGGTGCCCATCTAAACCATCCGATCCTGATCGGACGGACCTCAGGGCAGAACGAGTCCCCAATCTCCACCACCCGCCCGACGGCTACATCTGTATGCGCTGGGTCCACGGTCAACGTCCCCTCTCTCTCCCGGGCACTCGGTCGAGCGCCTTTTTTTTTTTTTAGACCAAGAAACAAAAGCTTTATATTACATTAATAACTGTCAACAATACAATCTGGATGGAATCTTGGGAGATTACATTCTAGACTTTCATACAACCATATTCGGTCTAGACGACTAGAGAAGGCAAACTTAGCTATCTCATGGGCTTCAATATTTGCTTCTCTTTTGACATGAGAAAAAGTGAAAGGATTTGCATCTCCCACTAAGCTCTTGAATTTGAAAGAGAAACAGGCAAGATAGAAGACCCATTAGCGGATTTGCTTCTCCACAAAGATACTAGCTCCAAATTATCGGTTTCAACAATTACATTTGGGCTATTTAGCCGGTTCATCAAAACGGCTCCATCACGTCTTTGCATAGGCCTCGGCCAGTCAAAACATTTGGAATTGAATCATACCATTTGCATTTAGCCGCTACAACATGACCTTGTTCATCACGAACTATTACCCCATGGCACCCTTGTTGCTTTTCCTCTTTAAAAGCGATCTACATTAATCTTTATAAAACCCGGAGGAGGAGGATTCCATTTCATAACTTGTACATTATCCTTAGTCCATGCCAAACTTTTATCCTCAACAATTAGATCGAAAGATAATTCTCGCGCCCATCTACAAGCTTGTACATGATTCATATTTGTCTCACCATGACGCCTTTTATTTTGTCTTGTCAAATTACCCACATTCCACATAAAATGGGCCCACACTTTGCATCGAACAAAAAATTTGTCTAATAAATCAAAGGACCATGTTGTTGGATGTAGTCTAGGCAATTTAATATTAAAAAATCTTTGAAAGAGGACGAACATGGTCGCAAAGGTGCATTCAACTAGAGCATGATAAACAGTTTCAATTTGAGAACCACGGTCGGGGACATGTACCTTCCTTTTTCATATGCCTTTTGCCACAGATTTGCCTTAACGGCAAAAAAGTTATGCATCACCCGCCACCAAAACACTTTAACTTTAGGAGGAATTTTAAGTTTTCAAAGTCTTTTCCAATATTTGTTGTCCTCATTTGTTTGACGAACCTGCACACATTGTTTTACTTTTTTTGCAATATTCGATTTGAGAAAGACATTAATCTATATGCGATTTGACACTATATAATCCATTTTTCTCTCCACTCCATGCCCACATATCCTCCTTTAATTTCCCAAGTGGAATTTTTACGGATTTCCTCGGCATCGCCTTCTAAAAAAATTTCTTTCAAAATTTCTTCACTCTAGGAAGATCCATCTCGGGGTGAGTAATTCATTGACCCTCTCAACTGTAGTATCAGGTTTCTTGTATAAAGGTTTAAAACCTGGATTACCGGGATCCATTAGTCGGTCCATACCGCGTGGAAGTGCCATCTCCAATCAATTTGATTAAACCCTTCTCTAATACTTGTCGGCCTTTCAAGATAGCCCGCCAAGTATGAGAACTATTTCTCTTCCTTTTGGCAGCCAAAAAGGATGAATTGTGGTAATATTTGATTTGCCCCTCAGCATGCGAGCACAAAGAGAATCAGGTCTAGTCAACAATCGCCACCTTGTTTTCCTAACATTGATAGGTTAAAAAGGTGCAAATCTCTAAAGCCCATACCTCCTCCTTTCTTCATGTAAGCTATTTCGACCACTTCCTCCAATGCATCTTTCTTTTATCACCAGCCCCTCCCCACCAATATCTTGCCACTGCTGATGTAATTTTCTTGCACGTAGTCTTTGACAATTCAAAACAGCTCATAAAATATGTGGGAATTGATTGTGCCACGGCCTTGATTAGAACTTCTCTTCCGGGCGAACTTAAATTCCTCTCGCTCCAACCATTTACCGGTTTATAAATGCTTGTAGGGAGTTTCTCAAAGGCATCGGTTGTAGAACGTCCCTATCGCTGTAGGAAGACCCAAATATTTTTCTTCAAGTGCTTCTCTTTGAATATTTAAAAGTTGTATGACTTCCCTTTTAGTTTCATCTCGAGCAATTCTTGCTTTGAAAAAAATTGCGACTTTAACCTTTGTTGATGCACTGTCCGGAACCCCCGTTGTAGGCTTTAAGAATATTGTTCAATCTCTCTGCACCCCTATTTGAAGCCCGAGTAAATATAATGCAATCATCATCAAAAAAAGAAGATGTGAGATCCAAGGTGTGTATACTCCCACCCTCATGCCTCTCGATAAAAAACGGGTCCGAAAACCTTAATAAACATGATAAGCCCTCTGCACATAGGAGAAAAAGGTAGGGAGATATAGGATCTCCTTGTCTAATACCTCTCGGATGGTGTGAAGAATTGAGATAAATGACCATTTACTCGTGCAGAAAACTTACTGATTCAACACATTTCATAATAATTGATAACGAAGAATCAAGCAAAACCCAATTTCATCATAATGCTTCTTAGATAATCCCATTCCACTCTATCATAGGCCTTTATCATGTCAAGCTTTATTGCACATAGACCTGTCTTACCTTTCTTCCTCTTCAAATAGTGAATACATTCATAGGCCATCAAAACATTATCGATAATCAACCTTCCAGAACAAAAGCACTTTGTTCTTCGGATATGATGTCATTCAAAATCTCTCTCGACCTATTCGCTAGAACTTTTGAACATATTTTATAAAGGACATTACATAGCGAAATAGGCCTAAACTGTGACAAGTCCTGAGGTTGCTTAACTTTTGGAATTAACACCAAGATTGTTTTATTTACCTCGGTTGGGAGATCACCTCCTTCCAAAAAAATCTAGAGTCTGCACGGCAAATGTCATTCTTCAATAAGGGCCAATGCTTTTGATAGAAGCTTGCAATAAAACCATCAGTCCCGGAGATTTATTTGGCTTCATCATGAATAAAGCCTTTTCTACCTCATCTCGCAGTAAAAGGTCTCTGAGTCTCTCATTCATATCATCTCGTCACTTTTCGAGGAACAAACCGAACCACTTCATTTGGGTCTAAGAATTCTGTGCGTAAAAAACACCTAATATAATAGTCACAAGCCATATTTTCTAGATCCTTTTGTTGATGGCGGATTGTTCCATCCTCCTTTCTCAAAAAGACAATTTTATTTTGTCTAGCCCGATCCCTGCATCAAGCATGAAAAAAGGATGTATTCCTATCTCCTTCCAATAGCCATTGTACCCTAGATCTTTGTCTAAACATTATTTCCTCTCGGGCCGATAATTCAGAAATCTTATTTAGAAGAGCTCTTTCATCTTCTCATTATCCCTCCATGCCATGATTTGCTACGAACCTCTTCAAGTTGCTTCCTTAGTTTGTTAAGATTCCCCCGACGGATCCAAAAACATTATAGCTCCAATTACGTAAGGACCTTTGCATATTCAAAAGCGAGGATCTCACACCTTCTAAACTTTTTGTGGCACAACTCCAACTACTATTAACTAGATCCTCATAGGTATTATCTCTAGTCCACATATTCTCATATCTGAAAATACGTGATTTTCCTCTTTGAACAGGTTTTGCATAACGAACAATATCAATCAACAAAGCACGGTGATCGATTCCGTTGTTTGAATATGAGTTACCTCGTGGATGGGAAGTTGTCCAAAAATTGTGCATTTGCCAAACCTCTGTCCAATCGACTTCAACATTTCGATCACCTTTTCGTCTATTGTCCCATGTGTATGGTAAACCATTAAAGCCCAAATCAAATAATCCACAATAGTCAACAGCCTCCCTAAATCCCATCATTGTCCACTCCTCGCGTTCTCTTGTACCAAAATGTTCCTCCTCTAATAGGACCTCATTGAAATCCCCTGCACACAACCAAGGGAGGGTACTAGTGCAGGTGAGAAATCTTAACAAATGCCATGACTCTTCCCTCCGGTTCCTGTTCGGTTGTCCATAAAATCCAGTAAATCTCCACTCCTGCACTCCAGTGTCCTCATTGCTTATGCAGACATCTATATGAGAAGGGTTTAAAGAATTACGCCTGATTATTGTACCTTTCCTCCACATCAAAACTAGACCTCCACTTAAACCATCAGAACTCACACCAATGGCGTTTTCAAAGCCCAACCTGAATCTCAAATTTTTCGGACTTTTGTGCATCTACTTTTGTTTCCGAAAGAAAAAATTACCTCTGGCCGATGTTGCTCCACTAGCCAACATAGCTCGTGAATTGCCGCAGGCTGGCCACAACCTCGGCAATTCAAGCAAAGAATCTTCATTAATTTTCAGGCTAAAATCATCCCATGAGAAAGCTATTGTGACTACATCAACGTTGCCTTCACCAATAAACTGGACATCTTGTAAATCCTCTTCTTATATTGATGAAGAAATCTCTTTTCTTCTGCTTCAAATTCTAGCAAGAAAACTACAGCCAAGGACGGGCAGATCCGCTAAAGGGATCCCCTTAATCGCCCCGAGCTGATTCGTTTCTTACTACAGAATTGGAAGCAGCAGAACAATGGCAAGCGATTTGACAGTGCGAACTAGCAGCGAGCGGACTGGCAGTTTGGAAAGGTGGTAGGAGTGCTGGTTTGATGGGGGCGATGGCGAGTGAATCCTGGGCAGAGCACACTTGATGAAGTAAAGCGAGCCGACAACGAAAACACAACAGCAAGATTCAATAGCACTGGTGGTGGCAAGAACAGCAGCAGCAGCAAAGGACTATAGGAATACGACTTGAAGCAAAGAACCTGTAGACAGCTACCTCATGAATCCACCACTAGCAGCAACTAGTTGCCGGACAAACGCAGCCTCCGCGCGGCAAGGAGCCTGACTGCTCGCCCGTCAGCAAACGACGACGCAAGCGAACGGCGACGCAAGCGACGACGGCGGCGAAACGAGCAAAGAACTGACTCAAGAAAGGGAACTTTGACCAAAGAGAACTTTGGAGAGGAAAGAGATTACTCAAAGCAACTGGATGGACCGATAGATCAGGTGAAGAAGAATCAATCGGTGGCAGGAAAGGAATTTTTGGGGTGCAATTGGAGGAGATCGGAAGGATGGCGGAAGCTACAGTAACTCGCACGGAGGCGTACTCAAGCCGGCATACCGCCCAAGTGCACTAGAGAAGGATCTGGGCGTTTGGTTGACATGTCCTAGCTATGCAACGCAGAAGCATACTAGATCGAATAGTGTGTGTCAGCTTTCACTCGGTCGAGCGCCTGCGCTGCGCCTCTATAAAGCAGACGACGCCGCGTCCGGCCGCTTCGTCTTCCTCCCTCTCCCCTGCCTCTACCTCCTCTGGTTTCCCACCAGCCTCTCTGTCTTCCTCTTCCTCCATTGTGGACGCCACCGCCGAGGAAGCTCCCCTGAGGACGGCCATAGGGAACTGCCCCCTGAAAAGGTACCGTACCGTGACTACCGTCTCCCTCCCTCTCTCAACCTCGCAATGATGTCCCTGTTCCAATTGCTCTCCCATCCATCTTGGGTCTTGGTTCGCCGGCCATGGCGATGGCGACCAGCCATACCAACCTGTGCTGCCAACCAAGATCGCATGGCACGGCTCGCCGGGTTTAGCAACACCTGTCGTTCATCTAACAACAACTGTTATGCTAGTACTTACTACGATTGTATTATGTTATACTTATGACGATCATGTTTCAGTTCTGCAAATACAGAGAAAAATGGATGCTGCTCGTGCTCCCATGTTCGGGCTCTGCGTCATTTCGGCGGCGGTCGCCGTCGCCGCAGGTGCCGACGAGGCTCAGCTGGAGACTGGCCTCGCGCTGGCTCTCTGCGTCGTGTTCCACGCCGGAATCGTGCTCCTGCTTAATGGCGTCCGCCGCGCATGAGATGGAAGCCGACACCGGCCGGCGCGCGCGCGGCGATGTTGTTCAGCAGCTCCGTCACTCTCAGTAGCGATGTATTAATGGTTGTTTAGTACAGTATTGTATTTGCTTTATTTTGTGCACTGTCAGTTGCAGGAGTCTCTCGGTTTGTACCTGTTGTAACTCTACATGCTTTCTGTAATGATTAATGAATAACCACAGCTGTCACTATATATACTTTATTTCGTCTCTTCTTTTTCTTATTTGTTTTCTTGCGCTGCATGGCAGAAATAGCCTTCTTTCATTCAGCAATTTGAAAGAGGATCATATTGATTATGCTATTGCTTTGTCACCAGCGCTAAGATGCTGAATTTGGCTAAATTTTGGCTCAGGATACAAGATTCCAGAGTTCGCTAAGCATGCATGCTTCACCGTAAAGCCTAACTCATCTCAAAGAGCTCCTTAAAACTTTTCCTAAAATTCTTGGGTTTTCGAAGAAAAAAAAAACTTTTGGGTGTCATGCTGCAACCCGAAAAGGACCCTGAAATATGCGTGTACACCTGGCCTCGAGGGCCCGCCCGTCCGATGCGGCGATGCTGCACACCCGACCTGATGGGTCCCACACGTCAGATCCTAAATCTGCCGGCGTGCCCCGCATGGCGGGCCCCACACCCTGGCGTTCAAACCCGGCCACGTCTGTAGTCATCGAAGCATACGCCAATGATTTTAGAGTTCGTGTAGTACGTCGAGAGATGATCGAACCGCGTGGTACATGTCACATAGAGGTGAAAGGCATATCCATGGACATCAACTTCACAAGTCACACATCGAAAGCCAGTGTCACAACACAAGCACAGAGGATACGGGAAGGTGGGGCCGTACTAGACTTGAGGAAGGAACTGCGGGGTGCGGGCCTACCCAATCCGCCAAGCACATCCAGGCTGCTTTGTGTACAAATATACGTAGGCCTCGTCTCTCTCTGTACGGCCCCACCTTCCCGTATCCTCTGTGCATCGGAGTCATCGGACGTCACCATTTCGGGACGGATAACACGTACTTCCTGTTTCATTTTATTAGTCGTTCTGGCACCCAAATTAAATGTCTAGGTTCATTCAATATTGCATGTATATTTGTATATAAATGAGTCTAGATTCGTTAAATTATTGTTGCATTTGAGTGAATCTTAAAAACGACTAATAAAATGAAACGGAGGTAGTATGTATGATCATTCTTGTTCGACCTTGATTCATACTCAGATCTGTGCAAATCCTTTGCCATTAAATTTGTATTTGTAAGGGCATGGCATCCTAACAGCAGCCATCATGCTTTAGTTCTGCAAATACATGAAAACATACGAGCACGAGTAGCATCTATAATTTCTTTTCCTGTATTTTGTCTGACAGTTTTCTTACCCTGAATGCCAATACCTGCATTTTGGGACAATGAAAACACTTCATCTTCACTGGAATCATCAACAGCAGTGTGTCTTCTTCTAGAGCTGCTGTAGGAAACAGATGCAAGTATTCTTCCAGGACTGTAAAGACACCTTATCTGGACATTTTGGGTATGATTTCTTCCCCACATTTCCCCACATTTCATACAGATTCCTTGAGCTCTATGCTGAGCTCTTAGTATAGACAATTTGTCGTCCAGCTTGGATTTGTTGTCTTTAGAAATTCCCAGAATACCAGGTTGAGGGTTGACCCCTGGTTTGGCCTGAACTCCGTTGAATTGTTGATAAGGGCGCTTCTGAAATTGCTTGGGTTGAGCCTCCAGCTATGTTTCCTGCATGAGTACCAAAGATAAAGCCAGATCAACCGTTCTCGGTTTGTGAAGCACTAATGCAGATCTTATGTCAGGCTTTAAGCCTTGTAAAAACTTGCTAACAAATAATACATCATCTAGATTTCCATTGTAGACTAAAACCTTATTCATGGCTAAGACAAATCTATCATAGTACTCTTGAACACCACTAGTTTGCCTAATGGTTAGCATATCCTGCATGGAATTGGTGTACAAATCCTTTCCAAACTTGGCTACTGCTATGCACAAATCAACCCAACTCTCAATCCTATGTTGAGCCCAATACGTCTGTAACCACAGTTGAGCTATGCCTTTGAAATGCAAAGTAGCAAAGGGTGCCCAGCGATGCACAACAATATTAAACATATCAAAATATTTCTCAGCGTTTTCCTTCCATACTCGTGGATTTGAACCATCGAATTGAGGAAAATCCCAGCCTAAATTCCTTTTGATATGAACCAGGATAGTACGACATCTCACGAGGGTGAACTGGAGCATTCAGGAAGGGGTTAGGTGAGAAAACTGACCATTGGTCGTGGGCGGATGCAGGTATGAGTCCTACCATCGGACCCCTGAAGTTGAGTTTCAACACCGTGGCCAACAACGGCCCGCCCCTCTTCCTCGCTTAGGGGCTTTAGTTGCAGGCGGTGCCGATGTGGACTCGGTGCTACAACACGCGATGTGAGAGTACGGAGATCCTTGTTGATCTCCTCCGACGATTCATCCACCGAAGGATGCCAGTTGTTGAAGCCCTCCATCAGCTTCATCATCGTTGCGATCTGCGATGTGAGCGCGTCGAGCTTGGCCTCTGCGGTAGCCATGCGTGCCGATAGCGAAGGCCTTCGCGCCCGATGATGCTGAGATTGTGGATCTGGAGGTGATGGTGGTGGTCTTGGTAGTGGTTGAGTTGAGGCGGCGGAATGGATTCGATGGTGGAAGATCCGATGAGAATGGAGTGCGGAAGTGGAATTGGTGACGTAGAACCAACAGGTAGACGGAGACGAGCGGCTGATACCAAATGTCACGAACACAACTCAGTGGCTAGGTAAATGTGGATGTATGCGCGCGTGGCGGATGCGGACGGCGCGCCGCACATGAGAAGAAGAGCTCAACGAGCACGCAAGAGAAGAGAAGGGAAATTTGATTTTTTTTTTTTTTTTTTTTGAGTTGCCTCTTATTCGGGTACACTGTAGTATTCCTGCTCGTACACACGCACACCACTACACACTCACACACCACACACGCCACCTGTGTACAATCGCACCTACAACTACACTCTCGCCTTGAAAGATCACGTCCTTCTTGATATCACCGGAATCAGCAGACTCCGTGAGATCGACGAGGTGCGCCGTAATCCCGTTGAACGAACCACGCCGAAGAGGCAAACGCCGGGCCTGACCGAGCAAAGGTTGGAATGGGAACCTACTGTTCCGGTGAGAAAACACGGGCGATCCAGCGATCGAACCCGCGTCCGGCCGTTCGCCCACCACGAAAATGTACCGACCGAGCTAACGCTCGTTCTCAGGGAAATTTGATTTGGCTGTTATGTTCGCTAACTTCCCGTCCACCCACACAACGAGTATCATATTACAGGTTCAAGCAAAATGGCCTAAGGCCTACAATCCATGCGGCCCATGACCAACTTACAGGTCCAATAACCATAGATACTATAGAAGAGAGCTAGTGGCCCAGTCTGGTTGTGACAACAAGTCACAAGGTGGAAGGCATATTCATGCATCTCAACTTCACAAGTCACACATCGAAAGTCGTCGTCAAAGAACCCATCCGTGAGTCAGTGTCACCACACAAGTTGACTTTGATTAGGCTAGTCTGTCACAAGTTTGGGTAACATTCATGATACTTAGAGCATCTCCAACCGGCACGCAAAAATTTTGGCCCTCAAAATTTTATTTGCAGGCTGGCTAACAAAAACTAAGGGCTCAAATTGACACTTAACTCCAAAGGTAAAATTAACTGAAGACCCTATTTTCAGTGGGGCCTGCTTGTCAGGGAAATAAGACCACGCATTCAGCGGCCGCCGATGCTCGAACGCTCCACCGCTGCGTGGCCTCCATCCACAACTCCGACGAGCGTGCGCTGCACCACCTCCACTCCATCTCCGCCACCTTCGCAAGCAAAGCAAAGCATCCAACCAAGAAAGCAAACCAAAGCAAGAAATTTGCATCAAGTCGCATCCATGGTAGCGGTGATGGTTGCTCGCCAAGGCCGTGAGCTTCAGCCAGTACAACGCGAAAGCACGGGTGGCGCGTGGTGGGTCTCCGCCGCATGGGCGACACGACGCCGAGGCCGCCGAGGAGGCCGGGCGTCGTCGACGAGACGGACCCGCACTTCGTCAGCCGGTGCTACCGTAGCCGAGCTACGACGCGACGTGACGACGGCCGTGCTCCCGCTCCTCGCGTCACCGCCGAAGCTCGACCGGATGGTTCGAGATGGCCGCCGTCAGCGAGGAGTGGGTCTCCGCCTCGCAGGCTGCCGAGAGCCCGCCTGCGCGTGCTAGCAGATGGACTCGGGCGGCTTTCTTTGCCGGGTGGTAGGCGCGAACAAAGCGGCGCCGATGACCGCATCGTTCCGTGAAGAAGCCGCCGGCGTCGTTCTCCTCGAGGCCACTAAGCGCGTGATTCAGAGGAGATCCGGTGGCCAAGTCCGCGTCGTTCGTGGTGCGTTGTTACCCGTCCGAGGACTTCGCGAAAGCAGGTCGCGCATGCTGGCGGCGCCCGCGGAAGCGCCCACCGACGCCAAGCGCGCCCGCACGAGCCGCCCCGCCGCCCGTCGCCGATGCGCCGCCCGCGTGATCCGATGCCGGCGTGATGCTAGCGCGCGGTGTGGCTCGCCCGCCGCGCCCGCCGCCAACGCCGTGGTTTAATGGCCGGCGCGGCATCCGCCACGTGACGCCGTCCCCACGGCCGGCCTACCTCTGTACGACGGCCAGCAGAGGCTCTCTTCAAGAAATTCACCCCTTGCTCCACCGAAATGACCCGGGGGCGGCGGCGAGCAGGCGGAGGGGCGAGGGGAGGCCGGCGCGGCGCGAGCAGGGCGGCCGGCCGAATGGCGGGCAGCGCGATGTCGGCCAGCGAGTCGACGGGCGACGGGGAGAAAAGGTGGGACCCATGGGAATAGGGGAATCCAGATCTAGAGGGTTGAAACTAAAATTTAGGGTTTTTTAAAATTTGAGGTCCCATAAAGGGGTTCCATTGGAGTTGATTTTTTATTTAAAACCCCTAGAATTTAGGGTAGGGGCTCAAATAGGGGGTGGCTTGGAGTTGCTCTTAAGGAAGGAACTGCGGGCCCTACCCAATCCGCCAAGCACACCCCCCTGCGCTTCTCTTGTGTATAAATACGTAGGCCTCTCTCTCTGTACGCCCCAACCTTCCCATATCCTCTCTGTGCATCGGACGTCACCGTTTCGGGACGGATAAACAATAGAGGTACGTATGTATGATCATTCTTGTTCGACCTTGATTCATACTCAGAACTCTGCAAATCCTCTTGTCTTTGCCATTAAATTTGTATTTGTAGTGGCATGGCATCCTAACAGCAGCGATCATGCTTTAGTTCTGCAAATACAGGAAAAGAAATTATGGATGCTACTCGTGCTCGCATGTTCGGTCTCTGCGTCGTCTCGGCGGCTATCGCCGTCGCCACAGGTGCCGACGAGGCTGAGCTGCAGACTGGCCTCGCGCTTGCTCTCTGCATCCTGTTCTACGCCGGAATTGTGCTCCTGGTTAATGGCATCCGCCGCGCATGAGATCTACCAAGCCCATCGACACCGGCACGGCGATGTTGTTCTGCAGCTCTGTCACTCTCAGTAGCGATGCTGACAACTGAGACTGCGACCGGATCAATTAATGGGTTGCTCTTGCTCTTTCAGTAGCGATGCAATTAGTGGTTGTTTAGTACAGTATTGTATTTGCTTTGTCCTGAACTGTCAGTTGCAGCGGTCTCTCGGTTTGTACCTGTTGTATACTTTATAGAAAAAAGTCTACATCACCCCTCAGCTATGGGTGGTAGACTACATAACCCCCAACCTATGAAACGGCTACATATCACCCTCCTACGAACTTTCGAAAACTGGTCAAATTACTCCCTAAAGAAGTTTTAAAAAATCATAGTAAATCATAGAAAAATCGTAAAATGAAAAATCAAATTGTGTTAGACTTCGAATGAGTAGATCTACACAATGAACATATAATATGGTATACTTTAGTATATTTTTTTTACAGCTATGAGAAAAACAGAAATTTAAAAGTCTGCAAAAAAAAAAAAAGAACTAAAGCATACCATATTATATGTTAGGGGAAAAGAGCCTTTTGAGCAACCAAAAGTTTTTGCAAGAAAGTCCAGCCTATCCTCTGTGATATTAATTGGCAGCATCATTGACTTGTTCAGGTTCACTCTAAGCCCAGTTGCTTCAGAGAATGAGTTGATGATTGATTTGAGAAAGAGAAGCTGCCTGGTGTCCCCTTCTACCACAATTAGTGTATCATCTGCATACTGAATAACTGGGAAGTCCTTAACTGATTGCATGGGGATTGACAGGTTGATCAAGCCCATGTCTTTTCCTTTATTGATGAGGGATTGGAGCAAGTCTGCAGTCAGGACAAAGAGCAGTGGTGATAGGGGGTCCCCCGCCTCACACCCCCTTTTACAGTGAATTGTTTTCCCTGGGGTCCCATTGAGCAAGATAGATGAAGTTGTTGAAGAGAAAATTGACTGCATCCATTTAATCAATTTTGCTCCAAACCCCTTCTCCTTCATAATTGTTAAGATTGCCTGGTGCTCCATTTTGTCAAAAGTTTTTTCAAAATTCAACTTGAGGATGACAATTTGCTTCTTAGAGTGATGACACATGTGGAGATACTCATAAGCCCAGCCATACGAGTCTTGAATAGTCCTGTGTCTGATGAAGCCATATTGATTTCTGTGCACCAAAGAGGTGATCACTGACTGCAATCTATTGGCCAAAATCTTTGTAATTATCTTGAAGGAAGTGTTTAGCAGGGAGATTGGCCTATAATCATTGACTGTTTTGGGGGTCTGCACCTTGGGTATTAGAGTAATGAAAGAATTATTGATACTCTGCAGCAGACATTAGAGCTGTGGAAATCATGACAAAGGCCATAGATATCATCTTTGATAGTTGACCAAGATGCTTTGAGAAATTCATTGGAGAATCCATCAGGTCCAGGTGATTTGTCATTAGGCAAATGTCTAACTATTTGATCAATCTCAAGCTGAGAGAAAGGAGCCTCAAGTGCAAGGAGATCATCGGCTCTCTCGAAGGAACATGCTTGGATTGAAACCAAACCTGATGTGTTCAGACTTTCCCAATCTTTTTCTCGAATTCTTCCCGAGCAAAGTTTCTTTGTCGAGTGAGTCACGACCAATCGATCCATCTTTTCTTTCTAGTTGCCTGATCCGTTAGCCCTCATTTTGATTGTAGCATTTGCATGGAAGAATTTTGTAGTTGAGTCCCCCCAGTTTGACCCACTTAATATTCCCCCTTTGCCTCCAGTAAATTTTACGCAATTCCAGCAAAGATATCAGCTTGTTTTTTTAGGACTGATCTGAAATTCCACTCCATAATGCTCAAATCCCCTCGCATTCCTCCATAATGTCCAAGAACCGAATAGTGACCTGAATGTTGGTGATGGTTAAATTCAGGTTTGCCCCGGATGCCTGTTTTTGCTTTAGAGTTTTCCTCAACCTTTTGAACTTGTTGGAGATGGCCTTTGCTCTGTCGGTCGATGACCTGGAGGGTCCCCTGTTTTGAACCAGCGTTTCTTGGAAATCGTGCAACTTTAGCCGGTAGTTTTCAAACCCGAAGGCTGTTGGCTTGGGAATATTGGAGGAGATTGAAACTAGGCAAGGGCAGTGATCTGAGGGTGTCCTATCCAGGGCAACAAAGAGGTATCTGGATACCTAAGAGTCCAAGAATTTGAGGTAAAGACCCAATCAATTTTACGTAGGAGGGGGGTCATGTTTGACCGGGGTAAATTTCCTTCCTTGTAAGGCAATCTCATTTAGGGCCAGTGCACTAATTGCTTCATTAAACATGAACATCTCATTGAGGTCCACCCCCCCCCCCTGTTTACGTCTTCGAGGTTTTCTCATGAGATTGAAATCACCCAAGATAATCCACTCAAAATCATCGAGGCATTTGAATTTGTTTCAACCCGGTCCGTGAATTGTTTCTTTCCTTCGTTGAACAGGGGCCATACAAGTTAGTTGTAATCCAGGAGTGCTCGGATGTTGTGGAAGTGAAGATAATGGAGAGGCCATACTGGTTTTGAAAAATCAATCATTTTAAGCATTGGTGACTACAACATTATCATCATCGTAATATACAAATATCGATTGTTAAATTCCTCCCATGTCTCATCCTACATGTATTTCTGCAGGTCTACAGCTAACTATTCACAACAAGAGGGATTATTATGGTTCAGATTGTATCCAATCACAGAACGTTTTCAGGTTCAAGCAGTTGCCTTTCTGCTTACCATGATCATGATCATGGAACCATACGAATTTTTTCGGTTCAAGCAGTTGCCTTGCCTTTCTTCTTACCACGATCATGGAACCATACGAACGTTTTCAGGTTCAAGCAGTTGCCTTTCTGCTTACCATGATCATGGAACCATTAGACTTGACACTAATTTTGCTTCCTTTGCTTTTTGTCACAACTGAACACTCCATGACAGGACTCCTGATGAGGCATAATGGTGAGTCAGACTTTGGTTCTCAAAGCACACTGCTTATCTGGCTGTGTGGATTTCATATCTACCTATCGCTGTCCTGTATGTGCACGATCTATCTAAAGACTGTGGGACCTCAGTGGCCGATCAGTACATCTTTTGCCTCTCTGTAGCTTCTGGTGTCATTTATATTCATTCTATTCTAGAGGGCACCATAAATAATAGCTTGCCTAGGTCAAACAGAAGAAAATTATTGGTCATGTGTGTTCAGACAAATCACAAGTTTCACATCTCTGCACTTCAAAAGGTTTGCACTTAATCTGATGTTTTGTTTGGCAGTACATCACGTACAGCATATGAAGGACAGATTAGCCGACCGCGGCTTGATTGTTATATCCAAATGCGATCTTTTGGGAAAGAAAGGGCCCATAAGCTTTTCACGATGCATATTGGGTCCAAAAGGCGTCCTCCAAGTATCTGTGCAGAGTGAATTCGGCGTCAAAGAGGTTAGCTATTCTCGTGGGCCTGATCAATGCATTTACCCCTCGGCACAAGGCTCGTGCAAAAGCCCTTTAGAATTTGTGACATTCAAATTTCTCTGAGTAGTAATCTATAAGTTGTGTTTACTTGTGCTTATTTTTTTTTTTAATGATAAAATGTACTTGTGCTTGTTGTAGCGATAGCGGCTGCCAGGCCCTTTAGAATGTAGACTAATATATTGCTTTTTGTGTCTCTACTACTAAAGGAAAGATTGCATGAGCTACTGACCACTCAGATGGCTTGGAATCGGATCAAAGCTAGCAACGTGGAGCGTGAAACACAGGAAGTAGGGATTAGTGTGTTGTTTACTGAAGTTTGACAATGAGCACTCGGACATCCATGCTGGATGTTTGTGTAAATATTCCACTAATGTCGATGATAGTAACGCATTTCATCTGTTGTCATTTTGCCCATCTGGAAAGGGTGGTCAATTGCGAGTATATGAATGTGATTGGGCATTTTGTTGCCACCTACCGTGGTCGTTATCCGTTGTTTAGTACCGTACACCCGTTACAGAAAGATATCATTCTCGTTTTCTCCGTTGCAGAAAGCTAATATTGTCATGCTAGTTTTTCAAGTCAACTAATCTCAAGTTTAATCAAATAAATTTATTAGAGTAATAATTACCATTAGATAAATAATGGAATTATTTTTTAAAATAAACCTATTTAGAGTAAATTGATCGTAGCTCAGCTAGTCATTGAACGGAAACCTGATGTATGTGTTCGTACTTTCTCTTTTTATAGCGTTATTCATGAGTAGGAAGTCAACGAAATATTTATGGAGATTTTGTCCACCTTGAGTCAAAAGAGTGTGTGTGTGTGAGAGTCTAAGTCTGTACTTTACTACAACAACAACATAGCGCTTTAGTCCCAAGCTAGTTGGGGTAGGCAGTCTAAGTCTGTACTCTAATTTACAAAAATAAAACTATTTGAAAACACATATGTTGATACTATTTAATCTAAATTTAGTTAAATATCTAAAAAATTAATCTAAATTCTTTTGGGGACGTAGGGTGTAGTAGACCTAGCTAGAAATAGAATCATCCTTCCTTAAACTTGTGTTCAATGCCTATTACAATTAAAATTTGTCTCTTAAACTTGTTAAGTTGTGCATCAGAGGTCCATGCCTCATCGGGAGGGCGCCGACTAGGATAAAATTTTATAAAAAAAAACACCATGCTATAGTCGACATATCTTTTACTATATATCTAGATAATGTGTATGGAGAAACTACATATCTAAAAGCTAAGATGACTTATAATTTGAAATATAGGAATTACTTTTTTTTTGGTAAAGAAAGGAAATATGATCCCTCATTTTGTGGATGGGGACAATCACAAGAGGCCGATCGCCTTTGACTTTATTGATGTGCCCATCCAAAGTATGCATTCCCTCTGTTTCAATTATAAGATATTTTGACTTTTTCTAGGTATATACAGATAGTTTTTGCTATATACCTAGATCTATATTATGTCTGAATACAAATAAAAATTATGTATCAAAGAGCGAAAACACACTGTAATTTGAAATAGAGGATGTGTCATCTTTGGATCTGTCGTCACGTGGTTACACGGCGTTGGAAGATTAAGAGCTATTGTCAAGCTGCAACCCAAAAAAGCACACACACACTTAGCCGCAATTTATATATATATCTACTATAATAAAGCTAATCTCTAGTAGATGTTCTATTATGTCCATGTCATTCTCTATCAAGTGTTCCACTAGCTGATAATTCTTGTATGCAATCTATCCATGTCATCTTTCATTAATTATTAAAAAATATATCCACATTTATCTCTACTTTGTGCAATACTTTTAATCTTTAAGTCACGTACATATGCTATTTGTTTAACATGCAAGCCAAGGACATGTCTAAACATACAATAGCTACGATGTAGTACTTTCGTAGTCCCTCTAATAGTGACTACTCTTGGTCCAAGTTTCTAGAAAGCAGGTGCTGTGTATATTGGGCGACATAGGATCCTCTGTGGCCAAAACTCTAGACAAATGAAATGCTCCGAGCCTTGGAGGTGATGCTAGTGGCCAGCTATGTTAATTCAGGACAAAATACTACTTGAACACAGTAATGTTCGTTTCAGTTTCCTGGACTTTGATAGAAAAAAACAAATGGTGTTCGTTTTAGTTTTTTGAAAGGGACCCCTCCTAGAAATGAATTGTTTTTCAGTATTACTTAGTAGAGGGACTCGCCTCAAGTCCCTCAACACCATTTGCTTCTCTCCGCTAGTTTCCTTTTAGCTTGGTAGTGTCTGTATATGCTCATAGAGTGGGCGGTTAAGCCCCAAGAGTTGGAGCAAGGTGGCCCTTTTTTTTTAAAAAAAAAAATCTCTTGAGCATTTGGGTTAGATCATCTTTGAGAAGCAAAATTGGCGGTTATGGTTAGAAAACCAAAAATAATAAAGAAATACGGAGTAAATAAATGTGATAGTGATAGCCGATAGTGACAGAGGATTGCATACGACGCGCAGCTTCCCGAAATCAAGCGCGATTAGGGCGTGGGATCCTCTGTGGCCAGGACTCGACAGAAAAGCAATGACACACCGTTTGGAGTCGTCCTAGCAAGTTACTCCCTCCGTCCCACCGAGTTTGTCACCTTAGATTCCGTGCCATCCTATTCGATCTTCGTCTTATTCAAATTTTTGCACAAATATAATTTATTTTGTTACGACTTATTTTATCAATGAAAATACTTGAATATTGATTAATTTATTTTATGATTTGCATAAATATTTTTGAATAAGACGGATGGTCAAACATGAAGTTCAAAAGTCAAAAACGACGAACTCCATGGGACGGAGGAGTATTGCATAGTTCTTACTTGTAGTGTGTGTCCTAGAGAAACCTTGAATGCAAGAGCGAATTTGGAATGGAGTGAGCAGCTTGTAAAGGTGGCTTATCATTATTTATAGATACGTGGTGAAACTAAATTCATGAAAAATTATACTGCTGAGGACCGTTGTAAAGCTCAGTCCCTCTGCCTAGCATAGCAACCAACAGGTTACACATATTCCAGCCAGAGAACATCCGAGTCGTGCGTAACCAACAGGTGTGCACCAACCAACAGGTTAAACATGCATATTCCTGTCAGAAGTCATATGCAAGTGGGGATTCCATGCAAGTGGTGTAGGAGTTGTTTCTTTCTGAATATGCAAGTATATATATAGTAGGGCCCATGTTGATTCCAAAAAATTGTCTACATCTCGCTTCTCAGCGTGCGCCAAATAAGGATTGGGGTATAAATACGGGCCTGCCTCGTCCTTCTATGTTCCTGAAAAGCTTAGAAAAGCTTAGCTAGTTGTTCATCCCTGGGCGCGGGAGCAAAGTACGCTTGGCCTAAAAGGAAAGGAATCTGTGGAAAGGTATGAGATCTCAGCCCTCTTTTTTGTTGGATGAAAGATCCCTGCTCTCTTGGTCTTGAACTCGCTTCGATTACATCCTCCCTTCCTCGCATCTCCAATTCTGAAAGGAAAACATGTTCCCCTTTTCTGGAAAAAAAAATGGAAATGTTGTTGATTTTAGCATTTCTCAGTTCTTTTACAAGAATAAATATTTCATTCACGGAACTGGTATACGATTGATGAGCAGGTCGGTCGTCGGCGACTCGCCTCAGCGCAGAGAATGGATGCTAACATGATCGGGCTCTGGATCGTCGCCGTCGCGTTAGCCGCCGCCGCCTTGGGCGGCGTGCGGCTCAGCCGGGGATGTACTTAATGCCCCTTGCGCTGTGTGTCGCGTTTAACCTGGGGATTATGCTCGTGACTCGCGGTGTCGTCGCGCACGCTGGTGGTGGTGCACGCCGCCGGGCATGAAGCCGGGCGAGATGGCTGGTCATCGCCGTGTCAGCAGTCACAACAACTCAGCACCGTCTTTGGCAACGGCTTGGACTTTCTGCACTCGTGGCAGAACCCTACTAAATAAAAATATACCACTGCTAGTACTTGTCACGTACAGTATGTACTACACTTTTCTAGTGCCCCCACTTGTCATGTTTATGTTTTGTGTTGGTTTGGTCAGGTTGAGTTTCGTCTCTGTATTGTTTGGTGTCACCAAATAAGTTATATTGAAAAAAAAACTATGCTAATGTATGTGGGATGCATGGATCATGTTTATGCAGCACCGGTCATCAAATTGAATTCAGTTTTTCAATTTGCTGGTGTTTACATTTGTGTTCTTATTATGTACTGGGTTTGCCATGGTACTCTAAATAACTATGAGCCGTTTATTGTTTTTATAGAATGGTTATGAACGTAGGTAGGAAGTAATATGTGAAATATAGTTTTTATCTATTATTATGTAAAAAATAGAACAGATAAGGAAAATTTGGGATATACACTTATGTTTGAATATATAGCAAAATACTACGTACTTAGAAAAGCTAAAAAATATAATTTGAAACAAAGAAAGTAATTATTATGCAATAAGATATTATAGTTTTTTAGATAACGGAATTATATTCCGGCCTCTACGATAACGCACACAGCCCAAAACCTCTGCGTGACCACACACAACCAAACTTATTACGTAATCTAAGAACAAAAATAAACTTTAGTACATGAAGATATGTGTACTAAAGATCAACTGGCATCCATAGCGTCGAAGAATTGAGATCCATGGACAACCCACCTCGCGCGCCGACGAGAAGGCAAAGTGATATCACCTTCCGACATCCCCCACCGCACCGGCAAATCGGCCCACGCTGATGCAAAAACCGGAATGTGGATCAGATCTAGCGATAGATATGCCGCCGACTCTGTGGTGATACCGGTCGCCCGGGGTGTATCGCGACGCCGAATGGCCACCATTGAGAAGCACCAGGGCCCGATGGAAGAGGGCTCGTTGCTCACGCTTAGAATGTGAGCAACGGCCGCCGCCGTCGTTTGGCGGCCGGGAAGTCGACACCTGGATTTGCGACCTCATCCTCTCCTTTCGACCTCCACTTTAGGCATGAGCACCCTCACCTGCAGCCTACGCGCGAAAGCGGCGTGAGGTGCTACCGCCGACATCCGGATACGCCGGTGGCGTGAGGTCCGAATCATGAGATAACCGAATCCGGCCATGGAGGCAACGGATCCTGGCCATGAGACGACGGATTTTGGGGGAACGGGCGCCGGGATCCGGCCGCCTTCCTCTTGAATTCGACGGGCTTTGAATCCAATAAAGGGGCGCCATCTCCAACGGAGGAACGCCGACGGCCGGGGGATCACCATGTCGCCGCGGCGCCGATGATGAAAGCGGCAGAGGAAGCCCCTTCGGGGCGGACTGGACCCACCCCGATGGAACTCCGCCGGCCGTCGTGGCCCTCGCGGTGATCTCTGCTCGGCGGCGGCGGCCGGGTGTGGATGGTAGAGAGCGGCGGCATAGTGGTTGGCGGCGCCCGAGTCGCCCTAGGGACGGAATGACGCAGGGCTTCCTTAGGGGACTTCGATGCCCATGCCGCGAACCGACCGTCGCGCCGGCTGGGAATCGATGAGGGGGCGGCGAATCCGCCCCCCACTACCGAAGAAGACTACCGCCGTCGAAGAGGCCGGCAAAGAGCCCCGCCATCGCCGGATCTAAGCCGCCAGCGAGACCGATCCACCGGGGGGGCCGGATCCGCCCCCCCAGCTGTCCGTGGAGCCGGCTCGCCGCCCATCCGCCGCCACCCTCCCCCCCTCACTGAGCCTCGTGTCCGAGCGCCGAGATCCCCCGCCGCTGCCATCCTGGGAGCCGGGCGGGCTTCCCGTGGCTGCCTCGGCGGCGGCAAGGCGCTGGGGAGGTGGTGAGGGGCGACTCAGCCCTTTCTATTGCGTTAGGAGAAATGTTCCCTTCGAGATTGGGCACACTCCGCAAAGGACGTGTTGCCAGTTTGCTCATAAGATATTATAGTTGAGAAGAGAAGAAGAAATTTTAAATTTTATACAGTGCTCGGTACCTTTGCAAGAAAAATATTAGCTCGTGAGAAAAGCACTAATGATGGTCGGCACGAAGAAAAAATCCGAAAAACAAAGTAAATATAAAGGTTAGCAGATTTCAAGGAAAAGAGAGGAAATAGTGAATAAGAAAAGGTAAATGTCTACGCAGCTTCTCACAAGGGGATGTTCAAGCTTAAGGAGAAATAAATGTTCCATTTTAGAATGACAATATTCGCTTTTACTAGAAAATTATTCGAACTTGACAAGAAAATATATAGGTTCAAGAATCGAGAGAAGGGTATTCTAGGTTTAAAAAGAACAATATTTAGAGATTAGGAGAAAATATCCTAGCTTCACACAAATAATCAATATGTTCCAGCTCATAACAAGAACGTTACACCCTGTTTGGATGTAGATATTCAAACCTAGAATTTGGAATCGAATCGAGTTTTCCCAATTCTGCATGGATATCTTTTGTCATTGAGAGATGAAATTAGTGGTCATTTCCATGATATTCAACGAGAATTTGAGATTTTGAGCTTCTGTGTCGGGTCTCCCAATGCCAGCAGGCGGGTGGTCATTTGAAAGGGTCAAAGTGACAAGGCGGTGGGGCACGTCCGACGTGGCGCAACCAACCTGCAATTTTTGTTTTGTTGAAGTTTTGTATCTAAAAATAAAAATCATGAAAACCCAAGGCATGTTGCGTCTGGGATTTGGGCCGCTGCTGATTTTCCACTCAGTATTGGGCTGCGGCTCACTTGGGACTATTGGTGGGTTCACAGTAATTAGTATTGGGCCGCGGCTGACCTGGCTGGTGATTTGTTGGAATTGTAAAATAGCAAAGCCTAGGCGTGCCTGAAGCCCTGAAGCTTCTTTCTGTACAAAGGATAAAACTCACTGGCACCAAATATTGTTGGATCACCAATCACCAATTTAACTAGACTGGCGGCTTCGAGCTGGGAAGTCCTCCAGCCTCCTCCTCTGATCCTCTGCCAGTTTGTGCTCTCAAGTCTCAACTTGTTATGCGACTCTAGCTTCAGTATCCTTGCAACCCGAACAACGGCTACGTAGGCAAAACATAGTTTCTTCAGAATGAGGCAGCATCACTTATGAACAACTTTGACTGGATCAAGTCGATCCTTGAACCTCCTCTGTCAATGAGAGGTTTAGTAGATTAACCTCCTAATTGTTGAGAGGCTTGACTTAAGCCCAGTTTGGATCCATTCTTGGAAAAATGCCTGACTACGGGTTCTGATTGTTGAGTTTGTTCTGTGTCATCATTTTAAGCGCTTAAAATGATCATCTGTAATATACAGCTATCTGATTGTTAAATTCCTCCCATGTCTCGTCCTACATGTATTTCTGCAGGTCTGCAGATAACCATTCACAACAAGAGGGGCTAGAATGGATCACAATGTATCCAATCACAGAACGTTTTCAGGTTCAAGCAGTTGCCTTTACGCTACCATGATCATGGAACCATACAGAACGTTTTCAGGTTCAAGCAGTTGCCTTGCCTTTTCGCTTACCATGATCATGGAACCATACAAAATTTTATTATCCATTATCTAAAAAAAATACAGAACGTTTTCAGGTTCAAGCAGTTGCCTTTCTGCTTACCATGATCATGGAACCATTAGACTTGACACCGATTTTGCTTCCATTGCTTTTTGTCACAACTGAACACTCCAGGACTCCTGATGAGGCATAATGGTGAGTCAGACTTTGGTTCTCAAAGCACACTGCTTATCTGGCTGTGTGGATTTCATATCTACCTATCGCTGTCCTGTATGTGCACTGTCTATCTGAAGACTGTGGGACCTCAGTGGCCGATCAGTACATCTTTTTGCCTCTCTGTAGCTTCTGGTGTCATTTATATTCATTCTATTCTAGGGGGCACCATAAATAATAGCCTGCCTAGGTCAAACAGAAGAAAATTATTGGTCATATTTGTTCAGACAAATCACAAGTTTCACATCCCTGCACTTCAAAAGGTTTGCACTTAATCTGATGTTTTGTTTGGCAGTACATCACGTACAGCATATGAAGGACAGATTAATTAGCCCTATTATGGCTTGATTGTTATATTCAAAAAATGCGATCTTTTGGGAAAGAAAGGGCCCAGAAGCTTTTCACGATGCATATTGGGTCCAAAAGGTTTCCTCCGAGTATTTGTGCAGAGTGAAATCGGCGTCAAAGAGGTTAGCTATTCTCGTGGGCCTGATCAATGCATTTACCCCTCGGCACAAGGCTCGTGCAAAAGCCCTTTAGAATTTGTGACATTCAAATTTCTCTGAGTAGTAAACTATAAGTTGTGTTTACTTGTGCTTATTTTTTTTATGATAAAATTTACTTGTGCTTATTGTAGCGATAGAGACTGCCTGGCCCTTTAGAATGTAGAATAATATATTGCTTTTTGTAAAATGGGTTTAACGTGATGCCTTCTCAGACTCACGGCTCCATGTTTATATAGGCTAGGAAACACCCCTAGGGTGGTTTACAAGATAGATACAACTTAGATACAATCTGTTAGGATTAAGCTAACTAACTAACTTACATATCAAGTAACAACAATAGATTACAACAACTAGAGAATATCCTAAAGCCTATCCTATGGAGCCGTGCACAATATCTTCACTTTTGTACCTTTGCACACCAAAAGTATAGTTCCGTACCCAAAAGTTACGTTTTGTAGTTCAAGTACCTATCTGGGAAACGCTAAATAGTTTAATTAGCTACCTACTCCCTCCATCTCAAAAATAGATGTCACTATGGGATGCGTGCGGTTTAAACTTTCTCAACTTTGACTAGATTTGTAGAAAATACGTGCAACATTTAAATCTCCAAATAAATTTGTTAAAAAACTAGACTTAAAGATCTTTCCGATGATACTAATTACTTAGCATAAATATTTATATTTTAATATATAATTGCCGGCATTTTGAAAAACTTTAAACTTCCGGGAAGCGAGAATGACATCTATTTTGAGATGGAGGGGTATAGTGTAAAACCGCCCTCTCCCATCTTCTTTCCCTTGCTCTATTGCACGGCGACGGAACGAAGATGAGGGCGACCGACTGGGAGGGGCAAAGGCATCCAAGCTGCACACTCCTATAACTATGGAGGGGATTATTACAAAGACGTCAAGGGGCCGGTGTCCATTGTCCACGCTGGCAGCTCCACGTCAGCTGCCGGCGCCTGCGTGGCCAGGTTTGTACCTTTGCACACCAAAACGTATAGTTCCAGTACCCATAAGTTACGTTTTATAGTTTGAGTACCTATCTGGGAAACACCAAATAGTTTAGGTACCTACGATTAAATTTATTCTATCTTTTACTATATATCTATATAGTGTGTATGGAAAAACTACATATCTAAAAATCTAAGATGATTTGTAATTTGAAATAAAGGGATTATTTTTTTATTATTGTATAAAAGAAAGGAAATATGATCCCTCGTTTTGGGGATGGGGACAAGAACAATAGGCCGATCGTTGATGTGCCCATCCAAAGTATGCATTTCATCTGTTTCAGTTTTAAGATATTTTGACTTTTCTAGATATATAGTTTTTGTTGTATATCTTGATCTACATTATGTCTGAATACATAATAAAATTACTACGTATCAAAGAGCCAAAACACACTGTAATTTGAAATAGAGGATGAGTCATCTTTGGATCTGTTGCCACGCCTGTTCCGCAAAATGGTTACACGGCGTTGGAATATTAAGAGCTAGCTATTGTCAAGCTGCAGCCCGAAACACACACACACTTAGCCGCAATTAATCTATATTTATCTATATCTACTCTCTAATAAAGCTAACCTCCACTAGATGTTCTAGATCGATGTTCTGTCCTTGTCGGTCTAAGTAACAAGTGTTCAACTAGCTTATAATTCTTGTAGGCAATCTATCCATGTCATCTTTCATTAAATATAACAAAATATGTGCAATATTTAATCTTTAAGTCATGTACATATGCTATTTGTTTAAGATGCAAGCCAAGGTCGACATGTATAAGGTACTTTCTTAGAAAATAATTTCCCAGTAATAGTGACTACTCTTGGACCAAGTTTCTGGAAAGAATATGCTGCATATATTGGGCAACATAGGATCCCCTGTGGCCAAAACTATTCTAGACAAACGAAATGCTCCACCCCTTGGAGGTGATGCTAGTAGCCAGCTAAGTTAATTCAGGACAAAATACTAGAACACACTAATGTTCGTTTTAGTTTCATGGACTTTGATAGAAAAAAATTGGACCATGAGATGAAAGGGTCATGACCCGGCCCCTCCTAGAAATGAATCGTTTTGGTATTATTGCAGAGGGACTCGCCTCAAGTCCCTCAACAACATTTGCTCCTCTCTGCTAGTTCCCTTTTAGGTCGATGTCTGCGTCTCGGTGAAAACAAAGTATCGTGTACGAAGCCGAAGAAGGGTGTAGTATACACCGTGTAGTGTTTGTGTACAGTGGAAAATGAGGCGGGCCCAGCCAGCCAACATTTTCCACCGCTCAAGCCATAGAGGATCCCGTTTGATGTTGATGGTGGTGCAGGTTCGGCTTTGACCATCTTCATGGCGGTTAGGGTCATCATATTATCATCTTTCCGAAACAAAGCGCGATGAGAACCTAGTCAAAACCAAAAATAATAAATAAATAAATGCGATAGTGATAGCGATCACGAATATAGGGGTGTTCACTTCCCATACAACCCAAAAAGCAAACCCAAAAAGTAGCTACAGTACTTTCGTCACATTAAATCTCTTGATACATGTTTAGAGCATTAAATATAGGTAAATAAAATAACTAATTACACGGTTTGATCGAAAATACGAGACGAATCTTTTTGAGCCTAGTTAGTCCATAATTGGACAATAATTATCAAATACAAACGAAAAGTGCTATAGTAACCGAACCCAAAATATTTCACCAACTAAACACACCCATAGGATTGCAAACGCGGTGTTTCCCAGAAACAAAACACGATGAGGGCGTGGGATCCTCTGTGGCCAGGAGTCGACAGAAAAGCACACTGTTTGGGAGGTGATGCCACAAGGCGAGGAATGAGCTGCGGCTGGCTGGCCGACGAGGTGGATTCGTCCTAGCAAGTTATTGCATTGTTCTTACTAGCAATGTGTGTGTCTTAGAGAAACCTTGAATGCAAGTTTTGAATAAATGGTGTCGGATTCGGCTAGATTAGGCGGAATTGACACGTGAATTGGGGGATTGGGGAGAGGAGGAGGGACGGGGGCGGTGATGGCGGTGGCGGCGTGGGCGCGGCCCTTGCCGCCCGTGGCCCGGCGGCGGGAGGTGGGGGGGCGCGTGGCGTGGCGACGAGGCGGCGGGGTGCTGGAGCTAAAGGCGAAAGATATGTTTTATTTTCTTGCTTGTCCCCTAGAGATTACATGCCTCTTGCTTATATAGCCCGGATAGTGGGACTCGTAATCTAAGCAATCTCTATAAGGTTTCCTTATACGATTGGAATACCTTTTACAAGCAATTCCTATTTATTTATTTCCTAATAAGGGTCTTCCTTATTGATGAGATATCCCCTTGCACACCAAAAATTACCTAAGATAATCCTAACTTGAAGACGAAGCAAACTCGGTTCGTGCGAGAGAGAGAGCGGGCGGCGGCAGGAAGCGGCCGGGCTCACTCCTGGCTCGGCGCCCGGGTTCTCCCCGGGTCGGCCGTGGCGTTGAGCCCAATTAGCCACTCCCGGGCTGCCCACCTCGATCATGACGTTTCTCCACCGCTCGACGAGGCGGCGCGTACGTGCCGCCCAACCCACCAGGTGGTGGCGAAAGGCACATTGATTGGGGAAATGACGACTCCAGGCCCGAGTAGAGGACGAGAGGGCCGCGCTTGTCATTGTCGCCGTTGTAGATGCCGGGCGCCCTCGTCGGAGAAGGAGAAGTCGAGGTGGAGGTCGCCAAGTAGATGCTGAAGTTGAAGTCAGCCCGAGTACACGAAGTAACGCTCGCCCATGCACGACGCATGACGGAGGGGCGCCGAGGGTACCCGACGACTCGATCATCCGCGAGCCGGAGGTGGAGACGTGTAGGTGTAAGTAGTCGGCACCGTCACCTTTGCATGGAGCTGCCTGCGGTAGACGTGTCGAAGAGACGTGGGAGGCGACGAGGTGAAGTCAAGGAGGCAGCCGTGAGAGGAGGTCACCGGGCGTGCGACGGGAGGGCCCCATCCCGCTCTCCTTTGTCCACGGTGCGCCAACCGTGACGTTGTCGAGGCGCGGAAGAAGACGCCGCCAAGTTGTTGTCGAAGAGGAGGACGATGGCGCCCTCGACCACGACGCCGTGGGTCGCCTCAGGAGGAGGACGCTTCTTTGAAACACCCGATCCTCCCCGGGGCGGTTGGGGGAGGTGGAGGCCCACCGCTACGCCATGCGCTGAACGTTCCCTCCCAGCAGAAGTCCCGAAGAAGCTCAACGCCGGGAATATAGTAGCGGTGGAAGTACCTCACGATGCCATAGTGGAGGCTCCACTGCAGTGCGGTAGCCCGTGAATCCCGATGGCGTTGAAGATGACCCCAAGCTCCTTGTTGGTCGTGGTGCCCAATTGCAAACCAAGAATCATGTCGTGTGTTGTTGTCGCCCTTCGATGTCGTTCATGGCAAAGAAGAAGACGCCGTTGTCCTGGCATGCGGTCAACTGTGGCAGCCGCTATGTCACCGCCGATGTCGCCGGGTAGGCGCTGGCGGTCGGTTGTGGCGGCGCCGGTGCTGTCCTCGCCCGCGTCCGTCCGGCCCGTCGCCGTTGTAGCGGGCGGGCAAGGTTGATGGCCTCCTCCATCGAACGAGGCCGAACCACTGATCGTGGAGAGAAGCGCCTCCCGCAGGCCTCCCACGAAGAGGCCGACACGGTGGCGTTGTCCCTCGAGTTCCATGCGTGGTGCATAGTTCTCGGCTGGGCGCCGGCGTAGTCGCCCGACCTTGCCTTCCTCGAGATAGGTGGGGGTCCGGCGATGGCGGCGGCGATAAAGTGAATTCGCCCCACTCGATCGGAGACGCCTTCTTGGACAGATCCATGAACCGATCGCGCCAATACCAACGAGGTGGAAAGCGGCGCGTAACTCACGTAGTCGGCCGGGGCGATCTCCGAAATTAAGGAAGAAGAGCTCCCGGCTTTCAATCCGCAGGTCGGGTCATTGAGCCGCCGTACTCCCGGACTTGCGATGCGTGTCACGTGGGGGAGGGCGTGATGCCGCGGGTGGCACCACGGTCCCCGGGCGCCGCGGTGGCGCATCCAGGGCGCCTCGGGTGCGCCGAGGGCGGGCGCCCAGCGGGTGACGCCGTCTCTGCCGGGGATCCCCGCCGGTCGCAGGTGTCGGTGGAGAGGAGATTGCGGCTGAAATCTCTTGTTTGGTTTTGGAAATTGATGACACACTTGTGGACTAATTCTTTGCTCTAAGTGATGACTTTAAGAAAGGATTAGATGGATGACAAGGAGCATGATGATCATGAACATGAACAATGTCGGGTGGACATTATGGATCGTCAAGCTCGGTGATCGCTTGGGAGGAACCCGGGAGATCAAGGCAAAGGTATACTTGATAGGGTTTTTCCTTTCGGGTGATCAAGACACGATAGAGCATGTGATCACATTATAGGATAAATAGCCGACTATCAAGAGGGGATGCCGTGACAATCCTTTGGTGAAGTGCTTCTAGGTCCAATTGACTTGCATATTGCATTTAGGACATGAGAGCACTAACCCGATCTTGCCTAACATCTCGACGTGCTAACACAAGTGATAACGTGGTCATCTTGACGTGTTGGCGACCCTTGGCAAGAGGCGAAGCAAGGTTGAAGCAAAGAGCAACAAAGAAGATGAAGATTTGCGATTTGAGGCGGCCGGGGCCACGGAATTAGACAGACGCACACACCGGTGGCTCCGGTGGGTGCGTCTGGCAGAGAGCATTGTAGGTCAATTATCGTGTCGAGGAGAGCATTGGATAATGGATAGTGGGTGCACTCAACACATGACCGGGGATTCTCATATGTTCAAGACTATTAGCATCAAGGGCATTGATGAATATGAGTCAATCACATTTGGCAATGACAAGAAAGGCAATGTGTTGGGGCTAGGCAAGATTGCTATCACTCAAGAGAAAAGCTTGTCAAAGGTGTTGCTAGTTGATCATCTTGATTACAACCTATTATCGGTCTCTCAACTTTATGACCATGGGTACAAATGCATATTCACAAGTCAAGAAGTTAAAGTGGTTAGTGGTGATGGTGCAAACATGATCTTCAAGGGATTTAGATATGGTGATCTCTACCTTGTTGATTTCAAGTCCAAAGAAGCCAAGTTGACAACATGTCTACTCTCAAAGGCTAGCAAAGGGTGGTTGTGGCATAGAAGGCTTGGTCATGTTGGAATGAAGTAATTGAACAAGTTGATGAAGCATGACTTGGTTAGAGGCTTGGATGATGTGAAGTTTGAGAAGGATAAACCTTGTGGAGCTTGTTAAGCCGGCAAACAACATGACAATGCACATCCAACCAAGAGCATAATGAGTACAAGCAAGGAATTTGAGTTGCTACACATGGACTTGTTTGGGCCAACATCATATTCTAGCATTGGAGGCAACAAGTATGGTTTTGTCATAGTTGATGACTACACTAGATACACATGGGTGTTCTTTTTGCATGACAAGAATGATGTGTTTGAACTTTTCAAGACATTTGTCAAGAGGGTTCAAAATGAATTTGAGACATCCATCAAGAAGATTAGGAGTGATAATGGAAGTGAATTCAAGAACACAAGAATTGAAGAGTTGTGTGATGAGCTTGGAATTGGACATCAATTCTCACCAACCTACACTCCTCAATCCAATGGTGTAGTTGAGAGGAAGAATAGAACCTTGATTGAAATGACAAGATCAATGCTTAGTGAGTACAATGTTAGCCATTCCTTTTGGGCCGAAGCAATCAACACGGCTTGCTATTGTAGCAACCGACTCTATTGCCATGGTATGCTTGGAAACACCATATGAGTTGCTAAATGGAAGGAAGCCCAACATTGGTTACTTTAGAGTCTTTGGATGCAAATGCTACATTCTCAAGAAAGGCACAAGAAGATTGGGCAAGTTTGATAAGAAATATGATGAAGGGTTTCTAGTTGGATATTCAACCACAAGCAAAGCATATAGAGTTTGAAACTTGGGTAGTGGCAAACTTGAAGAAGTCCATGATGTGGAATTTGATGAAACCCAAGGCTCTCAAAATGAAGTTGAAAATCATGATGATGTGAGTGGTTCCAACTTGGAGAATGCGATGAGGACCATGGACATTGGTGATATTCGGCCTAGGCAAGTTAATGGTGATGATGACACTCCATTGCCTACAACTACGGTTGAGATTGGTGCAAATGAAGCTAGCACTAGTGGGACTCAAGATGAAGATCAAGATCAAGAGCAACAAGCTAGTCCATCCACTCATCCTAGTCATCAAGTGCAAGTGATGCAACCATCCAACATTACAAGAGATCATCCAATTGATCAAATTGTGGGTGACATAAATGGTGGAGTGGTCACTAGAAGAAGATTAGCATCCTTTTGTGCTCACCATGCCTTTGTAGCACAAGAAGAACCGGAGAACATTGAGAAGGCACTAAAGAAGGAGGATTGGGTCAATGCCATCCATGAAGAGTTGAACAATTTTAAGAGAAATGATGTATAAAAATTGGTGAAAAGGCCAAAAGACTATAATGTGATAGGAACCAAGTGGGTTTTCAAGAACATGCAAGATCAAGATGAAATTGTGGTTAGAAACAAGGCAAGGCTAGTAGCTCAAGGGTACACTCAAGTAGAAGGTCTTGACTTTGGAAAGACCTATGCACCGGTTGCTAGACTTGAAGCAATTAGAATCTTGCTTGCTTATGCATGTGCTCATGATATCAAGCTCTATCAAATGGATGTGAAGAGTGCATTCTTGAATGGCTTCATCAATGAGTTGGTGTATGTTGAACAACCACCGGGTTTTGAAGATGACAAGTATCCCAACCATGTTTACAAGTTGAAGAAAGCTTTGTATGGCTTGAAGCAAGCACCATGAGCATGGTATGAGAGGTTGAGAGATTTTCTCCTCTCTAAAGGGTTCAAGATGGGCAAGGTGGACACCACACTCTTCACCAAGAAGATTGGCAAAGACTTGTTTGTATTGCAAATATATGTTGATTGTAAATATATGTTGATGACATTATCTTTGGGTCAACCAACCAAGAGTTTTGTGAAGAGTTTGCAAAGATGATGGCCAATGAGTTTGAGATGTCAATGCTTGGAGAGCTCACATTCTTCCTTGGACTCCAAATCAAGCAATTGAAGAATGACACATTCATTAGTCAAGGCAAGTACATCAAAGACATGATCAAGAAGTTTCATCTACAAGATGCCAAGTCAATGTCCACACCTATGGCAACCAATGGAAGCTTAGACCCCGACCCTAGTGGCAACATGGTTGAACAAAAGAAATATCGGTCCATGATTGGTAGTTTGCTCTATGCAACCGCATCAAGACCGGACATTGCATTTAGTGTGGGCATGTGTGCTAGATATCAATCCGATCCAAGAGAAAGTCACCTCAAGGCAACAAAGAGAATAGTGAGGTACTTGAAGGGTACACAAGATGTTGGAGTATGGTATCCAAAGGGATCCAAGTTTGATTTGATTGGATATTCAGATTCCGACTATGGAGGGTGCAAGATAAATAGAATGAGCACAAGTGGCACATGTCAATTCCTTGAAGGTCACTAGTATCATGGTCTTCAAAGAAGCAAAATAGTGTTGCTCTCTACCGCCGAAGCCGAATACATTAGTGCGGGGAAGTTGTTGCACTCAATTGCTTTGGATGAGGTCAACATTGAAGAATTTTTGGATTCAAATTTGACAAAGTCCCATTGTATTGTGACAATGAAAGTGCAAGGAAGATGACCCAAAATCCGGTTCAACATCCAAGAACAAAGCACATTGATATAAGGCACCACTTCATAAGAGACCACCAACAAAAGGGTGACATTTGTATCATGGGCATTGGCACCAAGATCAACTAACCGACATATTCACCAAGCCACTTGATGAGAAAAGGTTTTGCATGCTAAAGGGAGAATTGAACATTATTGACTTCTCCAACTTGAGTTGATGCACCCCACTTATATGACATGCCTCTCCTTCGACAAACCCAAGGTAAAAGTTGTTTGTCATGACATTCATATGATGTTAAGGACTTGTTAGTGCATCTAGCCATCATGCATGCTTACTAGGCTCATTCATGGAAAATAAAATATTTTCAATGTATGTGTGGCACCACTATTGCTTTGATTGGTTCTATGAACTAGTGGTGGCATATGACATGTTTATGTGCTTGCAATCCTAGTGTCAACTCTAGAAAATGAGCTATTGATATGTATTCTAACATGGTACAAGATAACCCTTATGCATATGAGGTGTGAAAAAGCTTGTCCTTGGTTCAAACTTGAATACATGGAAAGGCAAGTGATCTAGATGAGACCACATGTGATACTTTGATTGACTTGATTTCTCTCATTTACACCTTTTTGATGATTGTTGACAAAGGGGGAGAAATAAGTCACAAAGATGTTGAAAGGATCACACAAATAGGGGGAGCAAGCTCATAGACTATTTGTGCATTTGTATGTGCATGATCATAATGAAATGTTGCATTGGCAATTTAAATTCAATATACATGATTGCTTGGTGTATGCTAGTTTTTGAAAAATTGTTTGGTGATTGACCTACTAGCATGCATAGGATGTATCTAGACAAAGCTCACATCTTAGCCTATAATGTTGATCTCATGGGGTATGTTGAGTTTTTGATGAATGTCTAGTTACATGATGCTAAGGACTCCGATGGTTTCACGCTTCAAAGGTCTAAATTCTAGAACCTTAGCATCTCTTTGGTATTAGTATCTCTCCCCAAAGGTTTCTATCTTTACATATGTGCCAACTTGATCCAAACACATGGAAGCACATATGTAGGGAGAGCTAGTACTACCAAAACCGAACCTTAAAATGATTGTCCATTCCTTGACTTTTGATCAAAATTCAATGGGCAAGCAATTCAAGTTAAATTGAATTTATTTCTTATCTTTGTGAGTTGGTTGTCATCAATTATCAAAAAGGGGGAGATTGAAATCTCTTGTTTGGTTTTGGAAATTGATGACACACTTGTGGACTAATCCTTTGCTCTAAGTGATGACTTTAAGAAAGGATTAGATGGATGACAAGGAGCATGATGATCATGAACATGGACAATGTCGGTGGACATTATGGATCATCAAGCTCGGTGATCGGCTTGGGAGGAACCCGGGAGATCAAGGCAAAGGTATACTTGATAGGGTTTTTCCTTTCGGTGATCAAGACACGATAGAGCGTGTGTTCACATTATAGGATAAATAGCCGACTATCAAGAGGGGATGCCGCGACAATCCTTTGGTGAAGTGCTTCTAGGTCCAATTGACTTGCATATTGCATTTAGGACATGAGAGCACTAACTTCGATCTTGCCTAACATCTCGACGTGCTAACACAAGTGATAACGTGGTCATCTTGACGTGTTGGCGACCCTTGGCAAGAGGCGAAGCAAGGTTGAAGCAAAGAGCAACAAAGAAGATGAAGATTTGCTGATTTCAAGGCGACCGGACGCACGGAATTGTGACCGGACGCACACACCGGTGGCTCCGGTGGGTGCGTCTCGCGTAGAGCCCCGCAGCGGGTTTTTTGCCGGACGCTGCGACCGACTCTCGACCGGACGCTTCCGGTGTCGACCGGATCCGCCGACCGGACGCACGAAGGAGAGGCGCCACCGTGGGGCCCAACCCTTGTCGTGTAGCGACCGGGAAGCAAAGGATCGACTCGCGACCGACCATTGGTGGTTCCGGCCGGTGTGTCCTGGTCACCCCGCTACAGAGAGCAAATTTTTAGAGCAACGGCTCTATTTCGAGGGGTGCTCTATATATACTTGGATGGCCGGTATTTGGAGTTCTCTCTTGCACATTTGAACACTCTAACTTGCTATTGAGCTTGTGAGACTCCTCTCCACTCATCTCTCCATCACTAACTCGGATTCTTGGTGAGATTGAGAGTGATAGAAGTGCATTGCTTGCATCGGTTGCATTTAGAAGCACTTCATCCTTGGAGAAGCCGCTGGATTCTTGTTATCTTGGGAATTTGCCCGGTTCCCTAGCGGCTTGGAGTAAGAGGCGGTGTTGAGCTCAAGTGGAGCTTGTTTGAGGCCACACCGGTGATGATTGTGAGGGGTCGTTCCTTACCCCGCGGGAGATCGCGAAAGGAGCACTAGTGGATTACTCGTGGCTTGTTTGGCCCTCTCTTGTGATCGTTGCTTGAGCTCCCATAGGGGATTTGGCACCGGCCATTAAGCTTAGCATACGTCAAGTGAGTGTGCCGCCACAACGAGGACTTAGCGTGCCGGC
The DNA here is from genome assembly GCA_015847255.1 of Hyparrhenia diplandra. Lineage (NCBI taxonomy): Eukaryota > Viridiplantae > Streptophyta > Magnoliopsida > Poales > Poaceae > Hyparrhenia > Hyparrhenia diplandra. The sequence continues at coordinate 258,510 of JADLZK010006248.1, read as the reverse complement.
AAGCACGTGAACCTCGGTAAAAAATTATCGTGTCTATTGTCTTGAGCTCGTTGGAGATTTCTTATTGTACACGGTAATTGGCTTCATCCTCTACTCTTCGCGGTGGTATTGTATTCTAGCACCCCTTCGCTTTACTTTAGTAGTATACTTGTTAGGGTGCTTAGCTTGAGTAGTGTATTAGGTTGCTTAGTCTTGTTAGCTCCTAGTTGGTAAACTAGTTAGACTTGCTTGTTCACCTAGGAGTAAACTAGCGACCTAGCCTTGTGTGGATTAGAGACATTAGACTTGACTTGTGGCTTGCATAGATAGCTTGTAGCATCGCTTACTAGCTTCGCCATCTTATTTACTAACTCGGTTGTTTAGTGTTGTTGTAAGAAAATTTAATAGGCTATTCAACCCCCCCCCCCCCTCTAGCCATTAGGACCTTTCACAGCCGGTGCCGCGGTGTCGCCGAGGATGACGCCGATGACGGCCGGAGCGCCGCCAAAGAACGCCATCATCTTCCTCCACCGGAGGATAGCGGGTCGAGAGCCGCCGACGCAGTCCGCGCGCAGGGGGCGGCCAGGCGGCGGCGGCCGGCCCAGGCCCGCCGGCGGCGGCAGCCGCTGAGCTGTCCTCCGGCTGTGGTCGTTATGCGTGGGGGTCCTCGAGGTGATGCGGACGCATCCATGCGACGAAGACGAGCCTCCATGTTGTCGGCGCCTACGATCCGGCGCAGCTTGTCGCCGAGGAGCCTCAGCATGTGAACTCCTTCATCTCTGGCCATGGGTGGTGGGAATCGCCCCGGTCTCCGGGATACCACCCGCCGATTCCGCCAGATTGGACCGGAATTGACACGTGAATTGGGGGATTGGGGAGAGGAGGAGGACGGGGGCGGTGGCGGCGTGGGGGCGGGCAGCGGGCCGCGCCGAGGCGCGCGGCGGCGGAGGGAGGCGGCTACGGGGCGCTGGGCAGAGACGGCGGCGGGCGGGTGGAGTCAAGGCGAAAGATATATTTTATTTTCTTGCTTGTCCCCTAGAGATTACATGCCTCTTGCTTATATAGCCCTGATAGTGGGACTTGTAATTTAAACAATCTCTATAAGGTTTCCTTATACGATTGGAATACCTTTTACAAGCAATTCCTATTTATTTATTTCCTAATAAGGGTCTTCCTTATAGATGAGATATCCCCTTGCACACCAAAAATTACCTAAGATAATCCTAACTTGAAGACGAAGCAAACTCGGACTCGCATGCGACGAGAGGGAAAGCGGCGGCGGCAGAGCGCCGGCCTCCTCCCGCCGCCGCCCCCTCCCTCCCTCGGCGGCGGCCGTCGCGTTGAGCCCACTAGCCACCCCCGGCTGGCCCAATTCGGATGATGACAATGGGATGGACGAGAAACTTTTTTCTTAAGATCACCGGAAAAAAAAAAGAGCAAATTTGGAATGGAGTGAGCAGCTTGTAAAGGTGGCTTATCATTATTTATAGATTATAATCATTATATAGATACGTGGTGAAACTAAATTCATGGAAAATTATACTGCTGAGGACCTTTGTAAAGCTCAGGCCCTCTGCCTAGCATAGCAACCAACAGGTTACACATATTCCAGCCAGAGAACATCCGAGTCGTGCGTAACCAACAGGTGTGCACCAACCAACAGGTTACACATGTATATATTCCTGGCAGAGACCATAGTTCGTTTGTTTCTTTCTGACCAGACAATATGCAAGTTGCGATGCAAGTTGCGTAGGAGTTGTTTCTTTCTCACTACTCTAGATAATAATATGCAAGTGTGTCAAGTGTCTATAGTAGCGCCCATGTTGATCCAAAAAGTTACCCAAAGTCCTCCTTCATTTGTCACATGACCTTCTCGCTTCTATAAATATGGGTCTGCCTCGTCTAGTTGTTCATCCCCGGGCGCCGGAGCAAACTACGCTTGGCCTAAAAGGAAAGGAATCTGTGGAAAGGTATGAGATCTCTGCTCTCTTTTTGTTGGATGAAAGATCCCTGCTCTCTTGGTCTTGAACTTGCTTCGATGACATCCTCCCTTCCTCGCATCTAATTCTGAAAGGAAAACATGTTCCCCTTTTCTGGAAAAAAAAAATGGAAATGTTGTTGATTTTAGCATTTCAGTTCTTTTTACAAGAATAAATATTTCATTGACCAAATGGTATTACGATGAGCAGGTCGGTCGGCGCATCTCACGTCTCAGAGCACAGAATGGATGCTCACATGATCGGGCTCTGCATCATCTCCGCCGCCGCCGCCGCCGCGACAATCGGCTCAGCCGATGTACTTAATGCCCCGCGCTGTGTGTCGCGCTTTAACCTGGGGATTATGCTCGTGACTCGCGGTGTCGCCGCGCAGGCTGGTGGACGCCGCCGGGCATGAAGCTGGCGAGCGAAAAATACGGCCGGGCGAGATGGCTGGTCGCCGTGTCAGCAGTCACAGCAACTTTGGCAACGGCTTGGACTTTCTGCACTCGTGGCAGAACCCTACTAAATAAAATATGCCACTGCTAGTACTTGTCACGTACAGTATGAGTACTACACTTTCTAGTGCCCCCTCTTGTCATGTTTATGTTTTGTGTTGGTTTGGTCAGGTGTTGAGTTTCGTCTCTGTATTGTTTGGTGTCATCAAGTAAGTTATATTGAAAAAACTATGCTAATGTATGTGGGATGCATCATGCATGGATCATGTTTGCGCAGCACCGGTCACCAAATTGAATTCAGTTTTTCAATTTGCTGGTGTTTATATGTGTGATCTTATTATGTACTGGGTTTGCCATGGTACTCTAAATAACTATGAGCCGTTTATTGTTTTTATAGAATGGTTATGAATGTAGGTAGGAAGTAATATGTGAAATATAGTTTTTATCTATTATTATGTAAAATAGAACAAATAAGGAAAATTTGGGATATACACTTATGTTATGTTTTTTTTTTTTGAACACACTTATGTTATGTTTGAATATATAGCAAAATACTACGTACTTAGAAAACTAAAAAAAAAAAAATTATATCAAACCCTACTATCAAGTGGCTGCTCTGGATGCTGTCAAGGACCGAATCTTTAGTCTTCAACTTCTATCATCAACAATTTATTATATCAATCGTACTACAGAGAGAATATACGCGTATACGTGTGGTGTGGATGAGCACCGCGCAACTTGGTACATGGCGATTGGCGAGTAATAGCAAAATACTGCGTACTTAGAAAAAAAACTAAAAAATATATAATTTGAAACAAAGAAAGTAATTATTATGCAATAAGATATTATAGTTGAGAAGAGAAGAACAAATTTTAAATTTTATACAGTGCTCGGTACCTTTGCAAGAAAATATTAGCTCGTGAGAAAAGCACTAATGATGGGCGGCAGGAAGAAAGAATCCGAAAAACAAAGTAAATATAAAGGTAAATGTCTACGCAGCTTCTCACAAGGGGATGTTCAAGCTTAAGGAGAAATAAATGTTCCATTTTAGAATGACAATATTCGCTTTACTAGAAAATTATTCTAACTTGACAAGAAAATATTTAGGTTCAAGAATCGAGAGAAGGGTATTCCAGGTTTAAAAAGAACAACATTTCGAGATTAGGAGAAAATATCCTAGCTTCACACAAATAATCAATATGTTCCAGCTCACGACAAGAACGTTGGATGTAGATATTCAAACCTACAATTTGGAATCGGAATCGAGTTTTCCCAATTCTGCATGGATATCTTTGTCATTGAGAGATGAAATTAGAGGTCATTTTCATGATATTCAAGGTTTATCTTGAAGTCATTTTGAGCTTCTGTGTCGGGTCTCCCAACGCCAGCAGGCGGGTGGTCATTTGAAAGGGTCAAAGTGACGAGGCGGTGGGGCACGTCCGACGTGGCGCAACCAACCTGCAGTTTTGTTTTGTTGAAGTTTTGTATCTAAAAAATTTAAAATCATGAAAACCCAAGGCATATTGCGTCTGGAATTTGGGCCGCTGCTGATTTTCCACTCAGTATTGGGCTGCGGCTCACTTTGGACTATTGGCGGGTTCACTTATTTTCCACTCAGTAATCAGTATTGGGCCGCGGCTGACCTGGCTAGTGATTTGTTGGAATTGTAAAATAGCAAAAAGCCTAGGCGTGCCTGAAGCCCTGAAGCTTCTGTAAAAAGGATAAAACTCACTGGCACCAAATATTGTTGGATCACCAATCACCAATTTAACTAGACTGGCGGCTTCGATCTGGGAAGGCCTCCAGCCTCCTCCTCTGATCCTCTGCCAGTTTGTGCTCTCAAGTCTCAACTTGTTATGCGACTCCAGCTTCAGATCCTTGCAACTGAACAACGGCTACGTAGGCAAAACATAGTTTCTTCAGAAATGAGGCAGCATCCCTTATGAACAACTTCGACTGGATCAAGTCGATCCTTGAACCTCCTCGTGGTCGCAGCAAAAAGAAGCTGCAGTACTTCTGTCAATGAGAGGCTTAGTAGATTAACCTCCTTCTAATTGTTGAGGGGCTTGACTTAAGCCCTGTTTGGATCCATTCTGGAAAAAATGCCGCACTACGGGTTCTGATTGTTCAGTTTCTTACATGGTCATCATTTTAAACATTGGTGATTGCAATATTATCATCCGTAATATACAGACTAACCGATTGTTAAATTCCTCCCATGTCTTATCCTACATGCATTTCTCGCAGTGTCGCAGCTAACCATTCACAACAAGAGGGATTAGAATGGGTCACATTGTATCCAATCACGAACGCTTTCGTGTTCAAGCGCCAAGCCTTTTCTCGCTACCATGATCATGGAACCATACGTAACGCGTTTTCGAGTTCAGCCGATTTGCCTTGCCTTTCGCTTACCATGATCATGGAAACCATACAGAACTTTTTCAGGTTCAAGCAGTTGCCTTTCTGCTTACCATGATCATGGAACCATTAGACTTGACACCAATTTTGCTTCCTTTGCTTTTTGTCACAACTGAACACTCCAGGACTCCTGATGAGGCATAATGGTGAGTCAGACTTTGTTCTCAAAGCACACTGCTTATCTGGCTGTGTGGATTTCATATCTACCTATCGCTGTCCTGTATGTGCACAATTATCTGAAGACTGTGGGACCTCAGTGGCCGATCAATACATCTTTTGCCTCTCTGTAGCTTCTGGTGTCATTTATATTCATTCTATTCTAAGGGGCACCATAAATAATAGCCTGCCTAGGTCGAACAGAAGAAAATTATTGGTCATGTGTGTTCAGACAAATCTCAAGTTTCACATCCCTGCACTTCAAAAGGTTTGCACTTAATCTGATGTTTTGCTTGGCAGTACATCACGTACAGCATATGAAGGACAGATTAGCACTATTATGTGCGATCTTTTTGGGAAAGAAAGGGCCCATAAGCTTTTCACGATGCATACTGGGTCCAAAAGGCGTCCTCCGAGTATCTGTGCAGAGTGAAATCGGCGTCAAAGAGGTTAGCTATTCTCGTGGGCCTGATCAATGCATTTACCTTACCCCTCGGCACAAGGCTCGTGCAAAAGCCCATTAGAATTTGTGACATTCAAATTTCTTTGAGTAATCTATAAGTTGTGTTTACTTGTGCTTATTTTTTTATGATAAAATTTACTTGTGCTTATTGTAGCGATAGTGACTGCCAGGCCCTTTAGAATGTAGACTAATATATTGCTTTTGTGTCTCTACTACTAAAGGAAAGAGTGCATGAGCTACTGACCACTCAGATGGCTTGGAATCGGATCAAAGCTAGCAACGTGGAGGATGAAACACAGGAAGTAGGGATTAGTGTGTTGTTTACTGAAGTTTGACAATGAGCACTCGGACATCCATGCTGGATGTTTGTGTAAACATTCCACTAATGTCGATGATAGTAACGCATTTCATCTGTTGTCATTTTGCCCATTTGGAAAGGGTGGTCAATTGCGAGTACATGAATGCGATTGTCCATTTTGTTGCCACCTACCGTGGTCGTTATCCGTTGTTTAGTACCGTACACCATCCGTTACAGAAAGATATCATTCTCGTTTTCTCCGTTGCAGAAAGCTAATATTGTCATGCTAGTTTTTCAAGTCAACTAATCTCAAGTTTAATCAAATAAATTTATTAGAGTAATAATTACCATTAGATAAACTAGTTCATCAACCCGTGCTCTCGCACGGGTTTGAAAGTTCAAAGAAACTAATTAATAGAAAAACAAATGTATTAAATAGGTTTCCTACACGGATTATTCTAAAATAATATGCAAGTATTGATCCATATTCATATATAGTTTTTTTTTCTTTTTGCGTAGCATAGTATTACCAATATACATTTACCTAAAGCATTTTGGAAACTATGATTTTTTTAGGTGCGGTTTAATTTGACGAAATATTCATATGATATAATGTTTCAATCAAATGTTTTAAGTTTTTTCAAGACAATGACTTACAAAATTTGTTATTAGGAGCAGTAACAAATCATAGAGTGAGTGTCACTACTATGTGTTTTGGTAATTCAGAGATTTTAGCATGCTTGATAAGCTTACAAAATAATTCTTTGTATTTATGTAAAACTGTTGGTTGTCGAATTATTTTTCATAATGGCTTATATAATATATACATGTATATTAGAGAGATTTTTGTTACTTTTTTTACGGTGCTTGCACAACTTATATAGGTAGTATATGTCGATTCCGGCTAGATTGGGCCGGAATTGACACGTGAATTGAGGGGGATTGGGGAAGGAGATGGGAACGACGGTGAGTTGACGGCGGCGGTGGGAGGCGGCGGCGTGGCGTACGCCCGGCGGGCGGGCGCGGCGGCGCCGGGTGGGAGGCGGCGCAGCGCGGGTGCGGGAAGGAGGAGGCCTAAAGCTGAAAACGATAGATATGTTTTATTTTCTTGCTTGTCCCCTAGAGATTACATGCCTCTTGCTTATATAGCCCGACTAGTGGGACTTGTAATCTAAGCAATCTCTATAAGGTTTCCTTATATGACCGGGAATACCTTTTACAAGCAATTCCTATTTTATTTATTTCCTAATAAGGGTCTCCCTTATAGATGAGATAGCCCCTTGCACACCAAAAATTACCTAAGATAATCCTAACTTGAAGACGAAGCAAACTCTCGAGTCGCACGGGAGAGGGAAAGCGGCGGTGGCGGGAGCCGGCCTCCCCTGGCGCGCGCCCCCCCCTCCCGGGCCGGGCGGCCGTCGCGTTTGGCCCAATTAGCCACTCTCGGGCTGGCCCAAATTCGAATCATGACATTTCCCCACCGCTCACGAGGCGGCGCCCACGTGCCGCCCAACCCACCGTGTGGTGGCGAAAGGCACGCCCATCGGGAAGCGGCAATTCCAGCCCGGCAGAGAGGATTCAGAGGGCCGCACTTGTCGTTGTCGCCGCTGCAGATGCTGGAGTCCTTGTCGGAGAAGGAGAAGTCGAGGTGGAAATCGCCGGCGTAGACGCCGAACTTGAAGCTCAGCCGGGGCTGCATCGGAACGCTCCGCCGATGCACGACGCATGACGAGGCGCGGAGGGTGCCCGACGGCTCGGCATCCGCGAAGTTGGGGGGTGGAGACGCAGGTGTAAGTCGCCGGCACTGTCACCTTTGCATGGAGTTGCCGGGCAGTAGATGTCGGCGGGACGAGGCGGCGACGAGGTGAAGTCGAGGAGGCAATGTGAGAGAGATCGCCGGGCGTGTTGACGGGGTCCCACCGCTTCCTTGTTCCACGGCGGCGCCAACCGTGATGTTGTCGATGCGAAGAAGATGTCGCCATTGTTGTCGAAGAGGAGGACGGTTGCACCCCCGATCCGCTTGCCGGGCGCGCTCGAGAAGAAGGACGCTTTGCCGGGAACGCCGTTCTTCCCGAGGGCGATTGGGGAGGTGGAAGCCCATCGCTACGCCGTGCGGGAACATTCTCCCCCAAGAAGAAGTCCCGAGAAGCTCAAGGCGACGGGGATGTAGTAGCGGTGAAAGTACCTCACGATGCCGTAGCGAGACTCCGCTCTGGCGCAGCTTGATCCCAAATTGATGGCGCCGAGATGATTCCGAGCTCCTTGTTGGTAGTTGTGCCCACTTGCGTTGGCTCGCTGATCATGTCGCTTTTGCCGCCCCCTCGATGTCTTCCATGGCAACAAAGAAGACGTTGCTGTCCCGGCATGCGATCACACAGGGCAGCCGCTATGTCGCCGTCGAAGCCACCGTGGTGTTCGCGGCGGTCGGCCGCTGCGGCGCCGGCGCCGCGATCCGCGTTAGGCGCTGTCTCGCTCGTCGTCGTTGTAACGGGCGGGCAAGGTCGGTGGCTTCCTCCACGAACGAGGCTCGAACCATTCGAGCGTGTTGCGGCGTGTCTCCCGTAGGCCTTCCACGAAGAGTCCGACACGGTGGCGCTGTCCCTCGAGTTCCATGCGTAGTGCATAGTTCTCGAACGCGCCGATGTAGTCGCTCGCCTTGCCTCCCTCGGGAAGGCGGCGCGTACGCCCCCCGGTGTCGAGGTAGGTGGGCGGTCCGGCGATGGCGTGGCGGTGAGTGAACTCGTCCCACTTGATCGGAGAGTTCGTCTTGGGACGGATCCATGAACCGGGGATCGTAGCAATACCAACGAGGTGGAAAGCGGCGTAACTCACGTGAGTCGGGCCGGGTGATCTCCGAGTTAAGTCGAAGAAGAGTTCCAAAATGGCCGAGGTCCGGGTCGCCGGTGGGCCGCCGTACTCTCGACTTGCGCACGCCGTGACGAAGCGAGGGGGATGTGATGTCGCGGGTGGCACCATGGGCCCGGAGCGCCGCGGTGGCGTGATCGGGGACGCCGCGGGTGGCGCCCTCGGTGAAGGGGCAGGTGCGCGGTTGGCACCATCTCGCCGGAGCGCCCTTCACGGTTGCGTGTGTCGGCGGAGAGGAGGTGGCGGCCGTTCTTCGCCGTGACGCCGATGACGGCCGGAGCGTCACCGATAACGCCATCATCTTCCTCCACTGGAGGATAGCGTGGTCGGGGCCGTCGACGGGATCCGCGGGTAGGGAGGGGGCGGCGGCTGTAACACCCCGGTGTTTGGCTCACATTTGCATCGCACTTGCATGAGCATTTTAATCATATTACATGCATATTCATAATGCATCTTATTTGTGTTTGAATTTCATATTTATTTTTGTTTTGAAGTGATATGCTCATGGTCATAGGGGTAGATGTTTCTAGTGTCATGTGGTGCTCTAAGTATTTGGGTCATGTTTGTTTGCCTTTGAATCAAATCCAATATGAGTTAGTTGGGAGTGGAAGTGATTTTGAGTCCTATCATTTCATGTGTTTTTAAAATTTAATTTTAAAAGTCAAAATCTAGGGTGAATTGGGTAAAGGTCCTTTATATGAAATGTGTAGAATGTTATTCTCTACATTTCATACGTTGAGACCTAAACCTAGTTCAATTTAGTTTTTTTGAATTTCCAAGTCAAAAAGGTTTCAAATTCAATAATTCCTTTTTTTGAATGTTTTTCACTTCGAAATTTTTAATTCCAATTCTAGGCCGAATTCAAAATTTTTAATTCCAATTCTAGGCCGAATTTGATAAACCAATTCATCTGTTTTGAGTTTTGCCAAATTCCCAACAGATTTTGAATTAGGGCCATAGTTTGATCTGGTTCGTTAAAAAGAGAGAGAGAGAGAGATGGGGCGACCGAACTGGGCCGGCCCAACTCGGTCCAGCCGGCCACACACCACCGAGCACCCCGTCCGTCGGCCTCGCCCCGGCCGACAGGGCGCGTGTCGATGCGCCGGCGTACGGACGCCGCGCCAGGACGCATGGCCGCCGCGTGGACGCCCCGTGTCACCTGCCCGAGCTCCTCGACGCCTATTTAGACGGACGCCGGACCTCCGCCTCGTTCTTCTCGCCACTCCACCGTCCGCTGCCGTGGACAGCGCCGCCGCGCGCCGGCGAACGCTTCCTCGGCCTTTCCGCCACCAAATTCCGCCCTCTCCTCCTACTCCACTCCCCACACCACCTCGTCGCGCCAGACCGGTCGACCGAGCTCCGGCGAGCTCGCGACGGCGAGCGCCGCCGCGGCCGTCCGTCCGATCCGCCGCCGTGCCGTGCGCCGGCCACGCCTCGACGTCCCCGCCCGATTCAAGCACACCGCCGGCTTCGCCTCATCACGAGAAAGCCACCGGTACCAGCATCTCCGGCCGGGACCCCGCCTACAGCGAGAACGCCGGCGAGCCAGCACCGCCCGCACCATCCTCTGTTCGTAGTTTAGGTGAGATTAGGACCCAGTTTATGTTAGCAAGTTTTCTAGGGTTCCTGATGCTTATGTGCCAGAGAGAAATAATTTTAGATCAAGCCTTTGTTGTTTTCTAAGAAGTTTAGGGGTCCTGATGTAAATGTGTTTTGCTATTTTAGTTGTATTTCGAAACTGATTTCAGATTTCCATTTAAATCTTGTGAAAATCATATCTTCCTCATTTTTGGTCCAAATCGAGGGAGACAAAGTTTTTCTGTGATCCTCGTGATGAGATCTACAAGCTAAAAGTATGAAACATCAGTTTTGAGATACTTTTATATACAACTTTATTTTGCCTTTGTTTTTCAAAGAAACTTTGAAAATGCATAATAAATTCTTGGAAACTCAGAAAATTATGAAACCACTTTTGTTGGTCTTATTTTGAGTAGATCTACACATGCATCATGATTTATGGTATAGGTTTTGTGATGGAAAATGGTTTTTCTATTTTAGGGTGCTTTTATGATGGTTTTTGTTATTTTTGTTATGAGCAAAATATAGGGAGTGTGGTCTTGATAAATTTTGTGAGTGTTTCTTGAGTGGTAGAGTGAGTGGGAAAAATATCATATTTGATGGTTCACACTTTTTGTGGTACAAAGTGTTTTTCCTCATGTTTCATGCATAGATTTGGTAATTTTGTGTAGTAACTTATACTTGGTATTTTGGGTTGAAATTTTTTATGGTGGCCATGATGTGTTGGAATATGGCCACTGTAATTTTATTAGATTTTTAGGATGACTTTTGATATATAGTCTCTTTTTAGGCTTGAAAATGGTTTGTAATTAAAGTCATGAAGTTATCATGACATGCATATGCATGAACTTTATATTTTCTCTAGGCTTAAAATGTTCTTTGGATGTGTTAAAGTGAGTGGAGTTAGTCCTAGATGAGTTGGTAAAAGTTTGTGCATGTTTATGATTCTCATGATATTGGGAAGATTTTGGACATGCATGTATAGATTTGAAGTTGCATATTTTTGCATGGCCAAAATGATGTTTTCTGGAGAAAAGTTGTATACATGAAAGTTAGATAATTTATATATCTAGCTCCTGTTAAAATTTGATATATTTTGCATGAGTAGTTTGAGAGTTGTGGTGGATAGAAGTTAGAACATGAAATCTGTAATTTTCTGTTTGGCCAAAACAGTTTCTGTTTAGGGGCCATTTCAACCATTTTGTGGTTGGAATCTTGCTGTGATATCTGAAAGTGTTTCGTAGAGAATTTCATAAGCTTTCCATAGAGTATAAGTTTGTTATTTTAGGAGATCTGGAACTCCAGTTATGATTTTTCTTGTGAATGGCTTGATGAAGGACAGATTGTGAAGTGTGAGTGAGTAGGGTTGTTTTATGTAACTTAATTGATGAAATGTTTTATAGTGATTAGAATAGAGCTGAAATTAAGTATGTTTGAGCATTCATAACATTCACATGTTTATCTTTAAGCATTCATATCATCCCTATGTGTATCTTTATGCATTCATATTATTGATCATATTGCATATGCATGCAATAGGTGTTCGGGACGGGATCATGTTAGTGGGAGTCAAGGAAGTACCTCCGGGAGATCCAGGGGAGTTCTACAGGAGTTGGAGGTCCAGCAAGTCGAACCCGTGAAGCCGAGGAGGAGCTAGTGGTTTAGTGCCCAGTGCACGAGCCGGCAAACTTTGTGAAAGGCAAGCCCGGTGCATTTTCACTTCCTATTATTTGCTAAATGTCATTTATAAATGTTATTGTTTTATGTGTGTTGCATTAAGTAATAGGAGTTGGATGAAAACCTTTGTTGCACTTTACCTTCCCTGTCCACCTTTCATACCGCTACGATTTAAGTATAGGATCGAATAGTTGCTTAGTTAAAATCGAAAACTAAACGGTAGAAGTCGTGGTGATGTTTTTCCTTGAGAGATAGGTGGAAACATGTTAAAATGAACTATGGTGTATCATGGATGTATCCGCTATTTTTGTAAAACAAAATTAGGGAGATCGGGCGGGAAAATGGAGGCTACGGGGACATGGAGGTCCTGGGGAGCCGGTAGTCCCGTCTGTGTCGATTAAGGACTTGAGCTTGGAGCACTTCCTAATCATGTTGAACGCAGCCTATCACTTAGTTGGCCGACCCGGGGTTGTCGACCACGAGAAGCCCGAAGAACTCTATTCAAGCCGGAAACCCGAGGAGTATAAAGTGCGTCTTAGAGGGGAGTCATCGAGTTAGTCGATGGGCAAGGTGTTTAAAAGTCCTTCATTTGTTCGGCGAGGTGATATCCCCGAGAGTACGGCGCTTGGCGGGACCGCGATTCTTGAGTGAGCGAAAAGGTGACCTATAGCTACCTTTGGCCGGGTATGCTAGGGTGAGTGTTAGGAATATTTCCCCACCGGTAGTAATCGATTCAGTCGCCATCGCTCTGGATAGTGAGCACTTGACGGAACGGTTCAATTTAGCACACAAATAAATAACTAATGATGATGGATAAGTGGTGATGATTATGATGATGATGGTGTTGATCACCCCGACGGTGATGGTTGGACTTGTTCCATTAGTATAAGGTTGATTGTTTCATCTTATTACTTGTTTTAGAAATAGTTACAAATTAAATCCTTATGCCATGGAGTTTAAAATGATGCAAGTTAAATTGAGGTAGTAATTATGCCTTTATGCAATTGAGTCAAGCTAGCTCCACCATAAAGCCTTGCATGATCCTTGGTGTCTTTTTATTGAGTTATACTAGGTGGATTCCCGTCGTTGCCGCGGTATTGAGGAATGTATTGCATGTTGGTGCAAGAATTCTCTTGTGGAACAAATTACAAAAAAAATGTGAGGAAATGATTGAATTGCCATGGATCCACAACACACTGATTTGAGGGTGTTTAGAGCATCTCAAAAAGACTAACAATAATCTTTGTTAAATTTGAAGATTTAAAGGCTAGCTAATAAAAAAAAAGTTGCTAAACTCAAAAGTCAACCAGTGGATCCCACATGTCATTCTTTCTCCCCTCTAAGGGCAGTCTCAATTGCTCCGACCATCCTCCCTGTTTCAGAGCCAATGAAGATCTCAATGATTAACACTGATTAGCGACTCCGGTCTCTCTCTCCTTATCTATAGAACATTTAATCCTAGTTTCATTTCATACCGTTATGTTTTTGTTCAGGGTGTCGATATAACCGGCTACACTGTCTCCATAAAAGTCGTCCTCAGCCGTCTGGATGATGTTGGCGTCCCAAACCTGAACACTTGGTGCAGAAAACAAAACAAAAAACATCATTTAGGTTCCTTGAGATTGCAGGACCATAGCAGTAACCAATTTAGGTGTAGAACAGTCTTCCTTCTGTACCAGTGGATGTCGATGGTGTTCCCTCCTTTGTCAGAGATAAATCCCACATGAAGTGGCTGCAAAGTTAAGTGCAGAGTCAATAGTGTGAGTGATCAGGCACAGTACTGAACACACACATCAAACAGAGCACATCAAACAGAGCACATCAATCTCGTTTGCAGTTTCTTTCTACCTGGTGTATGTCTCCGATGAAGTGTGAAAGGAAAAGAAGCGCTCGTGTCAGGTTATCTGCAGTAAAGAGAAATGTTTATGACTGTCGTGTTACCTAACTTCTCTCTTTGAAAGAAAAGTTCATCAGTGACTGTTTAACGATCGAAAAAGTTCAGAGTTTTGCAGAACTGAACATTACATTCAGGGAAGAAGATCTTCCGTTGGTGAGGAGCTGCGACGTGTAGTTGTTGATGGCGCCCGCAACGCACCAGCCCTTGACGCCATCCTCATCCTAGCAGTCCCCTGACAAAACAGAAAACGACGGCAGGAGGAGGATCATCAGGTCTTGCGTGTCAGATTCAGAGTTTCACAAACTCGGAACGTGTGACGTTTCCACTTACTGTCGTAGTTGTAGGTGCACAGGCCATCGGGGGTGTCGATGTAGTGGAGCGACGACGACCACTTGTACCGGAACTTGACGTCGTCGGCCCAGGAGCAGAGGCTGCTGAGGTTGTTGCCGGCGTAGGACGGCAGCAGGTCCTTCACCGCCGCCGCCGCCGGGCCACTCAGACGGCCCTGGAACAGCATTCACATCGCAGCGATGTGCCTCAGAAGTCAGAACAGAAACGCAAATCGAGTTGCAGAGTGGACAGATTCATAGACTGCGAACAAAGAAGCTGGCATGCCTGTGCGATCTGGCAGACCGTGAGATGGCCGTCGACTCCCCAGGCGTGCGACGGAGCCGGGAGCGCCGCCAGGAGGAGGAGCAGCAGGAGTGGAAGCGTTGTGGCGGCGGCCTCCATCCTGATTCCCTTTCTAAATTCTGAATCGAGACGGATCGGAGCGGGCATGGTGAGGCTTCCTCAGGACGGTGGCTGCGCGGCGACGGAGATCCACCTCGAGACGGTGCCTGCCGGCGGAGCGGGCGTGAGGGCAGCGCGGGCGTTGAAGTGGCGGCGCGGGCCTCAGGCCAGCGCGCGGGAAATCAGAGGCAGGAGTAGCGCAGGGGAAGGAGGAGCGGCGGCGGTCGCGAGGGCGGAGGAGGTGAGCCCGCGACACCGCGAGAGGCGAAGGCGGACGCACCGTGCCGAATCGGACCCGCCGCGGCTCTAATCAGCGGCGCGGCGCAGCTTCCTCGTCGACGTCGTCCCCCCCCCCCTCTCTCTCTCCACGCCGCTGCTTCCCCGGTGGCTCCTCAATTTGGCAATTTGGCGGCGGCGCGGCTCGGAAACGGCGCGCCTGGTGGCAGCGGACGGAGCAGAGGCGCGGCCCCCACGCCATCTCTCCCTCCTCGATCCACGCTCGGTCGGTGGCGCGCAGGCAGGAGGACAGCACTCCCCCCTCCGGTGAGGCGTGGACGGCGAGCGCGGCGGCCTCCCTGTCCCTGCTCTGTCTCGGCGTTGTACGTGGGGAGGGCGGTGGCGATGTGGCCACAGCTGAGAAATATGTCGGATTTAAGGGCTTGGTGGGTGCGGTAGTGGAGGTGGACAGACGACGGCGGCTTTGAATTCGTGGTGGAGGCCAGGATACGGTGGAGACAGGGAACGACGACGCCAGGGGTCGCGAGTGGTATGTTGCTGTTACCGGTGGCTGCAACCAATCAGACGCCTGACAATTCTAAAATAGGCGCAGTGGGAGATGAAACATTGGAGTTTTTAGATGTCGGGTAAGTCTAGCCGAGTACATCCTCGTACTTTCGGGGGTTTATTTCCAATTGTTGCAGATGACCGCTACTATCGGGGTTGCTGCGTGTACTGCCTCCCTCCCTCGGGGAGACGAGGACTAGACCATTGGGCATGGTCTCCATATCACTCTTCTCATGCTTTTGTGGGACATGATAAAGACCGTGGCACTGTAATATATTTGTTCCATACTTTGTTTAAAAAGTAAACTTGCTTCCGCTACTTTTCAAACTTGGTTTGTAATAATAAATGAAACTCCGATGTATGGTAAGTGAATCTCTTATATTGTAATCTGTGATGGCAAGCGATGTGATACTGCGATGATTACGATCTCCAGATGTTGCGATGTTGGTTTGAAATCCTTTGAGATTTCGGATGGTCACGCTATTATATGACCTCAAGTTTGGAAAGTTGGTCGTATTTCCGATCGATTTTTCGGACTTGTGCTCTTATAATTTGGCGACCGTCACAAATGCCAGAGGCGGCGGCCGCCCCTCGTGCCCGGCGGCGGCGGCGGGCCGGCTGCCGTCCTCCGGCGTGGTCGAAGTCGTCGCGTGGGGGTCCTCGGCGTGATGAAGACGTACTCCATCCGGCGTAGGCGAGCCTCGATGTCGTCGGCGCGCGGAGATCCGGCGCGATTGCGTCGAGGGCGCCTTGCGCCCGCGTTAAACTCCTTCATCTCGGAAGCCATGGGTGGTGGGAATCGTCCCGGTCTCCGGGATACAATCGTTCGGCTAGATTGGGCCGGAATTGACACGTGAATGAGGGGATTGGGGAAGGAGATGGGAACGACGGGCGAGGTGACGGGCGGTGGGAGGGGGGCGGCGTGGCCGCGCCTCCGAAGGCGGCGGTGGGGGAGGCGGCGGCGCAGCGCGGGAAGGAAGGAGGAGGCCTAAAGCCGAAAAACGATAGATATGTTTTATTTTCTTCCTTATCCCCTAGAGATTACATGCCTCTTGCTTATATAGCCCGACTAGTGGGACTTGTAATCTAAGCAATCTCTATAAGGTTTCCTTATATGACCGGAATACCTTTTACAAGCAATTCTATTTTATTTATTTCCTAATAAGGGTCTCCCTTATAGATAAGATAGCCCCTTGCACACCAAAATTACCTAAGATAATCCTAACTTGAAGACGGCAAACTCGAGTCGCACGGGAGAGGGAAAGCGGCGGCGGCGCAGGGGCCGGCTCCCCTCGCTGGCGCGCCCCCCCTCCCCTGGGCCGGCGGTCGTCGCGTTTGGCCCAATTAGCCACTCTCGGCCGGCCCCATTACGGATCATGACAAGATATATATTACTTTTCATTATGTTTCATAATACCATGTATTGCTAATTTGAGTGCAAACCTAGGAGCCAAAGCATTATCTTTCATGACGGAAGAGATGGATAATTTATTAAAAATATTATTCGATTGGTTTAATTATCTTTTATAATTATGGATGTTTGATATTTTTCCATTCAGGCTTTATTGATAACTCTGCGAATCATGGTCCCTTAATTATTCTGCATCGTTAGCATATATACTTGAAGTAGCCCACATTATATTATTAAAGCGATCAAAAAATATACCTAATTGTTAGTAAGGATAATATCTTAACTTTTTTTTTTTGTGCAAAGTAATCCAAGGATCAAATTGAGAATTTTACCTAATAGTGAATAAGGATCAGATCGTTGCATTAGACAAATTAATTTATGATTATGACATCTAGCAAAATCACCATAGCTTATTGTCTAGTGCTGCTAGTGCTAGTGCTGATGTAGATGCCGTGAATGCTAGACGTCATGGCACGGGTGGCCTGCCGCGTGCAAGTTTGTGTGCCACCAGTTTCCTTTCCTTGCTTGACGTACATCTCACAAGATAGTAGCATTGCTGAGCCGGATTTATGTTAGTGGTTGGTGCACAGCCGGACATCGGCTTCTTCCATGCATATGCTCACATGCTAGATGAAAATTGTCACCTTGTTTAGTGTAGTTGATAGATTTTCTTGATACTTGAATATTTGGCTATTTTTGTTATCAGCAGTAGTGCAAATGTATTCGAGTGAACAGATCCCCGACACAGCCCTTTGTAACAGTGGTAGAAAAAATGATGTATTTATAGTTTATTTCTCTTCTTTTTTTTTATCTATAATAATGGCATAGATGGATAATGTTTTAAAAATAGATTACTGGTTACAGGTTGCGAAAATCTATAGATTTGATGGCTGGATATTTCTAGTTAAGAAAAAAATTCTAGCACATCCGGTGAAATTAAGTTGGAGACTCAAAACACATAGCAAACTCGGTTGATCTTATCCTGTCCTTCGTAGTCCTAGCAGGCAAACAAACTCGTATTTTTTTTTTTTTTTTACAGATAGTTTATAATTTAATTGACTCTACTTGCAATCACACAACCAATTCAAGAAAAAAAATCACACAACCAATTCAAGCATACACACCAAAAACACATCAGGAAAAAAAACTTTGTGCTACATCACACGGTCAAAAGGACCCACTTGCTGATCGAGTTATGAGACTACGAACACCCGTTCAAATCAAATAAATAAATCAATAAAGAACATAGGTATGACTGATATCGATGTAAATCTAACCTTTTGTATAGAGGTAGAGTCGAAGTAGATCCAGCACCGTTGCTTCTTAAACATGTCCTCTTGTTACAATATCAGCTCTAATATGGAGAGGTTCCTCACCCAATTTTAGAAATATCACGCTCAAAGGTTAAGGCTAACACCCGACTTATTTTGTATCCAATTGGAAGCGAGCCTTCCAATAAGGTAAAAATCAATTATAATCATACCTCAAAACAGAAAGGAATTAAACAGGCAGAGACTTTTCAATGTAATTTGGAAGCAATCATCTATGAAAAGCAAGGTGATGTATGTTGCCGTGAGCGCGGTTCTATGCATGACTGCAAACAATTATCTTCCATACTGTTGGATAGCTGTGCGTGCACAAATCAACTAATAGGAGGAAGAAACAAATCAACTGCTACTGCGGGGTGGAACCTGTGGATGTAAGCGGGCAACATCCTGACCCTCTTGCCGTCGTCCAACTCGCCAAGACACACTAAGCGCGAACTCGCCACGGGGAGAGGATAACTCGGCGGAGGCGGCACATCGGTAGCGGTAAAGCCATACCTGATTTTTTTTATTAATATCGAGATTAACCAATTGTCATGATGGATGATGGCGGTTAGTAGCTGGTAAAGGCTTCACGTGATATTTAGATATTCTGTTAACAAACAGCAAACGTCGGTAGGTAGTTTTCTAGAAACGGTGGGATAATAAGATTTTAACCATTTTCTTATCTATACCTACTAATAAAGAGAGAAAATTTCAGTCCCACCTCTTTTTTCCACCTTTTTTCCGCCAACCGAGTTGGAAATCTATCGGACACGCTGAAACCAGAGTCCGGTGCGAGTTGCCGGTGTCCATCGTAAATCTGTAATCACCGATTCCCTTTCAGCCAAAGGCTCGTGAAATGCCGCGTCCTCTCCGGCCTCTGCGTCCGTGGTTACAAGAGAACGAGGTCAAGAAGACTCAAGAACGTCCGCATCAATGCATGGCCTGGGCCCAGGTTGTTGAAGTAAAAGCCCATGCGGGCATATACAGCACAGAAAGGCCCTCATTTTTTTACAACAATCTGTTAGGATTAATTAGGAATAAATAATTAGATGATCAACTAGATAATGATAAGCAGTTAGGATTAGGACTTAGAACCTTTCAGGCCTCTACGTAGGGGCTAAGCCACCGATTGGCAGGCACCTATTCGTCCTTCTGGACTTGTATATATTTCTCTATTGTACACATTGACAGAACAATCGATTCATTCAGTCATTACATCCATCGACAAACACTTTGTCTTCTAACACGTTATCACGCACGCTAGGCTCTGCACCGCTGACGCTACAGGCAGAGAGAAAAACGAGTACTCAACGATCTCGCTGGAGACGATCGTTGGAGAAGTGGTTGTGGTTGCCGGAAGATGACCTCGCTGGAGATGTTCGTCGGCATTACTGCAGGAGGAAACACTCACCGGCATTTACTGCAAGGTACTCAATATCGATACTTGACGACGGCGATGCCGTCCGGACTGTCCCCGACGGCCCCTGCCTGCACCGCGGCGCTCTGGCCACGGATGTGCCCAGCCCCGGTGGCCGGCCTCCGCATCCGCTCCGGGCCGCGCCTGCACTCGGCGGCGCTCGCCTAGGACTGCGCTCTGTGGTGCTCGACGAGGCCGAGAGCAGCACCGGTGATTGTGGATGAAGGGCGATGACGATTGGGGACGAAGAGTCCGAACGGACCACTTTGTGGCGCCGGCCTGGGAGCCGCACGCGCACCTGGCGAGGACGACCGTGCCCAAACTGACCGCGGCAAGCGCTTCTCGTCCCGTCACCGCGACGCCCGCGCGGTCCTCGCGCGGCTTCGGTGACCGGCGCTCAGGCGGCTCGGCAACGGCGGCACGGCGCGGCTTCTCGCGCGACTCCAACGCCCGCATGCCTCGTCAACATGGCTGGCCCCACGCGGCAGACCGGCTGGCAGCGGCGGCCGGACGCCCGCGCCCAGAGGCACCCCCGCTGCGCCTCTACGGCTCCTCGCTGGGTCCGCTGCTCCGACGGGTGATGCCCGCGTCCAGGACCTCCTGCGGAGATAGAAGGGCGCTACGCCGGTGGCCGGCAGCCCGGCGAACCCACGGCTGCCGTGGCTGCAGGCAGGCCGACGGTTGCGCCCTCACGACCGAAAGGCCGTGACTTTTCCACCCGTGAGCAACCGTCCCTGCGACGACTCTGGGAAAGGATAAGGCTGTGCCTTTTACACAAAAGGCCTTTATCTTTTATTATGTTAATTACATAATAATCTGAAATAGAATTTCTTTATTATTTTTATTTTCAGCGGTAGTGGAATTAATTAGCATATGATTTGCTACTTTTATTTTTTGCAAGAACATATATACATTATTTTACATGATTGTTCCTGCTATATACCTGCTGGATATTGTCGTTGTGATATTTTTGTGGTTTAATTATATTATATTACAATGCCATTTTGATTCTATTATATATATTTGAAGTATGTGGTGCACCCAATCCCCCTTAGCACCACATACATATTACATCTGTGACTTTGAATTATTGTTTGGCATATGTTGGTGCCCCAAACCCCCACTGTGCACCAACATATTGGTTACATTTATAGTTATATAATAGAATAGGGTATGTTGGTGCTCCCAAACCACAATTTTGCATCACATACAGGTTAAATTTGCTAGTTTACTTATTTGCAATTTTAACTATGATTAGCCTTTGAATTGTTAAAAATTGCAATATGCATATCTTGATTATTTTGATTAATAAACACAAGGTAATAGAGTCTATGGCATTGGCTACACTTAATTCCTTGTGAATTATTTTGCCCTAAGACCATGCCATAGCAGTGATATAATCACCTATTATTAAGAGGTCTACATCTTGTTTCCCTTAAACTTGATGACTACCCATATTGTGTTCTTAATCAAAATAAAGATTTTGGACTCATCTTTTATCATCATATTGTTTATTATTGCACAAGGTAGTAGAGTCCTAAGCAAAGGCTGCGTCTACCCGGAGACCGTGCTTAGGCAGCAATTTACATTGTCTACTATAAAGATCTACTCTTTGTCTTCGACATAGAGATTATCTTGTCTTGTGCATACTAAAATTTATGATAATTAGTTTGTATGGTTTACACATTTATGTGACTACCTACAATAATCCAAAACTATGATAAGATATAAACCTAAAATACTGCAATTTAGATTACAACATTACCATATTTGATTTTAAGTTTTATCTTAGTTGTAAATTCATTAAATCAATGGTCTGTCCCTATGTTGTGGATATTGACTTCAAAGGAGTCGATTGAACTCGCTCTTGATGGCATCAATATCTCACATGGACAATGGACATTATTATTGGTTTTATCCCATAAACTAATAGAAAAGTTTAATGACCCTCATTTAGGGGTTATTTATTATAGATCAAAGAAATTGTATCTTGTTTTTGTTAAGGTACTACATCCATAAAGATTATCGATAAGAATATCTTATGGAAGGAAATGCACATACTTAATGGCATACTCCTCGTGAGTATTATGAACAATATAGTAGATCATATCTTTAAGACTAGATCTTGTTGTTCATACAATTTATTTCAATGATGGAAGTAGAAGGACCTATATGCAAATCGAATCGTGACAATAAGAACCACATAATGACACAATAAAGTCATATAAGTGGTTATGTTTAGCAAAATGCTAAACAATGTCATACTCTTAACTTCGAGATTGATCTATATCAAATAGTAAGGGATAACGAGGGGGAGCAAAGACTTGATTTGAAGGGTTT
The DNA here is from genome assembly GCA_015847255.1 of Hyparrhenia diplandra. Taxonomy (NCBI): domain Eukaryota; kingdom Viridiplantae; phylum Streptophyta; class Magnoliopsida; order Poales; family Poaceae; genus Hyparrhenia; species Hyparrhenia diplandra. The sequence goes on along the minus strand of JADLZK010006248.1, from coordinate 236,752 downwards.
TTCAATCTAAAAATTTGAGGCTCCCTAGGATGTTTCTAATGTCTATCGAAATATGTTGTAACACTTGTTATCATAACTATTGTGAGTATCATTTTGATGAATTTGATACTTTCGACAATATTTATGGATTTCTATATATTAGACAAGAATTTCATTTATTTCTTGTCATATACAGTTGTAATGGAATTTTTCTAATAGGGATTGATATGTGCCCAATAGACATTTGTGTTTTCATAGAGAAACACAAAAAGGGAAACATTAGATATGGCACATAAGTAATGAGATAAGCCTCATTTTGGTTGTATTATGCATACAACTATTCCCCGTACAACATGTTAGCATAAGAATTTTTCACATTGTTGATCCATTTAAGATTTGGAATGATCAACTTAGACATCAAAGAGATGAGTGAAAATTAATAGCAATTCTTTTGGTCAAAATTTCCCTATAGTATGGATACGGTAAGTACCATAGGGAAATAGATTTTAAGACTCTCTTATCTTAAAATTAGATTGACTTAGATCCCTTGATCATATTTGAAAGAATATTTTAAGTTTGACAGAAAGATTGTGCGGGCCGATTCGGGGCATTTCATGGTTGTATAGATACATCTATGAGATGATCCAAAGTGTGGAAGTATCCACACTTAGCCTTGCATTTGGTAGATCATGGCTCTTGTTATGAGCATTATCCTAAACACTACTAAACTTTGTACCTTCAATGACGATTGTTAGGTATAATAAAAGTTTAATTACATAGCCAAAGGGATAGATTAGAATCTATTAGTATGATATTAAGATCGTACAAGACCATTATTAGTAAATTGCTATTTGCCAACTTCGTATTGGAGTCGGGTAGATTTATACACTCGACTTATGATTAACTACATACCCCCAATGCAATAAATACGTTGGAATTCATAAAGATTTCCTATTTGCGTAAGATTCGGTTCGTTGTATACGTACCAATCTCACCACCGCAAAGATACATTGATGGGTCCATACAGAAACCGGGGATCAATCTCGAGATTTCAATCTCTGTCGATTGTTCAATATCTAGATCTCTATAGAGGATCTATTTACAACCCGTACGCTAGTTTCGTAGAATAAATGAGCTTTTCCGGGCATTAGGGGTATAATGCCCGGAAAATATTTGTAATGCATAAAGAATTCCAAAGCTCAGGATCACGTACTAAATAACTGAATCAATGGTTTGTCCATATTGTAGATATTGAATTCAGAGGAGTTAGTTGAACTCGCTCTCGATCGTATCAATATCTCACTTGGAAAATGGACATTAACATTGAGTTCAAAGAATGATTTGTATAGTATTGCAAACAAACTGCCTAAATACTTTCAAAGATTATAAAGGTGTTACAAAGTCTCTCCATCCTACAAGGAAAGTGCCAGGGAGAGAGTGGAATATACCACTCAACCCCATATTGGCTATATGAGGGGGAGAAGCATTTCCAAGTGGCAAGATGCGATTGCTGGCAAGCAAAAGAAGACTAAAAATGCAACTCAACCTTTGGTTGAAAGACACCTAGAGGACATGTTATGTCCTGTGGATATTTATAATCCACAAGCCTAGCTCGAGTGCACCGAAATCACCGATGCCGGGATATCCGAAAAGCCCTCGACTCTTGTTTATGGAAGTCGCGATGAGTCATTCAGGGTTCACATTTAGTTTTGATAACAAGGAGAATTATATCATATAAAAGTCTACACGAAGTCGACTCATACTTCTCTCAATAAATTGTATATTCCAAGTTATCCGGTAATAAGACCATGGCGAGTGTGCTTTGTCACTCTTTTCGAACTTGATTAGTTATACATACGAGATAGTCTTGCTCACCGAAAAGAGGAGTTAGGAGTCAGTAAAAGCTAACACCTCATGTACCTTTACTGTGTGGGTACAAAGTGTTTTCATCCTAGGATGGATTGAAAACAAGATGGTGGTGAGATATCAAGCAAGACTAGTAGCATAATGGGGTTTTTACGCTAAAGCCCAAATGCATTGTTTTTCAATGCAATATTCTCCATAGTAAGTTAAATTTCCGATGCTAACTTTGATTGGCAGTGCAAAAGCATCTATCTTTGCAGTTGATAGATGTAGCGATTCCATATAATCACTTGATTTGGTATATTTGTGAAGCTTCCGGAAGGAGTTCACATACCAAACAACCATACATAAAAGCGCAAACACATAATGTGTATTGCTTAAGTCAATATATGGCTTAATGTAGATAAGTCGAATTTGGTACAATCGACCTTGTATGTATTCCTTAAATTTAAGGGATACAAGATTGGTTACACGTGATGTTCATTTTGGAGTCCTTTTTATTGGATTCCCTAGTATTATATGATTGTCGGCAATCTTGACATCATTGGTAATGAACACTTGTTAATAGCACGTTGTAATCTAAAGACGGAGTTTAGAGATGGGAGATATGGTCTAAACCAAAATTTTATTTTGTGTTTAGGATCCAAGTATCTTCTCCCGTGTTTTTATAGTAAAGCTATCTATATCCACATCATATTAAATGACTCAATATGAAAGGGAATCCTATGGTTGTTCTACCTCATGATAAGAGGAAGATTGTTTTTATGCCATAGTGATTGAGATGAGATTTTGGCACATATGGCCCATTATCTCTCGTACTATTTATGCGCCAAATGTATATATTGCAAAAGTTCCCTTGGTCGATATTATCTTTTGCAATAATTTGCTATCTAATAGCAGCTACTCTACCAAATATTGGTAGATTGAAATTAAGAATATCTTTTATATATCAAAAAAGTAGCACATGCGATCTTGGTATAATCTAAGATCTAACTATATAGATATTATGGCTCGGTTATCTATAAAATCCCCAAATTCCGGATCATTGAAATAGCCTTTACATAAATATGGAAAGACCAGTTTGTAATAGTCTTTAAGTAGACATTTAGTGGTCAATTCCATTAATCATTCTAGCATTATATTATACAAGGCTACACATGAATGTGCATAGCTTGGCGAGAATGATATATCACATACTTGAAGTTATGTGGTATTGATTCTATTGAATCAAAAGGTCATTATCTATAAAGGTAATGCATCTTGTGTTGATTAGATGGAGACAAGTTATACTTGTTGCAATATTTTTGCATTAAGATGGTTCTATTCCATAGGTTATATGGACATATGAACATACGCAAACTAAGTATTGTGACAATCTCAAGAGATATTCACAGAGTCTACCATACTCCACATTTCTTATGTGACGAGTACATCTCAATATCAAAGGTTTGCAAGTTTCAGGGGAGAGTCTCTCGTCTCTCCGATTTATAACTTGTTGAAAACATCATATTGCACTCTTTTCTTTGTATGAGTTTTTCCCTCGGGGTTTCTCATAGAAAGTTTTTAATGAGGCAATATCGACACAAGATTATGTCATATCATCCGTTTTTCCCATAGGGGTTTTTTTTGGTGAATGATATTGTGACATAAGATACATTGTACTCTTTTCTTTATTTGAGTTTTTCCTTTCGAGGTTTCTCATATAAAGTTTTTGATGAGGCAATATAAAGTTATATGCTATATCATCAAGTTTTTCCCCCGGGGTTTTTGGAAGATGATATTCAAGCATATTGACCAAATGGTCAAGGTGTTATTAGACTAAGACTTTGAGCTTATCTCAAAGGGTCTAACAACATTGGTGATTGTATATCACGGAGTTTCTCCTTATTTTTCCCATTGGGTTTTTAAGGAGTTTTACCTGATATACTTTTGGTACTACTTTGGATTTTTCCCATAGGGTTTTTCCAAAGATTTTCCTCATATTTTTCCTACAAGGTTTTTGTGAGAGAAGTTGTCATATTATCTATTTTTTTCCCTACAAGGGTTTTTTATGGATAATATTATATATGACATATTGATCTTTGATCAAATTGTTTTTAGACTATATCTTTAGGGTCACCTAAAGGGTCTATAAACATTGGAATATATATATATATCATGGTTGTTCTCCTTATTTTTTCCACTGGGTTTTTAAGGAGTTTTTGCCTCGGTATATCGATATACTTTGGTTTTTCCCACAGGGGTTTCCAAAGATTCAAGACTATGACTGACGATTATACAACGGTGCCTACACAAGACTATATGAAGCCTATACAAGATCCATTGATCAAGGGGGAGTGTTAGGATTAATTAGGAATAAATAATTAGATGATCAACTAGATAATGATAAGCAGTTAGGATTAGGACTTAGAACCTTTCAGGCCTCTACGTAGGGGCTAAGCCACCGATTGGCAGGCACCTATTCGTCCTTCTGGACTTGTATATATTTCTCTATTGTACACATTGACAGAACAATCGATTCATTCAGTCATTACATCCATCGACAAACACTTTGTCTTCTAACACAATCAACTACTACATTCGTCCTACTGTTAAAAAAAAGTTTATAATTATTTTCAGTGCTTATAATTCTATTTATTTAAATTTTGTTTAAGCATTGTTAAAATAAGTAATATTGCCCAGTATCTTAATTTGTATTCAAAATTTAAGTTCATAACTTTCTAGGCATATATTAAATATGGTTTTAGGAAGTTTATATTATTTCATTTAAACCATCAATTTTAGTCATATTTAATATTTTTTCTAATAATTTTAAGTCATCTCCAAAGTTAAGCTATAGAAATTTATTTGGTCAAAAAAAGTGTAAATGAAAAAAAAGGATTTGTAACTTGAATACCATAGGAGGGAAAGGTAGTGGACAAGTATGGCACCATTAATTTGGGTGCCATAGCCCACAACAAAGTGAAGGGGTAGGAAAAGGGAGCCGGCTCCAGAGAAGCAAGCATCGAGGGAGGAAGAAGAGGGGCGAGCGGGATATATATTATATCTACGAGCTTACTTTAGTGGGTCTGAAATTCTATATCCTTATGACTATACCTAAAAAATCTACTTCATCCATTCTAAATTATAATTCTTTCAAGAGTCTTGGAAAATTAAAAAACATATAAAGTTCGATCAAACTTATATAAAAAAATATAAAGATTCATGACATATAATACTTTGTACATTTTGTATTTTATTTTTACACCTATGTATCATTTTTAACCTTATTTGTTAATAGAATTTTATTTATTTTTTGTCCCGGTGCAACGCACGGGCATGTTTTGCTAGTATATGTAATAATAGGAACGGTGAGTAATCTTCTAGAGAAAAATAGACGAAAGATTATGAATGGTAGAGTCCTTCGTCCGTGGTTAGGTGTTAAATATAGGATTTTTTTAAAACTTTTTAATATTTATAAATAATGGTAGAGGTGGGTAATTTTCTATAAAATAAAATAAATCTAATGGTCACGGATCATGAGAGTTTATAGATTCGACGGCTAGATGTTTCCTAATTAATCTAAGAATTTATAGCATTTATCTTTTTTTTTTTTTTAAGCATCTGTGACAATTAACTTGGTGCCTCTGTTGGAGCCTCCAATTAGTAATAGTAAGATAATGGAATTATTTTTTTAAAATAAACCAATTTAGAGTAAATTGATCGTAGCTCAGCTAGTCATTGAACGGAAACCTGATGTATGTGTTCGTACTTTCTCATTTATAGCGTTATTCATGAGCAGGAAGTCAATGAAATATTTATGGAGATTTTGTCCGCCTTGAGTCAAGAGTGTGTATGTGAGAGTCTAAGTCTGTACAACAACAACAACATAGCCTTTAGTCCCAAGCTAGTTGGGGTAGGCAAATAAGTCTGTACTCTAATTTACAAAAATATAACTATTTGATAATACATATGTTGATACTCCCTCTGTTCCAAAAACAAGCAACTATAGGTTGCGTGCTCGATAAAGTAGCTCACGTTTGACCAAGTCTCTAGCGAATACTATTCATATTTTGATTCCAAATTAATTTATTATGAAAATATACTTTGTAAATAATCTAATGATGTTTATTTGGTATTGTAATTATTTATAGTTTTTTATTTGTAATTGGTCAAACTTGGTGGACTTAAATAAGGTACTTGTCTTTGGAATTCCATGTTTTGTGGAAATCGAAAGGAGTACTATTTAATCTAAATTTAGTTAAATCTCTAAAAATGGATTGATTTAGTCCAAACTTAGAGTTACATTCTTTTGGGGACGTAGGGTGTAGTAGACCTAGCTAGAAATAAAATCGCCCTTCCTTCGGAAGGATCCGTCGGGAGGAACGCACACGAAGGATCTTCTAGGGTCGGCAGGCCCACCTAGAACGCCGGAGAAATTCATCGAGAAAGTCGGCAACAACAAGTTAGGGTTTGGAAGAGATAGAAATTAGGGTTTGATAGGGTGTTTTGACGATTGGATGTAGATGGGATCAAATCAGCCATGAACATCTCCTTATATAGAGGGGATGGTCATATCCCCTTAGGAACCGCCTTAGATGCGTTTTCAAGCTCCAAGACCTTCCAAAAACGGATCTAAAATCGAATAGGTTTGGACATGGTTTCTTCACGCACGCCCGCGAATGGCGCCGGGCCTTCGAAATAAGCGCCGCGGGGGCCTTGATCGAGCCCCCTAGTGAGGGGACCTCGCCGAACGCTAACTGGGGAAAGCATCGGACGTCGGGGCACAACGTCCGCCATGCCGGCCGCAGATCAAAAAGAGGGTTGCACCACGCAGGTACCACCGGACATAGCCGATGCAAGTCCGGCGTCCGGCGCCTCTCTGCGCCCGTAGTTTCAGCTCATTCGTCGGATTTCTTGATCTCTGAAAATTTACCGCACCTTGGTCCAAGCCAATTTTTACCATGTCTTAGTCCAAACTAATTTTGGGTGTCAACAAAAATCAATCCAAAAGCTGCAGGATCTGGAGGTTATCAGTGATAGGAATACTTTCGAGGGAAGGATTGGGACTAGGATTGAGGTGGATTAGGGATGGATTTGTGGATCGGGATCCGGCAAAGGTGAGGATGGAAGGTTGGATATGGCCGGGTGGTAAAGGGTCCTTTGATTTAAGCTAGTAAATTGTCAAGGGGCTCCGCAAATAAAATGGCAAAGGCCACGGTTGGGGCTCCCACCCGGGGTTCAAATCCTGGGTGCGACACATTATCTTGGATTTATTCCAAGATTTTCCGGCGCTTCGCGCGTTAAGTGGTAGGCGACATCCCCCTCGTCGGCAAATTGGCGCCTGTGGTGACTTCGTGAACTTCAAAATTGCCGGCTCGGTTCTTCGATGGTGCTCATAGGGGTAGGTTTGCGTACGTGTGTTCATAGAGGTGAGTGTGCGTGTTGAGCGTCTGCGTTGTACTGTGTAATCTTAAAAAAAAAATTAAGCTAGTAAATTTAAGGACTAGTTCAAATTAGGATCGGGCCGTAAAATTATGTAATTTTGAATTAAAAATGAAAAGTGCTAAGTGAAATTGTGAAAGAAGTCAAGAGAGCCGGATCAGTACCACCCTCCGAGCGAAAAAAGAGTCGTGCATGGAAACAAACAAAAAAGAAAAGAAAACAGAAAATACATTTGTTGTCAGAGACCACCACTTCGTTGTCAGAGACCACCACTTCCACTTCGTTTGGTCCACTCCGACCACTCCTTTTTTTTGGTCCACTCCGACCACTCCGAGGTTGATGCCACATGCAAAGAAAGCATCCATGTGCCATGAACGCGTGCTCGTACGCACTGCGGCCCCCGAATCGAAGCCATCTTGTCGCCCCGCCACGAGCGCGCATTCTACCCCCTTGTGTATAAATATACGTACGCCTCGTCTCTCTCTGTACGCCCCCAACCTTCCCATATCCTCTCTGTGCATGTGACTTCACCGCTTCGGGACGGATACGCAATAGAGGTACGAATGTATGATCATTCTCTTTCGACCTTGATTGATACTCAGATCTGTATCTGCAAATCCTCTGGTCTTTGCCATTAAATTTGTATTTGTAGTGCCATGGCATCCTAACAGCAGTGATCATCATGCTTTAATTCTGCAAATACAGGAAAACAAAAGAAAAATGGATCATGCTCGTGTTCCCATGTTCGGGCTTTGCGTCGCGGCCGTCGCCGTCGCCGTCGCCGCAGTTGCCGAGCTGCAGACTGGCCTCGCGCTTGCTCTCTGCATCCTGTTCCACGGCGGAATTCTGGTCCTGGTTAATGGCGTCCGCCGCGCATGAGATCATCGAAGCCGACACCGCCACGGTGATGTTGTTCAGTAGCTCTGTCACTCTCAGTAGCGATGCTGACAACTGAGACAGGGACCGGATCAATTCTCTTCATTAGCGATGTGTTTACTATTTAGTATGTTGTTTAGTACGGTATTGTATTTGCTTTGTTGTGCACTGTCAGTTGCAGCAGTCTCTCGGTTTGTACCTGCTGTATACTTTGTATGCTTTCTGTAATGAATAACAGCAGCCGTCACCATATATAATTTATTTCGCCTCCTTTTTTTTTTTGGCGCTGCATGGAATGCAAGAAATAGCCTTTTTCCATTCAGTACTTGAAAGAGGATCATGTTGATTATAATATTGTTTTGTCAGCACTAAAATGTTGAATTTTGGCTCAGGATGCAAGATTCCATGTGTCCGCGAAACTTGCTTCACGTACGATGTCATCTCTAAGAGCTCCTTGAAACCTTTTTTTTGTTTGCAAAAATGGGTTTTCGAGAAAAAAAAAACACTATAATACCAGCCCTCCAACTCTTGACCAGTATCCACGGTTTCTAAATCCCATGGTCAACTCCACATCTTTATGGACGGGCGACATAGATCTGAATTCGATTGTTTTATAGAACAATATAAAGTTGTTGGAGGAGGGCTTCCACCATTTTTGGATAGTTTTTTTTTTTAGTAAAATCCACGTAAAGTAACTTGTCATGAGGTCTCATCTAGGTTCATATAGTTAGAAAACTAGGTAAAACAGGTCCCTCGAACTTGTCACAAGGTCTCATCCAGGGCCAAAAACCGGGTTTTAAGAGGCGGTTTTCTTTCTGATAAAAGTTTTTTTGTTTTTTCTTTTTCTTTTGAATCTTTAAAAATCATAGTAAATTATAGAAAAATCATAAAATGAAAAATCTAATTCTTTTTGGACTTCACGTGAGTAGATCTACAAGTGAACATATAATATAGTATACTTTAGTATAAAATTTTACATGAGTAGATCTACAAGTGAATATATAATATGGTATATAATTTTACTCTTTTTTTTTTACTACTGTCACCTACTCCCTCTGTCCCAAAATAAAAGACCTTCTCGCTTCCCGAAGTCAACGTTTTCAAAATACCGGCAATTATATATTAAAATATTTAAATATTTATGTTAAAAATTAGTATCATTAGAAAGATCTTTAAGTCTAGTTTTTTAACAAATTTATTAGAAAATTAAAATATTGCACGTATTTTCTACAAACTTATTCAAAGTTGAAAAGTTTGACCGCACGCTTTCCCATAGCGTCTTTTTATTTTGGGACGGAGGGAGTATATGCTTAAGATATAGATGGCCAGATGGGCCCGCAAAGCAGGTATGGCTTTTATACGAGAGGAAGTGCGCGTGTATTGGAGATTTGGACCTTCTGTTTCGGCCTGTTCAGTATTGGGCCGCAGCTGGCCTGAAGCCCTGAAGCATCTGTGTCCAAATAACTGTAGCCTCACTGATGAAAAACTTGTCCTTTCTGCATACCTGGCACAAGGATAAAACTCACGGGCACCAAATATTCTTGGATCACCAATCACCAATTTACCTAGACTGGCGCCTTCGATCTGGGAAGGCCTACTCCTCTGATTCTCTGCCAGTTTGTGCTCTCAACTTGTTATGCGACTCTAGTTTCAGTATCCTTGCAACTGAAACAACGGATGCGTAGGCAAAACATTGTTTCTTCGAAATGAGGCAGCATCCCTTAGTAACAACTTTGATTGGATCAAGTCGATCCTTCAACCTCCTCGTGGTCGCAGCTAAAAGAAGCTGCAGTGATTCTGTCAATGAGAGGCTTAGTAGATTAACCTCCTTCTAATTGTTGAGAGGCTTGACTTAAGCCCTGTTTGGATCCATTCTTGGAAAAATGCCAGACTACGGGTTCTGATTGTTCAGTTTCTTTTGTGTCATCATTTTAAGCATTGGTGACTGCAATATTATCATCATCGTAATATACAGCTAACTGATTGTTAAATTCCTCCCATGTCTTATCCTACATGTATTTCTGCAGGTCTGCAGCTAACCATTCACAACAAGAGGGATTAGAATGGGTCACATTGTATCCAATCACAGAACGTTTTCAGGTTCAAGCAGTTGCCTTTCTGCTTACCATGATCATGGAACCATACAGAACATTTTCAGGTTCAAGCAGTTGACTTTCTGCTTACCATGATCATGGAACCATTAGACTTGACACCAATTTTGCTTCCTTTGTTTTTTGTCACAACTGAACACTCCAGGACTCCTGATGAGGCATAATGGTGAGTCAGACTTTGGTTCTCAAAGCACACTGCTTATCTGGCTGTGTGGATTTCATATCTACCTATCGCTGTCCTGTATGTGCACGATCTATCTGAAGACTGTGGGACCTCAGTGGCCGATCAGTACATCTTTTGCCTCTCTGTAGCTTCTGGAGTCATTTATATTCATTCTATTCTAGGGGGCACCATAAATATTGGTCATGTGTGTTGAGACAAATCACAAGTTTCACATCCCTGCACTTCAAAAGGTTTGCACTTAATCTGATGTTTTGTTTGGCAGTACATCACTACAGCATATGAAGCACAGATTAGCCGACCGCCTATGGCCTGATTGTTATATCCAAATGCGATCTTTTGGGAAAGAAAGGGCCCATAAGCTTTTCACGATGCATATTGGGTCCAAAAGGCATCCTCCGAGTATCTGTGCAGAGTGAAATCGGCGTCAAAGAGGTTAGCTATTCTCGTGGGCCTGATCAATGCATTTACCCTCGGCACAAGGCTCGTGCAAAAGCCCTTTAGAATTTGTGACATTCAAACGAGCATAGCTAGCACTACTACACAATTGATTTTGCACAACGTTTTGAAATCATTTTCCGTGACGGTTATTTAAGAAACCGCCACGGTAAATGACCTTATTTTTCGTGGCGGTTTAAAAACCGCTACGGTAAATCAATTAACCATAGTGGTTTTTTAAAAAACCGTCACGGTTAATCTGGCCCAGCCCGGTAAAATTTCGAAGCCCAATACAAAGCACCCAGCCCACTAATTCGTCTAGCATATAAAACCGAAAGCACCCTAGGGTTTCATTCCCCCCTTCAATCCCACCATCCCTCACTCTCTCCTACTAATTCTCTCCCGCACCACCCGTCACCCTTTTTGCTCTCTCCCTCCCTCGGATCTCTCGATCGGCTCCCCTCCCGATGGCTCCCATTCGGCGGCGGCGACTCCCCCGGTCCCGGGCGGGGCGCGTGGCGGCTCTCCCCGTCCCAGCGGGCGCCGAGGGGCTCCCCGCCCCGGGCGGCGCGCGAGCGGCTCCCCGTCCCGGCTGGGCGAAGCATCGGGCGATCCACGCGGTGGCGGCGAGCTCGAGCGGATCCATACGCTATAACGAGCTCGGCCCGGATCCACCGCGTGGCAGCCGGATCCGACCCGACGGCCGGATCCAGCGCCGACGGCCGCCGGATCCACCCTAGCCTCGTGATCCGGGCCCATTTGGGCCTGGATCCGCATTTTTTTGGATTAACGGTGGCGGTTTTTAGCCACCCGTAAAACCACCACGGAAAATCGTTTCATTTACCGTGACCCTCCCTTCGTGGCGGTTTTTAAACCGCCACGGAAAATCGAAAAACCCGCCACGGAAAATCGAATAGGTAGTAGTGTAGTTCCAAAAAAATTAAAATTGTTACAATGCAATGTGGTAATTACGGTTTCATATTTGTTGCATAAAAGATCGAAACTTGGTCTACTTTCATTTGAACGGTAATGCATCATACAATTACATTTACGAAATCAAAAAAATTCTAAATCAAAGTGTAGGTGCCATGGGTGTCATAGTGTGCATGTCCACAAATTTCCCTAGTGTTATCTATTGCTTGGCCACAAATTGAAAACGACACTAGACAAGAGAGGGAGAGTACCTTAGCTTCTTTTTTCCACGCCTCGACATCCTTTGGTCATTTGAGACGGAAGGAACCGTGCGAAGAGGGACGATGCGCCGTCGCGCCAAGAAACTGCTACAACGAGGGGAGAAGGGCGGCGCCCGGCGATGATAGCCAAGGCGCCCGCCCTACGAAGAAACAGAGAGAAGGGAGGAAGAGAAATGAAAGAAAAGAAAACGGTTCGGTCTGTAATAGGTACTGTCGCGCCACAGATGAGGGCGCTGCAACACCTTGCCACGTCGGCATGGACCGCATGCGGCCGGGCCACGTGTGCAGCCCTGCCGCGCGCACATGCATGGCGCGACAGCATGCAAATGGTGGCTACGACGCGGCCAAAAGGGTTATTCGTGAAAATTCTTTTTGTCCTGGGTTAAAAATAGATTTTCTTTAAAAAAAGGGTAATTTTTTTAAAAAAATCGCTATAGTCATTTGTAGACATATTTTTATTATATATCTAGACAATGTGTATCAAGAAAAAAATTGTATCTAGTGACTTGTAATTTAAATAATGTGATTAGCTTAGCTTTTATTATAAAAGAAAGAAAATAGAGTTAAATGCACCAAGGCCCTTGAACTTGTAAACGTGTATTACATAGGTTCATAAACTTGAAAAATGTATTTTTAGACCCCTAAACTTGTTGAGTGGAACACCGCAGGACCATAGTTGCCACGTGGGCATTTTTCGTTCATGTGGCATGTAAGAGTGAAATTTATTTTTCACTTAACCTCTCAATTTTATTTTGATGTGGCATGCCAGCTGCCAGCAGCGCCTCCTAATCAAGTCAAGGTGGCCAGCTAAGTTAATTCAGGACAAAACACGTGAACATGCACTAATGTTTTCTGCAGTTTCATAGACTTTAGCAATTTATTTGTTTCAAATTATCCCAAAGCGTTGTATAATTTGAAAGGAAGGGAATAGAAAAATTAGACCATGAGAAGGTCATGACTAGGATGAATCTTCTCTGTATCATGGACCGGAGAGGGGCTCGCCTCAAGCATCCAACATGTCCCAATTCCCACTACTCAAGCCATTGACGATCCCAATTGATGTTGATGTGTTGCTGGTCTCTTCATGTAACTTCGCGGAAGCTGCATGCGCACACGTCCATGTCCATTTTCATGTCATGTGGGACGGGACGGGTTTGATTCCAAAAAGTCTACCACCCATGTTGTCGCACCCCTTTTAAACTTAAGTTTGGTATCCTCCTCGCTTCTTGCCTTGGTATAAATACGGGGGTCCGTCTGCCTCGTCCTTCTCCGTTCGTGAAGAGGTAGCTAGGTTTTTTTTTTGATAAGTGAAGAGGTAGCTAGTTGTTCATCCCTGGGCGCCGGAGCAAAATTACGATTGGCCTAAAAGGAAAGGAACCTGGGAAGGAAAGGTATAAGATCCCTGCTATGTTCAATCTCTGAAAGGAAAACTTGTTTCCCTTTTCTGAAAAAAAAAAATAGAAATCTTGTTGATTTTGGCATTTCTAGTTCTTTTCATTTTACAAGGATAAATATTTTATTCACGGAACTGGCAGGTCGGTCGTCGGTGACTCTCACATCTCAACGCAGAGAATGGATGCACACATGATCGGGCTCTGGATCGTCTCCGTCACCGTCACCGCTGCGGCGACTGTCAAAGCTCAGCCGGGGGATGTACTTAATGCCCCTTGCCCTTTGTGTCGCGTTTAACTTGGGGATTATGCTTCGTGACTCGCGGCGTCGCCACGCACGCCCGGTGGACGCCGCCGGGCATGAAGCCGGCGAGAATCGAGATGGCTGCTGGTCGCCGTGTCAGCAGTCACAGCAACTCAGCACCACGTCTTTTCGTAACGGCTTGGACTTTCTGCACTCGTGGCAGAATCCTACTGAATAAAATTAGTCGTTGCTACTTGTGACATACTACTACGTACTACGCTTAATTTCTAGTGCGCTCACTTGTCATGTTTGTCATTTTGTTTGGCTCGGCCGAGTTTCGTTTCGTTTCGTCTCATGTTTTGTTTGGTGTCACTCTCATCAAGTTATATTGTACTGGACTACTAAAATGCTAAAGAAGAAAAATCTATGCCGATGTATGTTGGATGCATGGATCAGGTTTGTGCACCACCGATCACCAAAATTGAGTTCAGTTTTCAATATGTGTGATCTTATTATATTACTTTTTGTACTAACTGTATGAGTAGAGAGTTCTACTACTACTATTTTGATGATTGAAGCAATGTGCTGGTTGAATTGTACCGTTACAGCTGAACGCAGTATACTCCTCTCGTGAATAAACTGGAGAGTATCGCTTCCTTTTCATCGCCGACATACCGCAGCTGTATGCGTCGACGTGAGTACGCTTTGTCCTCTGACTGCCCCCGCATGTCAGTAGCGATGTGTCGTGTCCGGGGCGTGCGATGCGTCTTCTTTGCTTACCTATACTAGAGTAATAGCGACGTGTTTGGTTTGACCAAGTAAGTCTTACCGTCTTCCAAACATGGCGATTTGGAACAGAGAGAGTAACTATTGTGCAATATTGTAGTTGAGAAGAACAGAAGAAATTTTATAAGGTATTCAAGTCCGTTGGAAAAAAAAAATATTAGCTCACAAGAAAAAGCATAAATAATGATGTTCAACAGGAATAATAAATTCAAAAGGCAAAAGTAATATAAAGATGAGTTAAATGCACTGTTTGCCCTTGAACTTGCAGACAGCCGTGTTAAATAGGTTCATGAACTTAAAAACCAGTCATCTAACCTTTTCAAACTTGTGAACCCGTTCACTTCAGGTCTAAGACGGTTTTCTAGGCCATGTGGCAGCCTCGGTAGGCCGTGACACTATTTATGGTGTTGGCGTCGGCGATGATGTCAGCATTTCTTTTTAATTTGTGAAATTGATATCTTTTTATTCAGAGCTTCAAATATAGCAAATAATATATCAATTTTGATCGGCTCGACGAGCTTTTTGCAATGGTGTACTCCGTTTATAGTTTTATTTCGTGAAAAATTCAATATTTCTACAAAATAAGTGAGAATAACAAAACTTCGTGGAATTTATTAAATAAATAATATTTTTGTTATTTGTAACGTGGAATGTTGTCTTTTTAGGTTCATTTGGCCATAGAATATGTAAGTTTGATCAAATTATTATTCCCAATTGTTTTATTATTCTCACTTGTTTTGTTAATTTAATTATCTTTTAAATTATTGCATTTTAAAAATGATCAAACTTATATATTCTATTCTATGGCCAACTAAAAGCGCGGTGTGTGGGCGATCAAGAGGGAAAAGATTAGCGACAACATGAACAGTCGGTCACCATGATACGAGTCATGATCCAAAAGTTAGGTTGCGAGTTCCCATATCAATCAGCAGCCAAAAAGGCTAGGGGCAACTTCATTGGAGTTTTCTTAATCTTGTCTTGCTGCATGTTGCAATCGATGCGACTGTCTTTCTCGTTGATATAAAGTACTCCTACTACCTGTGCCAATGCAAGAATCTTTAATTAATTCCTAGTATTTGACCACCGGGAGAGATTCGCCAGATAATGACCAGCTGAACCGCGCACATTCCGTCACGCTCTCTCCAGTCTCCACAGCGCGCGTGCAATGGACGGCAAAGCTCCGGTGTTCATTTCCGGCAAGAAGTTGGTCAAAAACATACACAAAAAGGCGAGCGATGGAGAGATGGAGCTTGCTTGCGCACGACTACGATGGCTGCTGGCTGGCATGCAGTCATCGTGAGTTCAGTTCACTGGTTGGTCTCCCAAGTGACCGAGTCCCGCAACTGTGCCGCGCTTTTATTTGACCATAGAATATATAAGTTTGATCATTTTTAAAATGCAATAATTTAAAAGACAAATTCAATAACAAAATAAGTGAGAATAACAAAACAAGTGGGAATAACAATTACATCAAACTTACATATTCTATGGCCAAATGAATCTAAAAAGACAACTTTCCATGTTACATAATAACAAAAATATTATTTATCTAATAAATTGCACGAGTTTTCCATGTTCGCAAGTTTGAGAGGCTAAATGACTGATTTTCAAGTTCATGGACCTATTTGACACAGCTGTGTAAGTTCAAGGGCCAACAACGCATTTAACTCTATAAAGATTAGCGGATTTCAAGGAAAAGGGGGAAAATAATGAAAATATTCTAGCTCCACACAAATAATCAATTGGCACATTGTCTAGCTGCCTATGGTGCATGTATGGAGGGTGTTGAAGCTTGTATGTATACTATCATGCACCAGACTTTGTATCTCATTTGGTCTCTAGGGATATGCCTAGAGCCAATGTTTAATGGAATTTCCTTTTCGGAATTAAAAAAAACTGAAAGGAAAACTTGTTCACACAAAACTTGCAATTCAAGGCATAGTCCATTGTTCAAGTTGTGAATAAGTGTAGCTTGAAGTTCTAGGCGGAAGTTTAACTTAACGTCTCTGTGAAACACTAGTATATCAAACAATGGCGAGAACAGGCAAATCTCTAAATGGGTATTTGAGATCCGGTGGGGACTGTTGGAATTTATGGGCTTGGCCCAATAACAAATCCAGAAATTCCTAGAAAATCTCAAAGGCTCATTCATATGTGTGCAAAGGGGGAAGTGGAATCCTTTAGTACCACCTTGTTAGTGGAAGGTGGAGTGAACCAACTTAAATAGAGAAGTGGTTCTCATCTTCTCATGTCTAGTGTGAGAAGGAGAAAGGGAACTCCACACGCGACGCGCGGCGCCGCCTCACCGGCCTGGCCGGGCATGGCGGTGTGGGCGAAGGCGCGGGCGCATGACATGCGTGTGAATGGTCCGCCGAAATCCGCTCCTCGCCTGCGGTGTGCAGTCTCCTTTTGCAGTTTTAGTTTTTAGTCTTTTGGTTTGCAGAGTTCTAAACGAATACGAACAGTAAAGTCCTAACCGGTTTAGATCGTGGATCGTGTCACGAGGTCGGTCTACCCGGGCTATATAAGCGCACCACCGACCACGCTAAATGCATCCAATCGAAAGCTTATGGTTTGCCTCTTCTCGCTGCTGCGTCGTCGCGTTGCAAATCTCCAACCGATCGTTTGCGTGCACCAGCGACCGGGCGAGGAGGTCTCCGAAACCGTTGTCTTTGCGATCCTACACCAGGAGCAGGCGAATAAGGTTTTTGGGAAACGCTCTTTGCGTGACTGCTCCCGAACTTCGTCATGGTTCGTCTTCCGGGAAGGACACGCGGAGGACCATCTCGTCTCGCCGTCTTCATCGCCAACTTCTTCGACTTCTTCCGCCGCCGATGATCGACGACAACGACAAATGACATGGAGGATCTCAGCCGCTGAACCTCTCCGTTACGTTGTCCTCAACGTCAAGCTGATATTCCCAAGATCCAATCTTTGTGTTAGTCATGTTCAATCTATCCAATCTACGTAGTGTGCTAGTTGTGCTTACACCTGTTGCTATAATCAAGCTATACTATTTGCTATTGAATCATGCTATGATCTGTTATATGCTTTTATGCTATGCTAGTATGCTTCACATGCTTTATCTAGTAGATCTGTTTATCATAATTTATATTATAGAATTACTCTAGAAATTGTCTAATATTTCAACACCTGGGACTTGAGAGAAAAGAGGGATGGATATGAGAGATAGAGAGAGAGAGAGAGAGATTGGAGTGGAGTACTCCTATAGATGAGAGATTCAGAGAGAGCGAGAGGGATAGCCTTTTTAAGGGATGTAGTAGTGCACACACAAGTGCTCAGGCGGTAAAGCCAGCCGGCTACGAACCGATCGATACGATGTGGCCCCTTTGCCGAGCTAGTTCCTTGGATGCCTTGCAAGGCGCGTGGTCACCAACGGCTCTGCAAGTCATGCCATAGGAAACAGGATCCACAATTCTTCAAAGATACAATTTGCTACACCCATGTATAATATTTGTCCCAAACTAATTGTACCCAAGAAACTTGAACTTGTCAAGCTATCTTTGGAGGTTTATTATTATTATTGACATCTGAACTCCTCCATAAGTAGTGTGTTTTCTGAATTTATCAATCTGCTTTAATCACAATTTTGGGGAGGACGAAGTTGCACATGGCAAATGTTGAACAAGCTAGGATAATAGTGGCAGAGAAGTCTACTGTAATCTTACCTCTTTAAGTGATATCATCTGAACCTATCCTGCTGCTTGCTTTTTCCCCCTAATTCCTTTCATAACACATTAACACAAGCAAGGGAAGATGAGAAAGGCATAGGCATAGGTTAGTGCTGGTGCTTTCCCCCCTCAATTCCTACTGCTTGCTCCCGTTGGTCATTGGAGAGACAAGCCTGCGCCTGAGGAGAAGGCAATGATAGCAATGGGATCGGTGTTTGTTGTGCTTGTGCTGGATTTTGCAGAGATAGCAAAAGCAATACACTACACTTTGAGCACTACTGCAGTACTATGGGCACCACTACACTCTGCTTTGAGCACTACTGCACTGCTTTGAGCACAGCACTACTACACTTTGCGCACTAACATGTATAGGAATCCATACCTCTGGTCTCCCAACCAGTGCCCGATCCGCATGTTTAGTCGCGCTGTGATGCATGGGTGCGCCTGCTTTATTTATATACAGTGGCCAAGCTAAGTGCGGTGTAATTCATCCGAAACCAAATTGATCCTGAAGAGGACCATCATGGCCTCTGGGAAGCCCTTTTCTCTCTGTATAAATAGACGCGTGCCTCGTCATTCTGTTGGTCAGAACTCAGAAGTTGTCCAACCCTCCCCGGAGAAAGCAGCAAGCCACTCTTGAAGGTATGTATGCTCCCTACTACATGTTTTTCCACCTCAATTTTACGGCAAGAAATGTTTTATTTACTCATGGAAATGGTATTACTGCGATGACCGATGAGCAGGACCAGTGTTTACGACAAGATGCATGCTGCCATGATCGGGCTCTGCGTCGTCGCCGTCCTTGTCGCCATCACGGCCATTGCTGAGTTTCCGCCGGGGACGTACTTCCTTCCCCTTGCGCTCTGCGTCGCATTTAACCTGGCAATTATGCTGGTGACTCAGGGCGTCGTCGCGCGCGCTGGCGGACGCCGCCGGGCGGCATGAAGCCAGCGAGAGCCGAATGAAAAAACGGCCGGCGAGATGGCTGGTCGTCGTCGTGTCAGCACCATCTATTCTCTGGATGCGGCTTGGACTTTCAGCACTCGTGGTCGTGGTGCCATGGAATCCTAGTACTTTACTGAATAAAATATGCCACTGCTACGCTTTCTAGTGTGCCTACTTGTCAAGCGTCTTTTTGTGAGGGCCTCTGTTTTGTTTTGTGTCACCGAGCAAGTTATATATTTTGTACTAATATATAGAAGTGCTAAAGAAGGAAAAACTATGAAAATATATGCGGGGCGCATGTATCTTATTCTGTGTTGCACCGATCACGCTATTTAATTCACTTTTTCTAATTATACAGCGCTCAGTACCTTTGAGAAAAAAAAAAAAGCTCACGAGAAAACACTGATGACGTTGGAAGAATGAAGAACAAATCCATAAAACAATGTTTAATTTATCGTGGAATACAAAATGCCAAGTACTTGGAACGATAAAATGCAAAATGCCCAATGTGTTTAGTTCCATCCAAAATGCCAATTTTTTCATGATGCTGGTAGGGGTGGTAAGCTTTTGGGCTTTTTTTGTCTCTTGAGATCAAAATCCAAAATAGAGAATAGTCACCTTTTGCCAAAAATCTTTGCTTTTTTAGGGTGTGTTTAGATGCCTTTGGAATGCAAAATGACAAATGCAATTTATTTATTTTATTTTTTTGCAGCAAAATATGGAATGCAAAGTTTTTCACCTTGGTGTTTAGTTGCATACAAAAAATTTTGCCATGCACATACAACACATGTTCCCATGACATTGTTTTCTGTCTTTTGGACCTCTTGAGTCCCAAATGCAAAATGAAAAATGCCAAAAATTTTGATGTTTTATAGCATGGTGTTTAGATCGATTTTGCAAAAAAAAGGTGAGCCAAAACCTAAAAAAAAAAATAGCAAAATTATGGAAGTAAACAAGCCCTTATTTCCATTATGCAAAATCATGGACCAAAACCCAATTTTTTTTGGGATGAGGGAAAAAAAAACACCCCTTTATAATATAGAGATTTGCATATTTCAAGGGGGAAAAGGAAAACAATGAATAAGAGAAATGTTTGCAGCTTTTACGAGAAAATGTTCAACATTAATAAGGAGAAATACCTAGCTTTACTAGGGAATTGTTCTAGCTTCATAACGAAATACTCTAAGTTCTATAGAAGGATGTTCCAAGTTCAAAATAGCAATATTACAAGATATGGAGAAAAATAACGCTGGCTTCATAGGGAAAAAAAAAATCAAAACGTTCCATCTCATGAGAAGAATATATGTTATAGCCTTACAAGAAAGGTGTTTACTCGCCAAAAGTTAGAATTTTATCCGCATGCATCCAAAACTCATAGAAGAAATTGTTGTAGAAAAAAACTCTTACAAGTATTTCTTCTAAATTGGCTTCTACACCTTCTATCCTGTAAAAATGCAATTATTGGACTGGCCACGGAAACCAATAATGTATAACAAATCACGAAAATACCCCTAGTGCTACTCTTTGCTGCTGACTGTACTGCTGTGTATCTACTGCACCTATGTGGCAAAGACCCACTAAAGCAGGCTTCTCTTGACATGCAGCTATGCCACCTCAGCAGCCCCACCATGTCTCACTAAGCTATTTCTCTCACTCCTCCTTGCGCCCCGCGTCAAATTTCAGTTACCAAAAAATCCCACCTCCATCCTGGGAACGGATCCCCTTCGATCTTCCAGACTTTTCCACTATGCCCACCTCCTCTAGCATCCTCTCTACTCCCTCCATCTCAAAATAGATGTCATTCTCGCCCCGAGAAGTCAAAGTTTTCAAAAATGCCGGCAATTATATATTAAAATATATAAATATTTATGTTAAGTAATTAATATCGTCGGAAAGATCTTTAAGTCTAGTTTTTTAACAAATTTATTTGAAGATTTAAATGTTACATATATTTTCTACAAACATAGTAAAAGTTAAAAAAAGTTTGACCGCACGACGCTCCTATAGTGACATCTATTTTGAGATGGAGGGAGTACTAATGAATGCTAGAAGAAGACTGCTAGAAAGTGGAGGAATCAGTTCCTATGCAGCCTCCACGAATTCATCTCAACCAAGGAAAATCATTCAATTACGAGATACAACGTGTGTGTCAGTGGGCATACAAAGAATCATCTGCTCTACAATCTCCCCGGCATGCCACCCATGTATATATATCCATGACCTTTGCCTGCTTCCGTGACTTGTGAGTTGCAACATGATACACAGAAAATCACGAACATGTAGTGCCGCCAAGCACCAATGGTGCTGCAGAGACGCGATCCATACTACTCGAGCTGCAGCCACCGTGCACAACTTCAAAGAGTAGCCAAGCAACACCATGATGGGTCGATGACACACCTCACCCCTGCGCGTCGCTACTGCTCTCCGAGTTCGCCCGCGCACCCCCGCCGCAAATGGCCGAGCTTACCCGCGCATCATTGATGCTCGTGGCTGGGCTCCATTCAGAGGGGATGTGAGAGATGGATTGAGGAGATTCGTGAAGGGACGCCAATATCTCGGGAAGACGGCATAAGGACATCTTGATTTTATTGTTACTAGCAAAACATGCCCGTGCGTTGCACCGGGAGGTATAATTCTTCGTGATACTTGTGCCAATCATAAAGGTGTCCATGTATCGAAATAGGATACCCGTTAGTTGCACCAGGACGCCTACTACTCATGTCAATAGCAAATGTATTGATGTGTTTGGCGAGTAGGTCTCTTCATCCCGATTCTTAGTTTCTTTCTCAGATCCCATGAATTTATTCTCTGAAATTTATTGGTTTGATTTGATGAGGAGCCGTCGTGTCATAGGTATAAATATTTTTCATTAGGATTCCTATTCCTATGAGTAGTCTGGAGGTAGTATTTTTTTTTTGACGCAAGGAGGTAGGATCTATTATTTTCATTCAACGCGAACTCTTGGTGAAAAAAAGAATACGGGAAGAGGCTTGAACCTTTTGCTTCTGATTTTTTTCCACAATGATTTTGTTTTTGGTTGTTTTCTTCCTCAAATTCGTGACTATATGGATGATATTTTGACTTGTACATGTCCTTCTCTAACTCATTTCAACTTTTAATTTACTCCAACATATATATATTTGTGACCGTAGGAAATCTCGATGCTGCATGCGCCGCCACCGCGACCGCGGGACACCGGCCCACGCGCAGGACGGCCTTGCTCACGCTTGTGGGGTGGCGCGAGGCCGCGCCCACGTGACGGGCGGTGGCCGTCATCTCCGTGCGGCGGGCAGCAAGCGAATGAGCGAAGCAACCAGCGCCGGAGTTATCCCCATTCGGTCGCTTCCCTCGTCCAACGGGCTGCCGCTTGGAATAGGCCTAACACAGTGGTCTCTGGACAGGCTGGTCTGTTTTGACCAACAGCTTGGGCTCGGCCCAGTATTCGTTGCGTGGGCGTGCACGTTTGCAAGGCCAGCCGGCGGTGGGGATATGGCTTCGGTTCATGTATATACATGGTATATTGTAGCCTGTAGGAATCGTATATAAGTAGAAATCGTACAGGGACAGAAAAGAGGTGAAAGGCGGAAAAAAAAAGGTGGATAAGGTAGATTGGCAGAAATTTTCATGTTTTATTATTTATTAGGTATATATATAGATTGGAGCTTTGGAGATGTATCGTGAATTTTGTTCGACTTCGTCCATCCGTTCAGGAAGGAAAGGTGTCGGAGTTCTTTTTCTCCGCGCGATTCACGGCGTGAAGGAACTCGGAAGCAAGGGGCTGGCCTTTTTGATTATTTGTTCCCTTTCTTTTTATTTTAGAAATAATGTTTACATTTGCTCTATTATTCGGTATAATGCTACTATAACATGTGAAATTAAAGTTTTGATATTTTATTAGTCATTTTTGTATATTTCTATGTGATGGTATAGCCCACAACATAAAGTATATTTCTCTGTGATGTCATGTTAGTAAGTTGATTTCACATTTCCTATACAAGGCTACAAGTATACACTGAATTCGACAAATCCATATGTTGATGCATTTGTTGGCATCTGGTCATTCCTAATTATAGAATACTACATAGTTGCAATTTCCAAATATGGCTTAACATTCAATTGAACATTCAAAGGAACGTAGACTCCATAGGCTGGCAACTATGTAGTATTCTATACTTACAATATTTGAAAGAATATATTGCACATGTGTCAATCTTAATCTAATTAAGTTTATTCTCTATGCAATGATTCTATCTGCATACCAGCGGCAACGCGCGAGAATCCTCCTAGTATGTTATATATATAATATCCTTTTTTTTTTTTTGCGACTCATATATATAATATATCCTGCTGCAAAGTTAGTTAGCCAGTTCCACACATACTCGATGTGCTAGAGTCGCATATCAGCAAGTCTCGATTTTGGTCTTCTTGAGTTGTTGACCAGCTAGCTAGCTGATGTAAGTAGTGTACATGTGCGTACAGCGTACGTCACTGAACTAGGAGCCATATGACGATTGATTCTTGAGTTGTTGACCAGCTAGCTAGCTGATGTACGTAGTGTGTACGTACGTCACTGAACTAGAGCCATATGACGATTGATGGCAACATGCGTCATACTGTATATATATCCAACACGCAATGTACATAATACTAGTACTAGGTGATGGAGCACTTGGCTAGATTATTGGTGGTGAGTCCGGATGTCTGCGCCAAGATCTGTCTGCCTGCTTAAACGAGGAACAAGCTAAAGCTTGCTGCGTGAGTTCTCTCCATAGGATATGAGGTGGAAGACAAGACTTATGCCTCCTTTGGATCGCACGAAGTTTGTAGGAAAAATTAAGGATGCTGGTTGACAATGTTAATAGCGAGGTAAAAAAAACCGTTTTACCCCTGGAGCGAAATGATATATTTCTGCAATATTTGATATAGTTGTACATGTATCTCATGTTGTCTATTATCATTAATAATTTCATTTTTATAAAAGTACTTTACTGATTTTTCAAGATTTATTAATGATAATATATGGCCTGAGATACATGTACAAGTATATTGTACATTGCCAAAATGTTTCATTTCGCTCAACAAGTAAAAGGTCATTTTACCTCGCTATTAACATCGTCAACCAGCAAAACTAATGCAAGGGCCAAATTCTAAACGAAACTCGATTCAAGGGCGAACACTAAAGTTTGACAGAAATAGGACCATGAAACTAGGACAGACAGATTTTTTCGGGCCAAGCAAGTAATTTGCTCAAAATAAGTGCTTTCTCGTTGGACTGAAAGTTAATTGGGTCGATGTAAAATGGGCCAACAAAAGTCGTGTGGGCCAAATTAAAATGGGATAAAAACAAAAAGGAAAAAGTCTACTTTGGTCCTCCAATTATTTGGAAAGTTCGATTTTCGTCCCTCATCTTGAAAACCAGACATATGCGGTGCCTCATCTATCCAATCCGTGCACTTAACCCCACATAGCTAGTTTTGAGGCCGGTTTTGCATAGCTGGCACCACGTCGGATAGCTCTCCCACCTTAGCATTTGGAGTTTGAGTTACCTCAAAAATCTTGCTAAACATCATCTTCAGTGGTACAGGACCAAGCCAGGAATCATGCCAAAATCTAACCTTATCACCTTTGTGCACACTATATTCGGCTCCCCATTTGTAAAGATGCTTAACTTTATGGAGACCCCTCCAAAATTGTGAAGACCCTATATTTGATGATTCATGGAAGCTTTTACCTCTCAGGTATTTAGCATCTAGAATTTTATACCATAGTTCATCAGGTTTGTTGTCTATTTTCCAAATCCATTTGGTAATTAGACATTCATTCATGAGATGTGTATTTATAATTCCAAGTCCACCATAAATTTTGGGTTTAGCCATTGAGATCCACTTAGCCATGTGGTGTCTGAAAGATTCTCCAGCACCTTGCCAGAAAAAAATTGCTCTAATGGAGTCCCATTTATCATGCAACCCCTTGTGCAACATATAGAAACCCATCGTAGGATCCTCTGTGGCCAAAAACAAACTCTAGACGAACGGAATGCTCCGAGGCTTGGAGACTCGCTCGGAGTCGCATGCCTCTAGCCACAGAGGATTGACGAACCGATTGATGCTGACGGTGCGATGTGCATCCGCTCCACCATTCCTACCTCTTCATTACTTGTTCGTGCAGAATTTGCGGTTTCAGAAAGAAAATTGGCGGTTAGGTGATTTGGGAATGACACGAACTTTCTGTACACCAATCAAAATCAAGAAAAGAAAAAGAATTGCGTGGACTTGGGCTCCCTAGTCATCTGGCTCGGTATAAATAGGTCTGCCGTCTGCCTCCTGTTCGTCAGAGCTCAAAAGCTATCGTTTTGTTTCTCTAGTTCTCTTGAGCAAGCCTATTCGATCTTGCTCTGAAAAAGGAAAAGGAGCCAGGAAAAGGTATTGTTGCTTTTGGCATTTCTATTCTAGTTGCAAAATGGATGCATTTCTATTCTTCAGCAAGCCTGTTCGTCTTGCAGTGGCCAGTAGCTACAGTTAATACTTTTTTTTTTTTTTTTCAAAATTACCTTTTTTTCACTGGAACTGTATTATGGTGATCAGCAGGCCGGTGGCTTCCCGCGCAGAAATGGATGCTCCCATGATCGGCCTGTGCGTAGTCTCTGTCGCTGTCGCCATCTTGGCGACTGCCGACGCTCAGCCAAGGACGTACTTACTGCCCCTTGCGCTAAGCGTCGCGTTTAACCTGGGGATTATGCTCGTGACGCGTGGCGTCATCGGCATCGCGCACGCCGGTGGACGCCGCCGCCGGGCATGAAGTCGGCGAGGCGACAACGGCCGGCGACATGGTTGAACCACCAACTGCACACTCAGTAGTCTCCTTGTGCACTCGTGGCAGAATCTTAGTGAACAAAATTCCCCGTTTTTGCTTACTTTCGTCAGTTTATTATTCACCCACATCTCCGGTTAAGTTTCAAAAAAAAAAAAACCACATCTCCGGTTGTGTCTTTTTCTGTGGTTTGCTGAGTTTGGCCTCTGTTTTGTTTCGCGTCATACAAGTTGTTGTAATAAAAAGTGCAACAAGGAAAAGACAGAAAAATACGATGTATATCTAGCGCACACACGGCACACGCTTCAACTTGTGTAGTACTAGCGACTTTTTTTGTATCCCCCAACACGATTTATGTATCAAATCTCCAGCCGAACGAATCGCCCGAGCAGCACCCTTCCAACGAACACAGAATTTGTTTTTTTTTTAAAAAAGCAGAGAATTTGTTATAAATCAGTCTAATAGTCCTCATAGTGTGCCAAGTTATCTACTATCTCGGTGGTGAAAATATTAATTGCGTCTATCGAGACGGACATGTAAGATTGTAAAAACTAGATATGTTATCTGTTGACGAGAGGTGACGATTAAGAAAGAGAGGGAAATGAAATGATGGCAAAGGGATCGGTGTTTGTGGTGCCTGTGGTGGGTTCTGCAGAGATAGCGAGGGCCCAGGAGAGGGAAAAGGATTGTTTTTTTTTTTTTTTTTTTTTGACAACTAGGATTGGTTAAAGGATGATGAGAAAGGGATAGATGAGAGAGAGAGAGAGAGAGCGATGAGGTTGGAGTATATATAGATTAGAGAGAAAGTTGTAGACTCAGGTGGCAGAAGAATGTTCGTTAGGGTGGTTATATTGTAATGTGTTTGTAGACTTCGATTGTAATGTTGACCCAAAAGGTTGTATGTTTGTAGTTTTAGCACTGTATCTGTAGACTTTAAGTAATTCTCAAATTTTTATAGTTTAAATTATTTTTGTATGCCTAGCATCATGCCGGTTTACAAATTGCACCGGATTCTTTTTGTAACTTTTAGGATTATTTTGAAATAATCTAGCTACAAACTTGGATGGATACACAATATATATACATTCTAAATCAATGCCAGAGGCAAAATATGAAACAAAACATTTAGAGCCTCTATACAATGTAGACAATCACAAATAGGACTAAACAAACTAGACCTACAAATTGACTAGTCCATTAACATTAGGTGCACGTACTGTCCTCCTAATGCTAGCCTAGGCATACACTACCACTAAAAAAATTAGATCACCGGGCATGAACTTTGAATCAAAACTGTTATAAGAAATGGCCAAAACCATTAAAAAAAAACTGTCACTAGATGATGCCTCAGTCAGGTTATAGTTGGGACCTTCATTGTTTACCCTGAACTCAAACACATATATGTTGCTTATATTTGTTGCACTCAATGAGAGGGAGTTCCGCCCTCAGTCATTGACAAATTCCATACCATCTATATAACGAGGACTACTGCATGTCACAACAGGCACGCTCTTCATCTTTCTCAACTTAATGACATGTGCACATATTTGTGAAGTCAATCTTTTATCATAGTGTTAATACAAGTTTTTATTATTTAAGTTTCTATAGAATATTTATTTGATTTTAATTGATTTAATGGCTGAATTTAGTTAAAATTCAACACACACTTATTGGTTAGGTTCCTCGTTGCACAACCTGCCCTCCTCAGTTCAAGTGCTCGATTTGGCATAGGTCGTCACATTGGGTAGTGTATGCGTACATATGTTTATAGAGATAAGTGTGCATGCGTGTGAACGTCTAAGTTGTACCACCGTGTAAGTTTTTTTTTTTTTTTTTTGAAAAAAAAACAAGCTAGAATTCAACACTTACAACATTGCAGGTGTGCCAGGAGATTCGTTAATTCCACAAGGACTTGTTGGCTTATTGCCCGACCTAGAGAAAGGAACGATCTCTGTACCGGTTGCTTGCCTCTGCCTTTTCTACTGCTTTAATTTAGCTTGACTTTTATATATGTAATATGAAATTGGTGATTAGCCTCTGTATGGCTGCTCGTGGCAGCATCTGACGCTACCCGTGCGACTCGAAGAGCTCCTTAAAATTTTTCCTAAAATTCTTGGGTTTTTCGAAGAAAAAAAAAGCTATAATACCATCCCTCCAACAGTGCACAACTTTTTTTGGGAGTCATTTGTCATGCTGCAACCCGAAAAGGACGCTGAAATATGCGTGCACACCTGGCCTCGAGGGCCCACCCGTCCCGATGCGACGGCACGCCCCGCCTGGCGGGCCCCACACCCTGGCGTTCACACCCGGCCACGTCTGTCTATCTGAAGAGATGATTTTAGAGTTTTTTTTTTTTTTTTTTTTTTGGTGCCTCCTTTACTGAGTACAGCTGTCAGTTCAGTGGTGTCTGTCGAGAGATGATCGAAGCCGCGTGGTACATGTCACAAGTGAAAGGCATGTATGGTGAAAGGCATATCCATGCACATACATGCGCCATGTATTGATGAAAGGCATATACATGCGCCATGTATGGTGAAAGGCATGGATGGTGAAAGGCACATCAACTTGACAAGTCTCCGCGTGGTACATGTCACAAGTGAAAGGCATGTATGGTGAAAGGCATATCCATGCACATACATGCGCCATGTATTGGTGAAAGGCATATACATGCGCCATGTATGGTGAAAGGCATGTATGGTGAAAGGCACATCAACTTGACAAGTCTCGTCGTCAAAACCCCCCGCGCTTCTCTTGTGAATAAATATACGTAGGCCTCGTCTCTCTACGCCCCAACCTTCCCATATCCTCTCTCTGCATCGGACGTCACCGCTTCGGGACGGATAAACAATAGAGGTACGTAACGTATGTATGATCATTCTTGTTCGACCTTGATTCATACTACCTCCGTTTCACAATACTTTCCGCAATTCTTTTGACTCATATAAACCGTGTTTGATTTGCTCGTCTTATTCAAATTTTTATGTAAATTATAAAACAAACAAAACGTCATTACAATATCTTTAGTGATGTAATAAGTCATAACAAAAGTGGTAGTATTTATTAAAAAAAGTTGAATAAGGCGAGGGTCAAACACAATTTATATGAGTCAAAAGAATTGCAAGTATTGTGAAACGGAGAGAGTACTTAGATCTTTTGCCATTAAATTTGTATCTGTAAGGGCATGGCATCCTAACAGCAGCGATCATGCTTTAGTTCTGCAAATACAGGGAAAAAATGGATGCTACTCGTTCTCGCATGTTCGGTCTCTGCGTCGTCTCGGCGGCTATCGCCGTCGCCACAGGTGCCGACGAGGCTGAGCTGCAGACTGGCCTCGCGCTTGCTCTCTGCATCCTGTTCCACGCCGGAATTCTGCTCCTGGTTAATGGCGTCCGCCGCGCATGAGATCTTCCAAGCCGTTCGACACCGGCACGGCGATGTAGTTCTCAGTAGCTCTGTCACTCTCAGTAGCGATGCTGACAACTGAGACTGCGACCGGATCAATTAATAGCTTGCTCTTGCTCTTTCAGTAGCGATGCAATTAGTGGTTGTTTACTACAGTATTGTATTTGCTTTGTGTCACTATATAAAGTACTACTACTTTGTTTCGTCTCCTTTTTTTTAATTTCTTTTTTGGCGCTGCATGGCAGAAAACGCCTTCTTTCATTCAGTAATCTCTACCCTTCTAAACCGGAGCCAAGGATCGGGCGATGGAGCTGGCCACGTCGCCTCCAAAGTCTCCGGCCGTTGGATCTCGATCGGACGGCTCGAATCACGTGAAAAATCGCTTTCGTAGTCACTGTGCATCCACTGTTTATCACTGTTGACGAATCTTTGCTACGCGAAGACGGGAAACGTACCCAGAAAAATACTATTCATCACTGTTCACGCATCTTTGCTATGCACATACGAGAAAACGTACCCAGAAGATGAAAGAAAGCCCTTCTCCTTCGTAGAAAATTCCACAAAATTCATAAATAAACTAGAACCAAACTAGAATGTACCTAAATATTTTCCGCCTCTTTTTTGATCATCAAAAAAAAAAAATCAATACAATTTATAAATTCCTCTCGTTTGTATTTTCACGATAAATTTATGAAGTTTATATCTTATCCATCCTACATTCCTCTCATTCGCGTTTTAGATAAATTTAAGGAAAATTCATAAATAAACTAGAACCAAACTAGACCGTACCTAAATATTTTTACGCCTCTTCTTCATCATCCAAAAAAAAAATCCAATACAATTTCTAGATTCCTCTAGTTCAGTATTTTACCGATAAATTTAGGAAGTTTATATCTATCCATCCTAACTCTAAATCCTGTAATTCCTCCCAAAAAAATCCAAAATAAAACCCCTCTTCATCATCTAAAAATCCAAAATAATATTAACATTCCTCTCATTCGCGTTTTCATCCATCCTAACTCCCAATCCCGTAATTCTTCTAAAAAAAAACTAAAGTAATTTTAACTCTATAGTCTACAAATCCCATAGCGTACACTTGAATGCCAACAAAAAAATGGCTAAAAATGGTAAACACCCTCCCCGTAAAAGATTAATCAACAATTGATCAAGTTTATACAACTGGTCCCACTCTACGAGTTCAAGGCGGCAACATAAACGTATGACCAAACTAACTCAAAATGGTACACACTTCACACATGCACAAAGTTACAACATATTTTTCCTATATACATCGCGGTCGCACCTACTATCATCGCTAAAACATACAATACCCAAATCTCCAAATTATACACAATTGTGTAAAAAAAAAAAAACAACCAACAATTCATCACAACATAAACGCATAATCAAACCGCTCAAAATGATAAAATGACTTCCCTAGTAAAAGATTTAATCAACAATTGATCCAAGCTTGTACACAAGTGATCCCACTCTATGAGATGTTGGATTAGATTTCTACGGTACATATTCAATGGCCCGACTAACCAAAGACGATCCACTTCGGAAAATACCAGAACGTCTCTCTAGCTTCCTAGTATCTCCTTCGCTTGAGTTCTCCAAAGACGCCTCTCTATCGATAAAGCGGCGTTTCTCACACTCAAGTACTGCTACTCACTGGCTATTGCCTCTCTCTCACGTGTTAGAGTAGAGCTACTGTACACAAAAAGCTACATACAAGTGACAACATAAAAAAATATCTACCTATACAATAATTTTAAAAATACACCATCACTTATGAGCTCTACCATTTGAAGTTCATATAATAATCATTATAACAAAAATAGGCATCACTCCAAATTACTCCACTTTTTATGTTATCAATATAAAGTCAACAAAGATAGTAATGACCAACTTTGATAGCAAATGATAATCAACAACCAAATTCTCAAATTATACATCATTCCTTAATACAAAAGAAGTAACAAACAAGTTGTCACAACATAAACAGATGACCAAACTGGCTCAAAATAGTATGCACTCCACGCACATAAAAAAAAAATTTACCACATATTTTTTCCTATATACATCGGGGTTGCACCTACCAGCAAAAATAAAAGCAAGACATTAAATGCGACACAGTAACGGCAACGCCCGCCTTTCTAGTACTACTTGAAAAGAGGATCATATTGATTATGCTATTGCTATTGCTTTGTCAGCAGCGCTAAGATGTTGAATTCCTAAATCCCCCGGTCAACCCACGGTTTTAGTTTTTGTTGGAGTTCTGTTTAAGGCTTGTTTGGTACAACAAGGCGTGTCTAAGCTGTTAGCTAAGGTGTTTTTTAGGAGAGCTGTTTTATTAGCTAACAGCTCTCCCACCAGCTTTTAAAATGAACGAGAGCTGGAGAGAGCTGGGATTTTAAAGCTTCACCACACGAGCGGGATTGTCTCAGCGCATTTTTAGGAGAGCTGTGGGTGAAGCCGGTTAGAGCAAGTATTATAAGGGGCTGTAAGCCTACTAAATGCCGAGGTGGAGGAGAGAAGGGAGGAGAGAGAGGAGAAGCGGGCTGTAAACTACACAATAGGCTTGGGCAAAGAACCAAGACTATCTCGTGAGAGAGAGACAAGTGGGCCATGTGTTAACTGTGAAGAACTAACTAATCAGATTGGGGGCTATAAGAAGGTCAGTAAAGGACCTTACAAATGGCTTCTTTGGCTGTATTATAATACTTGCTCTTAGGAAGCTGTCTGTTTGGCACATCAAGCTGATAAGCTGGTCAGGAAGTTGCACAGGGGAGCTGTGCCAAACAGCCCCTAAAAATCAAATCTGGACACAAAATCATGAAAAGCGCTATGCAATCACAAGGCGTGTCGGCCATTCATTTTGGGCTATTCGCGGGCTGTTGCGTTTGGAGTTTGTTCAGTAATTGGGCCGCGGCTGGCCTGACTGGTGATTTAGTGAAACTGTACTAGTAGATGCCAAAGCCAAGGCGTGTCTGAAGCATTTGTCTCCATTCAAATAACGCTAGCCTTAACTAATGAGATTTCAACTACTAATAAACATGCAAGATCTCCAGAAAACGAACAGCGCCAAAAAAAAAAAAAAAAACCCTAAGCCTTTCACTGACGGGAAATGATTATTACGCTTAGAAGAGCGAACTCACGAAAACTTCATCGTTTCTGCATACCTGACGACAAGGCGACAAGGATAAAGCTCGTGGACACCAAATATTGTTGGATCATCAATTACCAATTTAACTAGGCTGACTGGCTTCGGTTTGGGAAGGCCACCTCGTCTCATCCTCTGCCAGTCTGTGTCTGTGTTCTCAAGTCTTGTTATGCGACTTCAGTGTCCTTGCAACTGAACAACGGCTGCGTAGGCAAAACATAGTTTCTTCAGAATTGAGGCAGCATCCCTTATGAATAACCTTTTGATTTAATCAAGTCGATCCTTCAACCTCCTCTCGATCGCAGCCAAAGAAGCTGCAGTCCTTTGTCAATGAGAGGCTTAGTAGATTAACCTCCTTCTATGTCATCATTTTAAGCATTGGTGACTGCAACATTATCATCTGTAATATGCAGCTATCTGATTGTTAAATTCCTCCCATGTCTCATCCTACATGTATTTCTGCAGGTCTGCAGCTAACCATTCACAACAAGAGGGATTAGAATGGGCCACACTGTATCCAATCACAGAACGTTTTCAGGTTCAAGCAGTTGCCTTTCTGCTTACCATGATCATGGAACCACTAGTCCATAGCGCGCGCGTTCGCGCGCGGGACCTGGCCGCCTGTGGATATTTAAGCCTGGCGTCGTAAGAGTCAATGCATAACACTTATCTAAACGAAACAAGGTCCAGGTCGCCCTGAATATTGTCTTACATAGGATGATAGATGGGCATAGTCTGTCAGGTTTGCCCAGACACCGAATCAGTACAACACAACCACCTAGAGGCGTTGGAACAGAAGTTTAAGAAAGACACAATCATAATAATTAGCTAGGGATCCTGGGGATGGATGAACGCAACATGCACCGGTCCATAGCGACTGGAAAGATAGGTAGGTGGCTCCATGCGTTGCTGCAGATGTAGCGTTGGCTGGTGGACACTTCAGTCAGTTCCGTCACTCTCATCTGCATGTTGTTAAGCACACGTTAGCTAAATATAGTTGAGACAACATGAGATTGGTAGGCATGTTGGAGGATCAATTTGTGTTGCCGTTACCATGCAGGTAGCCGCGTAGGTAGTTGCCCTCGGAGTCATAGTCGCTGTCTGAGTTGTTGTTTGCTGGCTGGACATATCGTGCGCGTTCATCTGTGTATCAACAGCTGGATCTAAGTATTTATGCACTGAGAACCTAAAATGTACAGCCTCGGCGCGCTTACCATCGAGTTGCTGTTCAAATGTCTCTCTGAGCACATCACTGTCGTATCCTTCTTCTGGGTCTGTTATAAGGTATTTGGAATGAATTTAAATGTATCTAAGAATGGAGGAGTCTCAATTTGAAGGACTGGGTATGAGGTACCTGCATAGTCGTCTCCTATCCTGCGATTCAGAGGGGTGGAGGAATCATCTGGGCCGAGGTCTGGTGCTTCGTCGTAGGGATAGGCGTTGAACGTGACAGGGAAGACAACGTTGCGAGCACCTTGTTCTGTAGGACACTGGATAGCTAGCTGGCCAGTTTTGGGGATAGACTCTGTGTTAAGTGCAAAAGCATGAAGACGGCAGACGCCTTTGGCTTTGTGGAAGCTGCAAGTCTGAATGTCGCAATATGGATCAAGCAGGGGTGCTAAGACGCTTTTAACAAACGCATGCGGTGGGACTCCAGTGATGTCCACAGTCACTTTCATCTCCTAGTCCACAAGATGAGCGCCATACTGGTTGGACCATGGGAGAAGCCTCATACAGAAGTCACGGCCTTGAAGGATGCGAGAGGAAGTGACAATGTCTCTCTCTCCAGCATTGTCAAACTGGATGACAAAGTCAGAGCCGAAGCGAGAGATGACTATGGGGTTGGCCAGGTTTGGGAATTGATCTAGGAAGGCAAGGCGTATGTCTTTGGCTGTAGGCTTTGCATTTCTGGGGAAAACGTGGTTTGCAACAACAGCGTTCTGGAAATGCAGCTCGGTCGCGAGGATCTCGGTGTGCTTGCCTGCCCGGAGGACAGCGAGACCTGGAAGAGAGTGGCCGTTCTACAGAATGGCAGCAACAATAAAAGCATTTACTATTTTTGTAAGCATAAGCTTTCAGCGTTTCAGTCTAGGTATGAACTGATGCATGTATGTCGCCGGCTAAGCCACAATAGCACATGGGAAAAATGTACAGGTTCGACAAAAGAAATTGCTGGCAGGTTGGAAACAGTACAGACACGGTAGAATAGAAACCTAGATCTATTATGGCAAGGAAACAAGAGTGTACCATGATGAAGCCGAAGTTGATGCGTGAGCACTGAGTCCGATCTAGAGGAAAAGAGATAACGATTACCCATGCAGATCACCAATGCATCTGAATGCAAGGCGAGGTGTGTCAGAGCGTACCTGTGGCTGTGCAGCCGCGAAGCGCGCCTTGGTCGGTAGATCCGGGGACGATTCTCAGGACCTGCGAAAGGCGTGCGTGTAGGGATTCATCAGGAAGACGAGCAGCAGGACCAAAGGCGGGAGAGTGACGGCGAGGAAGAAAGGAGCTCACCCGTTGTCGTCGCTGCAATGAAAGGGGATGAGGATGGAGAAAGGCAGGCGACGCTTTCTTTATTCGCCTCGCGGCCGGCAGCCTCGACCAGGTTTACCTGGTGTTCAGGTGCGTATGAGAATGACGGGCGGGTCATCCGATGGAACTGACAGTGGGCCTCGCGGGTATGAGCTGGGACATCCCTGTTTGGAGCAATGGCTCATCGACAACGCATCGGATCGATCACAATTTAGTTTTGAGAAAATCCAATCGAAAAGGCTTTTTCATTAACGAACAAACGCGCACATGATCCCACCGCGTACAACTAATGCAACGTAGAAAAGGGTACTTTGGGGCCCAAAGTAAAATAGCAGTAGCAGACGATAAAAATAAATGCATGGGCACTCTTAATTTACAGGGTTATCAGGGTCTTTGGGGAGGACAGCCAAGGTAGTGTCTGAGTCTGAAGGTCCAAGAAGAGAAAGAAGCTCAGCGCGTAGTTTCTCCAGGGTCTTCTGAAAGCTGGATGGACTCGATGGACGTGGCTCGCCATGGTTTGGAGTCTTGGACCACCGAGCTTTCTTCGAAGGAGAAGACATTTGCTTCGGTGAAAGAAGGGGAAGGATGTTTGAAGCTTCCTGGCACATGGATTCAAATGCACCGAAGAACTGACGCAGGCTTCTGTTGTTCCTGTCAAGTGTATTCTTTAATGCTTTTGCCTTATCTTCAAACAGCATTAGCCATGTTGTAGAATAGAGATGGTCTTGCTTAAGTTTTGAAAGATTGTCAGCGTTGTAGTCATCGATGGTGATTTTTTTCTCACTTTCAAGGAACTCTAGGACACTATGGTATGCATTGTCAATGGATTTTTTTTTGGTAGGTGCAGCCTTGCCAAGAAAGTTTTTTGTTTCCTTAGAAGATGTTTCTCTGAGCGGTATATTTCCGATGGATATTTCTGTGATGAACATGTCGCCATCGGTCTCTTCCGTGCGTTCGGATTCGACATGCAGGTTGAGTTCTTCTGCGGCCTGATTGAAGATTTCCTTCCTGCTCACTCTTAGGACCTTAGGAACCTATGAAAGCAGCAGAGAGAGACATGCGCGTTAGAAGCAGGACAGTCAGACGCTCTCGCACATGGAGACGAGGGACTCGAGGTTTATTACCTTTGGGAATAGATCGTCGTCTCCGAAGAGCTGGAGATCCGAGAGCTCTTCAACGGACTCCATGGCCGCAACGGAGTTCAGCACGGTGGGAGGTAGAAGAAGATAAGTTCTGCTGGCTGTTGCCTACTGATGTCTGAACGCAGCTACGGTGAAATGGGGACGGGCAGGTTAATATGCGTTAGACTGTGGGCCTGTGGGCCTTTGGCGTTGTCGACTTCTGATTGGTTCAGAGTGTCTTGGACCCACGAACATACGTTCCGGCTAGGCGGGTTGCACGGTCGTAGACCTTGCTATGTCGAACGTACGCTGTCCGGTCCAGGTCGTCGTCAGCCTATTGCTATACTGAGGGAAGAAGTCGTTGTCGAAAGCTCATTGGGCTGCATGAACTGAGGCGATGTTCATGCCAACCATGCGCCTGGTGGCTGGATCTCCAGGTGGCCAGCAAGGCGATGGATCGGTAATGGTGGATGCATAAGTGCGGTCACCATCTCTTATGCCAGCGTTCAGGAAAAATGAGTGCATACGTGTAGAAAACTCTGGCCATGTTATCAAACGACTCGAAAGTGTACACTATAAGGTTCCAAGCGGACGACAGGTTTAGCGTAGAATAGATGGACAGTGCTGTTACCGTTTATCAGCACCGTGCTGGCCAACATTCTATAGATAGAACAAAATAGAAACAAACAGACTTCACGAAAAGAAGAGGTTGAAATGGTTGTCTCGATCTCCACAACAACAGTTCAATGTCTTAGACCGAATAAGTTCGACGGTCCATAAAAGCTGTGGCCGTAGGGTTGCCGTCGCGGCATAGCAACACCGCTACTGGATGCCACAGACCCAGGTCTTCTAAATCGAAATGCAAGAGTCATTAAACTACATAGTCATTCCTGCCTATACAACAATATATGCCCCAGGCATAAATCATCAACTCAATAATATATGCCCCAGGCATAAATCATCAGCTCGTCGGTCAATGGTGTGCAGACGACGACGGCTGCAAAAGCAGGCAGGAGTCTCATCTGGACGCGAAACAGGCAGCGACTTCGTCCAGCCAAAAGTATTGCAGTGGTTAAGAGATCTACAGAGAAGTATTTCTATTAAATAGATGCAAAGCGCAGGCCAGCAGTGTGTGTAGCAAAATGTACTATGAAAGAATCCCCACCTTATCTAGCCACTTTTCTGGCCCAGAGCAGAACCTCGACGAGCCCTCTTGCTGTCAGTAACTTTAGCCTTGGCGGAACCACTGTGGCAAGTAAGAAAAGCAGCAAATAGCCATGAGTACAGAGCATTGTGATCTTTGGTCATCAAGGTTCATGAACCATTGAGGCATGGTTCATGATGCTGACTAAACAGGACACTAATGAACGGAAAGCAATTCTTTGATTATGGAAGAACGCAAAGTACTGAAGTAACCATGTACTGTTTTTTTTGTAAAACTATCCATACATCACATTAGGAAAGTTAATGCAAAGTAACCTAGACAGTTGCATGCAACATACCCATATATGCAACAGTAAAGTTAAAATGTGTGCCTAAATAATCACACATAGTGAAGCTCTAAAATTAAAGTAATCAGGTGTTGAACAGCCGACGCTGACAGTAGGGAAAAGCTGGAAAACAGTGACCGTGTCATATTTTTGGCCAGCACTACTAAACACACAGATAGCCTGATTGCTTTTCAGAAGACTGCAATTGCCAAAAGAAGAAATGTCCTGTAGGCGTTTATGCATTCTAAATGACACTTGCAGTTCAACTATGAACACATGTTTAAAATTCAGCGTCAGGAAAATCTAGGCAAGGCTATAAAGATCGAAGAGTAGAGTTAATGGAACACCTAGGTAATCGTGATCGTAAAACATGTAATCAGAGGGATGGTCTTTGCAACGTACCTCTTAGACACGGTGTGCTCAGAATCACCAAGCAGGGACTCGGTATCCGGGCTTCCAAAGTGTTCAAAGCGTCTTCTGTGAGATCATCCTACAAATGTAAAAAACAGTTTTTTGTTGGTTAAATAGGCATGGTTTTAGGATAAAGATCTTGGGCTGTTTATAAAGCTATTAAACAATAGAGGGTGATAAGGTAACACTTTTAAAGGGAAATAGTGGCATGCCCGCTCTTCATGTTCCTCATCCGAGGTGAACTCAAGCCTCTTCCGAGTAGTGGACTCCGTTGCCTTGCCTAACTTGCCACCGCAGAAAAGGCATTCAGAAATGAGACGTTGTGGACACAAGATATATTCATTCGTTTTTCTAGAAGGAAGAGGAGATTACCTTGTCTTCTCATTTGTTGCTTCTTTGTATTGTCGTGTCGGTGGCGAGGAGGGTGTTAGAACCATAGAAACAGCAGCGGCTTTGTTCCGCGAGAACCGGGGAGTTGCAAGAACCATCCGGGTATCGGTAGTTTCGGTGGAGGCTCGACGGGGAGCTAGGGCTACTTTTGGTACTACCACCACCTCCAGTTCGAGGGAGTGGGAGGTGCAGCACCAGCCGACCGTGGGATGTGATGACTGAAACAACCTGGTAGCTCTTCCGCTCCTTGTAGTAACTCGCTGAGTAAGAACAATGTGGGAGGTGAACACGAGGGAAACCCACCGGTGATGTCTCGGCCGGATAGGCATTGGGATTGCCGGCATTCCTAAGGATCTGCCGAACCGACTTTCCAATCATCCGGCGTGCGATATCACCAAAGCATATCATTTCAAGATCATCGGTACCATCACGAGCCAGAAAAGACAAAGCTTGTATCTATTTAGGAATAGAGACACAATAAGGCATTAGTTAGGCAGCCTGTGTAGAAAGCTGTGCCGGCGTATTTAAGTGAGTTCATATACTTACTTGAGCTTGTAGGCATTTGTTCCACATGCATTGCACCTATAGCCTGAACCATCGATAACACAGGGACTTGCTCGCACCTGTTGCAAGAAGCAAACCACCAAGAAGCATCTAGAAGCGGACCACCAACAAGGATTTGAACGGCGGTACCCATTAATTTTATGCGAAACAGAGCCATTAAGCAAGTCTCGTATAGCAAAGTGGCTAGGATCAGTGCACAAGGAAAATGTATGGGTTATGTGCTTCACCACAAAATCATAGGGGTCCATCTCATTGAGCTCTCTAAGAGTTTTCTCTTCGGGAGCTGCAACAACCTCGTTACGGGTAGCGATCCTGCGGTAGCGAAGAATCGACCCGACCAATGACTTGGTTCCGGTAACTACAACAAACGTGGGGAATAGGTTAGGACAGGGCAATGGGTCCGGATAATGCGAGCGTGTAAGCGAAAAGGTGGGAGCATATATCGAATGCACAAAACCCGTCATAGAATTGGCGAGCCTCGGTATATCTGGATTGAAGTACCAACGGGATCTTTGTATTTCTTGTTGACATAATAGGTACCTACACAATTTTTATCGACGTTGGTCTTTGAAACAGCCAATGGTCTAGTGAAGTTAACATAAAGCACTGAAAGTTAGCGATCCAAACCGACGACACTTACCCCCTGCGATAGGATTTCATGAGCCCTCCAACAAAGAGGGCGACAATAGGCTTATCCCCGGAAACGGTGTTGACACCGTCGTGTTGAAAGCAAAGCGGCTCTGTCCCCCACAAAGTCACCTTCATCTCTCGAGTACCTATAGCAATACAAAAAAAGGACTCCCGTAGGGGTGAAAGATTGGAGACATGGTAAGCAAGGTTTGAGTAAATCCCGAACAAATCTAACCGTGTATCCCTCAAAATTATGTGCCTTGTGAGGGTCGGGTTGGGTTTGTTTGGTAGGCCGACCATGTAAGCATCGGACTTCTCAACCAAGATGCCAAGGGTGTCTGTGGCGACAACATGTATTAGAGAGGTAGAGGAACATCAACAACAGGAACTGTAGGTTTTGTAGGTCTTTGTGGGCTTACCAACGAAATCCCTTGTGTCACCGCATGCCCGTGGAGCTCACTCGGGTGTCATCCTCGTAGGCGTACCTTGGGAAATCGGGAATCTCGACCATTGGGCCAAAAGCGATTGGTGCGCAGGGGTGAATTCAACCATATAGGGACCGCAACAGGCCTATAAGATGACTTTGCATTTGACACCCTAAAACGGTTGATCACATAGATGTTGCCTTCTTCAATGAGAGGGCTCTTTGATTCAACTTTGAGCCTCGTGGAATCTCACCATAGATGTTGTTCCCCATTGTACAAAAAGTGGGGACATGGTTAGCCATCGTAATTCTATACGTACAAGGATACCAACGACAGTAGAAGGCGAGTGTGACAGAAATCAAGACAATTTCACATCAGCATCCGGAATAGGTACATGTACAAAGCGAGAATAGGTCCATAAGGCATAGGGTCATAGGGAAAAAGTGGTACCCTTTCATCAATAAGCACAAGATCAACATGCTATATGGGGCCGTCGTCGGTTCCACCGCGATACTCCCACTTGCGGGGAAACGCGAACACAGATGGTGGAGCGCCATTCGCGAGGGCGCAGAGCGAGGAACCAAGTCATAAACCATGGTGCAGTGCTGCGAAAACAAAAGTTGCAAAGAACCATTAGGCGACGGTGACCACGAAAAGTACAACAAGGGAATTGTAACATCTATGAGCGAAGCGTGTACAAAACATTTTATAGATTAAAACTACCTCGAACATATATGCCAAGAGCTGAAGCCAAAGGTTTCGGGATCGCTTAGAAACGAACATAAAGAACACGGCAACAAACCATGCTAAGAGGTGTTTGGGATCATGGCAAAAATTTCACGGTACACAATATTTTGGGTTTCATCCGCATACGATTGCCGTCTTGGTCCTCTATGATTATTTTAAGGCCATTTTTTGAAGTAACTTTTGAGATTGCAACGTATAACCGTCCGTGACTAAAGACGGGGGTTCTTTAGGTAGACGCCAACTGAGACAACGTCTGTCCCCGGCTCTTATTGATGGTCATGGCATAGCGGACTTTTAACGGGAACTGTCGGCGTTTTAGTTCAAAGGGTATCCTTTTGGTCTTTAGGCTTAGGGAGATTCTCGGGTATATGCACAATATCCCCAATATTTGACCACAAGTAGAATTCTAGCCTCTATCAACGCATCTCCAAGATTGGTAATGACCAAACCTCGTGCCATTACACGGCCACCGACCGGTCAAGGTTCTCGGCATCATTATAGGAAGGCCTTTTTAAGAATGAGCCTGTTACGCAGAAAGTTGTTTCCATTTAAAGAATTAAGGAATTCTATCGGGTACATGTCATCATAAGACAAATGTGTGCTCTCGGTTTTGGCAATACTATCAACGCTTATGTACTCTCTCTCGGTACGGTATCAAAGAAACAATATATGAATTGATGGCGTCGGCAATCTCGTTTGTTGGAGTCGAATAGCACGATTCAAAGATAGAGGTGATCGAGTGATTTGTGGCTAAATCGGATAAACAGACTCTACCATGGCACTAATTTTGTCTCCCTCCGGCATAAGTAAGAGATCACGTGGTATTTGAATCCATGATGTGCTTGCCTCACCGGTTTCTTTAGTGGATTTTATGGTGCCTTCCCCAACGGCTAGAACCCACTCACTAAACTCAGCAATCTCTTTACATTACTGTACACTCAAATCACGGGCGTGAGCCTCATGTTCCTTTGTTAGGGACAAAATCTTCACATGTCTCCACGGTGGGGAATTCACGACGCGCATCAACAATTTCAGTTCTACCACCCCCTTCGACAACGGGCAATATCCACGAAGTCACCACCAAGCACGACCACCTTACCTCCAGAAGATCAAATTCCTAGCATCCTCGTTGTTAAGGGGACGTAATATCTTTCAGGATCGATCTAAGGCCTCAAATGCATGCCGATCGTCATCAAGGCCTCATCCCAGATTATCAATGAGGCAACTTCGATCAACGGGCCAAGCATAGAGCCACGACTAACATCGAACAGCGAAGATTCATGGAGGTCACAAGGCGGTTTGAAACGCGAGTGCGCCGTGCGGCCGCTTCGGCGCGGCGGGGAGGCCACACCGGACGCGAGGCAACGATGGGGCGATCTTACGGTGAGCACGCAGCCCGAAACGATAGCACCCCTGAGGAAGGTCTTTCTGTACCACCGTAGCGAGACAAAAAGAAACACGGTGACCCGCTCGGGGCGGTCTCGTGATGGATCTAAACGCAAAGAGCTGCTTGTTCATTTAATCTCGAAACTAT
This sequence comes from Hyparrhenia diplandra, assembly GCA_015847255.1. NCBI lineage: Eukaryota > Viridiplantae > Streptophyta > Magnoliopsida > Poales > Poaceae > Hyparrhenia > Hyparrhenia diplandra. The sequence continues at coordinate 194,404 of JADLZK010006248.1, read as the reverse complement.
ACTCTCGGCTTCACTAAACGATTGATCCTCACATAGCATAAGTTCTTCGTGGATTAATCTATTCACAAGAGCAGGTTCTAGGTTTGCGGTGATCTCGGGAAGATTACGATGTCTCATTCTCGCCCCATTTTTTTCAAAAAGATGTGTAAGTTCGTCAAGGAGGTTGTTTCTTAGTTCTTCATCGGGAACAACACGCTGGCGACCGTCAATTAGTTCTCTAAGTCGGTCTTGCATATCATCGGCCAATAATCTCCATACCCTCTCAAAAAAAGCTCTCTGCGTCATTCACCTCACGGAAAAGCAAAATAGTCACAAAGAGTTTTCTAAGCCGTGCGAGGTAGCCCAAGAAGCAGCCTCATCGAACGCATTGTACCATTCTGTATCATCTCCTAGGAGGCCGCGAGCACCACAAGCTAATTTGAATGTAGGATAAAGCATGCCATTATATGTTCTAAGATCCTCATAGCTCGTGGCACCTCTCACCACAAGGAACAACATTGCGAGGAAATACCTCTCACCGACGGATGGATGGACATAGTACATACGTCCCTATCTTACCCGTGGGTCGCTGCCTACACACCCGGGCTCTAGAACCTGCATCCCATTTAAACTTGGAAGGGAATTCACGGTAGGTTAGATGTGCGCCTCTGTCATCTTCTTGGTTCGCAAATGAACCATTCGGTCAACATTGTTCTCTGATAAAAATCTTTAGACGCGCAACATCCGTGATATCGCCTCTCTGGGTCATATATCACTGTGTTATCATCCGGAAGGTGCAAGGGCAGCCTCTCTACAGCGGATAGTGTCTATGGATGTCAAAACCCAAAATTCTCCAAAGACGCATCTTGCTCGCATATGTATCTACAGATCTAGGTATTCTGAACCTCGTCAATCACCTTGGCCGAGCCCTCGGGGGGAGGGCTCACCACTTTTAACTCTCTATATGTATACCTTGCTACAATCAGCACCCTTTGTAACATATTTGAAAAGGTATTTAATGAAAATTCCTTTGTTGCACCACTCAACATTGATATGGGCTTGGTATTTTTTTAAGCAGCAAAGTATTATAAGGAACAACCCAACCGTTGTCTAATTTTGTTTTACCTTTCTCTACGTGATCGGTTATTATCTGGTCTTCTCAGACACAGCAAAGCCACATTCTTCTACGGTTGTCTCAGCCTGGTATGTCTTGGGGAATTTTTTGAACATTTATTCTTTTTCATGCATGGACATGTTTCATGACCAGGTCCACATGGACCATGCATCATATGCTCGGCAACCAAGGCATATGCAAGAGGATCTTTCCTAGGGTCAGGGATCTCAGCACTTATAAACTGATCTATCAATGCAGCTGTGGGATGCGTGGTATCTCGAGCTAGCCATATAATTATATGAGCATGTGGAAGCCCACATTTCTGAAACTCAACAGTGTGCAGTACTGGACAGTACAAAGAACAAGCATTTGAAACATGTCAGATAAAAAGGAAAAAGCAATCGCGGGGCGTAGGGCTGGCTGTTAATTAGCGATGATACGCATTACCAGCATTGACAGGTCCAAAAGCAGAGCCGCTTCTTATGTCACTAAGAAGCTCTTCAAGTTTCATATTGTACACTCTAACGACAATATCAGATCGGTTCGATCGGTTTCTGTCCAGGCTCACATGCTATGATAAGGGCGCCCTATGCTGTCCAAAAATTTGTCCCAATCTTTCACGGTACAAACAAATCGCAATTCTTTCAATTTAATAACTAGTTTGTTCCCTGATAAATAAATAATATCCAGCAACAAAAGTCCCTTCTCACCCTAGACGTGAACAAGACCAATGAAACTCGATAACAGGCAAACTGAATATTGAGAGCAACTGTCGATCTCTATCAAACTTCCTAGCCTGGATTCAAGGACTATTTTTCCAGCAATAGTAGAGTAGCACCGATAGTAACAATAGTCTGAATAAAATAATCCGATCTCCCAACTCAGTAGTGTAATAACGAGAATAAAGTATTAGACACAATTCGTCCAAACAGTGGTTAACTAAAAGAACCACGAGCAGTAGCAATGACAGAGTAATCGAAATATTCCTTTGAGAAATCAATCACGAACAGCAGCAATATTATTGATAGTTGGATTAGAACTTACACAAGATGAGCAATCCGAATCCTAATAATTCTTCCACCAGCGGATTCTGACGAACCTCGTCAGAAGAGGAGGGATCTCAACAAAAAAAGAAATCCAAAGCGGCGCACCCGAACTGCAGCAGCTCGATCACACCCTCCACGCCAAATCCGGCAAGAGGATCAGCTTCAATTCTTGATAATAGAGGGATCACCCTCTAGGGTTTCCGGCCAAGAGCGGCGGCTCGACAGGGAAATAAACTCTGAATACAATCTCTCCAAGACAATATAATTCAAGTGACGTCAACTTGTATGGAGCCTATAAATATGTATTTCACGGGCTTCTTATATTCTTCTTTCATAAAACTGATATGTGGCGTCAACCCGCCGATAGTAAATTTCTGCATGTTCATGTATTTCCCACTAAATATAATAGTCCCAAATTGAAGACCAAATGATTTCAAGGAGTTATGAGCAATCATATTTGAAATATCAAAAAGAATTCCTGCGGGAACATTTTGAGGAGCCATGGGCTCATCATGCTATAACTTTGAGCTATCTTTGGCCACTTTGGGTTACATGTAAATGTTACAAAAAAAATGGTGGGCCAAAAAAGTTTTACGGATAGCGATCCCGTCATGGTAATTCCCCGAATCATGTAGCGCCCACCCGTATGGGAAGCCGGGAGCACAGTTCTCTTACCAATCTCATTCCCATCCACACATCCACGATCTACGGCATCAACTATACCTTGGAGATTCTCTACACGCAACTTGGCCTGATTTTTCATAACATACCAAAGCCTATTCTCATCTATGCATGCACGAGCATCAATTTTGGCTTGGGTAGATAAGGAACCATAGCATAAAAAGGGATTGGGTTGATTCCTTCTATAGTGAAGCTGGTGTCTATAGAAATCTTGCATGGTCATTTTGACACGTGAATTTTTGTTTTCTTGACCGCGCCCTTGTACTCCACACCAATCTGGAAACCACGTTCACCATAAAGGGAACAACAGAGGGTATTACAAGGCCATGAAGGCAGGATGCAAGGAAGAAATTTGTGTCGATTCTCGAGTTCTAGCCTTGCACAACTATATCACGCGATAGGTATCTAAGGTAAAGTCACCAACCACAAGCGGCGCTAGGCTGCGCGGTGGAAGGCGAGTTATCTTGCCTGCAGGATCCCCTTCAGCGCACCCACAATTCTAACGATGAACTCCTCTTCATCATCACGGTACGCCAATCGGTCTCTCGCTAACTTTGAACTCTTTAACCAAAGGGTTCATTACATCGGCATGTCCATCAACTCTTTGACAATGTTTGGATCTAACGGTTACGAGGACCGCTCATCCGGATGCAAGGCTCGATTCTATTGTTCACCTCGTTGGTAGTATCATACACATACAACTGGAGGAGGAATTTTGGGGCTGGCCACTATCCGGAATCAAGGATCCTATGCGATGGTGAACCTGGCGGATATCTTGAAAAGAGGAGGACCGCGGCCATTGTTCATGGACCTATCTATGTTCGCACCCATGGAGGTAAAAGCAAACAAGCAATTGTATTGGCGGATATTTTTCATGAACTGCTTTGCATCTAGCGTCACCGTCAAATCTAGCCAAAGATGCAATGGGTTCTGGGTGATCTTTAGGGCGCGGCAACTCAATCTTCCCGCCTCTACAATAGTTGTTATAAACCATGTTACCATCTCTAACGTTGGATTCGATTTCACACACTCATTTTGCCATATCATGGCCCCACAATTACCTACACTCATAGGTTGGGGGTCCATAGTCGGGCGCTCGAATGCGTGGCTAACCACCCACCAAGAGGCGAAGGAGCAACACACCAAACGAAGGAAACAAAAACACTCACACCACGGTCGGCAAGCACTATTTTATGCAATAACAACGTCAAAAGAACAGCCCGGCCGCGACTAAACAATAGCAAACCTTTAAGCGCATCTATGTACTCCTGTGTGAACCTACCACGGGCGATTCGGGGTTACCGGCAAGCATCCCTAGAGTCAACACGGTACCGCGGAAATCACACGGCTTAGTATAATGTTATCGCGTGGGCGTAAAAAATAAGCATCGGCTAAGTAGCAAGGCACCTTTAGCAACCATTTTTTTCGATCCGGGTATTTCTTTCATTTACGTCGACATTCAAAAAGTGAGAATAGGTGGTACATACAATGCACCATCCTCCGTAATAATCTGAGGATTAAACATGGACCTTCTAAACACCTAGGCATGTAGTCAAATACTTCTAGCTGACCGAGAATACAGGCGTTTTCTCTTCTTGGACCTCCGGCTGGCGAAAAAGCAAATGGTGACACGTGAAGAAGCTATTGACAACGGGAAACAACTTCGATCAATCTGTAGCCATCAAACGAAAAACAAAGGCACCCAAAACTAATTAGGAAGGCAACCTACAGGGCTCCTCGGGCAACACTTTGGTTTGAAACCTCGGCCTTCGTCGAACCATACCGCTAAATCTAAGAAGCATGAACCAAACCAGAATCGGTTTATTGATGTGTTTTAGAAAGTTACAAATTACACAGTTCTTTTCGGACATGCATGCTCAAAGACGAAACTTCTTTGATTAGGCATTGGACCGGGCGACCAAATCACGCCCGATCATTTGCCCGGCCTACCAACAATGCCCGCGCTCTAGCGGCAAGATAGACGGCGAAGTGGCTATTTTCACGTACATGAGCACACCCCGGAAATTATAATCTACCACAATGAAGCCATACAACCTCGAAGGAAAGCTACGAGCTGCAATGCAAAGATGCTCATAAAGCGGACTCAAGCAGTCGTCCCCATCGGCCCAAAAGAAAACGCTATAGCGCGATTATTGCCACTCCCCAGCGCAAGGCAACGCAACCTCGACCCCATAAGCGGGTGTTCCATCTCCACCAAACTCAAACACCACGGATGCATACGGCAGCCCGCACCGGGTCAAGAATCGTCTGAAGGAGCGCCAAATAAGACGCCGCGAACAGCAAACATGGCGCCACTTCTCACGCAGGCTAGGCAAAAAAAAAAAACGTAACACGACGCCGCACAAAGAAGCGAGAATAGAAAGATAAAGAAAAGAAACAAACAGGATGTCGGACCAAGATTCAGACAACTAATCCCACCTAAATATCAATAAAATGCAGGCAAAGCGTAGAAGAGGGCTGTCGGTCACCATACCTACAAGGACGAGCGAATCAGCGAACCCACCCCGAAATCCTGTCCCGGGCGAAGAGCTCCGCTGGCGGAAACGCAACACCTTTGCTCCCCTGCACCGCGTCCTCACACCCGAGATGTCCTCGACCCGTCCAAGACTGCGAAGAAGCGCGGAGCGTTCGATGCGGAGGGAGGAGAGAGTATCGACAGAGCCTCTAGCGGCGAAGGAAGGACGGGATGAGCGGCATGCGCGCGCGCCGCCATGGGAGCTTACCTAATGGCGGCGGGACGGCGGGAGCTGAACAGAGGCTCCAAAGACTTCCTTTTATCCCGTCTCCCGGTGGCACCGCTTTAGATGGAGTCCCGGGGCCTAACCAACAGCCCCACACCTGGGCCCGGTCATCTATGGGGCGGGCGTTTAGTCAAACGGAAGGTGGCGCACACTTGTGCCTGCGCGACGGGCGGTCCCGGCGGGCGGACCGCGAAGCGCAGCCGACGCCCGGCACCGATAACGCCCCCGGCGAGATGGGTGCGAAGCGCGAAGTTGACCGCCGCAGAGCGCGGGGCCGGCGACGCCGCACGGCGTACGGGGCATGCGGCCGTGACCATGGGCCCTTGAGCGTTCCAGCCAACCCCTCAGACAACGCCCTCCCAGCTACGGTCAGCGAGACACGACCCGTTATGCCGGCCACCAATGGCGCTCGACGGACGGGGCGGCGTCGGCGTCCATTCAGACGCTTCGTACGCGAGACGCGGCGCGACGCCTTTGGTGCGGCGTGGAGCACCACCGTGAACCATCGAAACCGGCCAATGGTGCGTGGACAACGGCCTCGCTGGTCAGCGCGGGAAGCGGGGAGAGCAACGGTCATGTTCATCCGTGACAACGGGCCCCGGAGACGGCACCCAATCGATAACGGACAACGCCCCGCCGGCGCGCGATTACCCGGGGCGGCGTGGGACCGGCTGCGGGGGAGAGTATGGCGGGGCGATGGGTCCACGGGGCCACTTTACATAGAAACCGCCGGAGGCTTCCTCGTCCCTTGATCGAGGATCCGACGGTAGTAGATTCACGTCGGCGTGTCCACCCCGAGGCCGGTCGTGGCACGGTAGTCTCATCTCTCTACATTAGACTTGACACCAATTTTGCTTCCTTTGCTTTTGTCTGGCCCCGAACACTCGGACTCCCGATGAGGCATATTGGTGAGTCGGACTTTGGTTCTCAAAGTACTCTGCTTAAGACGCCGTGTCGCGACTTTAGGTGTGTGATTGTGTGATATTTTTGTTATTAAGTTCGGATGATTAAGTTTCCTTTGTGCCTGATAAAACAATACTGTAGAAATTATGGTTTCTAGTAAAACTAAGAGTGACTGTCATTTACATATAGTGTGTCTCTTTTTTTTCTATTTTATTAGTTTATTGCTTATTATAGGCATATTACTGCGCAGCAAAAGCTCGATCCATTTTTTGTTTCGGGGTTTTACGAAGAGAACGAGAAATACATAGAGAGATCGACACTTGCTGTCCTTTCATATCTACCTATCGGCTGTCCCTGTATGTGCACGATCTATCCCGAAGACCGTGGGACCTCGGTGGCCGTTAAGGTACATCTTTTACCTCTCTGTAGCTTCTGGTGCCATTTATACTAGCTTGCCTAGGTCAAACAGAAGGAAATTCTTGGCTATGTGTTCAGACATTCCAAATCACAAGTTTCACATCCCTGCACTTCAAAAGGTTTGCACTATGTTTTGTTTGGCAGTACATCACATACAAGTGTCAGAACTAGCGATGGATTCCGGCGATCTGACACACGTCGACGGCGAGCTTGACGGCGGTGATGATGGTGTAGACGACGAAGGAGGCGTTGGGGTTGATTTAGGGGAGAATGAGGCGAAGGGGATGGCGATGATGGTGGTGGCGGCGTTGGAGGAGGAGGAGGGAGGGCAGCGCGGCGACGGGGAGGCGGCGGCGGGCTGGCCCCCGGCCGCGGCGGCGGCGCGTGGAGGGCGGCCAGGGCGGCGTCTTGTGTGGGCGGGCGCACTTGGTGTGGGAGGGAGAGAGCCTAGGGCTAGAGAGCTGTTTGGAGTTACCCCTTTAATTTATTTCTTCTTAAGATTCAATCGACTACATGCCCCTTGTATTTATAGTCCAAGGGAGACTTGCATGCTAAGAAAGAGCTAGAGGTTTCCTTATAGATTGGAATTCCTCTTTTACAAGCAACCTATTTATTCCCTATTTTATTCCTCTCTTTATTCCTTAAATATTCCTTACTTACTTGAAACAGCCGAATGACGTGGCGCGTTCTACGGCGACGATGGCGTGGCCGGCCCGGGAGGCCAGAGGCGCTAGGGCCTTGGGCCCTAGTCGGCGGCGATTCCCCCTTGTTGGGCCTTATTCCGGCGATCTCGTTTTGGGTCATGACATTTCTCCCCCCTTTCGGCCCGGCAGCGCGTCCCTCGCTAATTTGGATTTCTACACTATTGTCGTTGTTGATGAGCCGGGCGAAGATGGAGATGGTGATGTTGTAGCCGAATGGATGTCGCACGAATGGCCCGGTCATCGGGGGCTTATCAATCTCTTCGAGTGGAGTCCAAGCTGGGTGCGATCATCCGGAACTTTATGATTTCGGGCGAGGCCATGGAGCTTGTGATCTGTTGAAGTAGCAAGTTGAGTTGGAACGGAAGCCTCAGGGGTTGTGACGAGGTTGGCGATGTAGGGGGTTGATATGGGTGGTATGTACCTCTTGTCGCCGTCGGTAAAGGCCCCAAGTCGAGACTTGCTGAAGATGGAAGTGTCGATCTTAGGAGCGAGTTGGGTTGCCATGCTCAGTATGTAGGGCCTCCTGGTGCATTGCAGCCCACGGCTTGTTGGCGTGGTCGTACTAGACATAGATGTCGTTGAGGAACATCGAGTCCATAGGTGCGGCTGCGGAGTCGTCCCCCGCCGCCAAAGCCGCGTAGTCGACGTCGCGATGGTGGTTGGTGTCGCCGTTGAAGGGCGTCCCAAAACCGAGAGTGGGGCACCATGGTATGTTGTCTCCGTTCTCCGTGGTGCCTTGGTGATGCGAGGAGCCGAGAAAGAGGAGTGCCGTTTTTAGTCGGGTTGGCGGTTGTGTACGATGTTCCTTTTGCGTGGTGCCGATGGTGTCGCCTTTCTTTGGAGTCTGCGGCTTGATTGATGGTGTTCTCCACCATTGTCGATGTCGACCAAGAATGTCCGGCCAGTGTAGTAGATGCGTCGTCGAAGGTCGGCCGGTGAACGACCGTCTCCTTGGTGGCGCTGGGGGCGTCGGTGTTCTCATCGGCCGTGGCGCCCATGTGGGGAACGTCGTGGTCGCCAATGTCGAGGTTGGCGCGAGGATGTCGTCGTGGTTGACGCCCTTGTAGTTGTTGTCGATGGTAGGCATGGTGAAGGCGTAGTCGACGGCGGGGGCGTCATTGGCGTTGGCGTTCTTGAGGACATCGTTGCCGTTCATGGCGCCCATGGTAGCGTCGTCGTCGTTGTTGATGTTGTCGATGCGAGGGGCGTTGTAGCTAGCGGCGTCAATTGTGATGTCGAGGATGTTGTTGGCCTTCGGGGGAGGTGTCGTTGTTCCGTCGATGATGCGGTGTCGAAGGCGTCTTGGTTGGCGACGTCGGCGACATCGTTGTAGCATGGGTGATAGAGGTAGAAGCTCCTTGTTGAATGGGATGGACTTGCACGGTGACTTGTGGGCGTGTGATGTCCTGGTCGGCGAAGTTGTTGGCGTTGTTGTTCATGTCGCGTTGTTGTTCGGGATGTCGGGGCGCCGGGGTTGAGATTAGCGACGTCGGTGCTGACGTCGGCGACGTCGTTGGAGTCGTCCTTGTTGGCACTCGGATGTTCCCAATGTCAAAGATGATGTTGGTAGTAACCGGGGAACTTATCCGTGCCATTGTAGTAGCCGTGAGGACGTTGGCCTAGTTGGGTAGGCTTTTCGTCGGTTTATCCGTGGACGCCGGTGGTAGCCTCGGTTCGATCTGATCTGGATAGCAACAGCGGGGCGCCCATGGGGTGGACGTGCTGGTGCTCGCCATGGAGGGGACGACGTCGGCGGCGCCTCGAGACACCGTTGTTGCTCGGGTGGCGTCCGTGGTAGTAGCGTCGTCGAGGGAGTCGTCCGGCGGCATGACCCAGCGAGCCGCTGGCGTTGCCGCGAGCGTGTCGTTGATGTTGGCGTCGCCCGTAGGGTTGTCGCCCTTGGTGGTCGTCGTGTCAGCAGCTGGTCGAGCTTCTCCATGAGGGCGGTGAAGGTGGCTCGCATCTCCCTCACGAAACAAGCAAGCTCGCGAGATCCCCATCCGGAGCTCGGGGCGATCTTGTGGCTGTCCATCCGATCTTGGCGTTGGTGGTGGTCGGAAGCCGCCGGTGGTGGGAATCGTCCCGGTCTCCGGATACCACCGTGTCGAACCGGCGATGGATTCCGGCGATCGACACACGCCGACGGCAAGCTTGACGGCGGTGATGATGGTGTAGACGACGAAGGAGGCGTTGGGGTTGATTTAGGGGAGAATGAGATGAAGGGGATGGCGATGATGGTGGTGGCGGCGTTGGAGGAGGAGGAGGAGGGAGGGCAAACCCGCGCGACGGAGGGGCGGCGGCGGCGCTGTGCGCCGGCGCGCGGCGGCGGCGTGGAGGCGGCCAGGCGGCGTCGGCGGCGGGCTGGCGGCGCGCACGTGCGTGGGAGAGAGAGAGAGAGAGCCTAGGGTCTGAGAGCTGTTGGGAGTTACCCCTTTAATTTATTTCTTCTTAAGATCCAACCGACTACATGCCTCTTGTATTTATAGTCCGAGGGAAACTTGCATGCTAAGAAAGATCTAGAGGTTTCCTTATAGATTGGAATTCCTCTTTTACAAGCAACCTATTTATTCCCTATTTTATTCCTCTCTTTATTCCTTAAATATTCCTTACTTAATTGCGAAGTAACCGACGTGACGCGTTTATGGCGGACGATGGCGGCGGCCGGCCAGGAGGCGCGGGCGCTAGGGCCTTGGTCATGACAACAAGCATATTAAGGACACATTTGGGATTGTGATGCTGATGTTATATTAACATTAACATGGATTGCAGTCACTGAACACAAATGGCATCGAAAAATAAAACAGCAACTGACTTAATTCTTGCCAGCATTTTTCACTCTGAAATATGATGGAAATGCCAGAGAATACTAGAAACTTTGTGTACCCCGAGAGTACCGAATAATCAATAGATTAATACCTTTTTTTTTTTTTTTTTTTTTTTTTTTGCAATGTGAAGTGACCGACCACCGGAAGTGCTCATGGTCATCGTTTCCAAACTACGATGCATTAGGTTTTAGAGAAACTGAAGCTTAGAGTGCTTCCCTTTGCTTAAACAACTGACGAAAAAGTTGATCAGGCAAGATAATGACAATACATACATGTACATAAATTCTCCCGAATCCCGATCCATTGTTTCTTTTAAAAAAGTACGGTAAAGAAAATCCCAAAAGCAACCGCACCGGACCGCAGATAGGAGGCAACGGCACGGGCTACCAGCGCGACAATTGCTTCCTCTGTGACCAGGAGCCGGAATCCATTGATCACATCATCGCTTCCCTACTCCTTCTCCGGACAAATATGGTGGACCATCCTCGCGGTGCTCGGGGTGGACTCATCTCAGGTGGGGGACGCCACGATGCTTGATTGGTGGGATCGTTGGAGGGGACGCTAGCATGGAGACAAGAGAAAAGGGGCCGACACCCTATTCATGCTTGGGGCTTGGCGAATTTGGAAGGAGAGGAACGCCAGATGCTTCCGCAATGATGCCACCATCAAGTGCACCGCCGACCTTTGGATCGACGCCGGAGCGCGCAAACTCAGATATCTAATTTGCGAGTAATCGGCTTAGAGCACCCATCTAGGAGGACGCGCGTATTGTAAATCTTCACCTCCGGACCGCGCACTTGGCGTTGTAAAAACTCTCGCTTAAATTCAATGATGCACAAATCTTTTGCGTATTCGAGAAAAAAAAATCCCAAAAGCACATAGCAACAAGGTGAGCAACACACTGGCCTAGCTAGGACAGAGCATGGACAGTGGGACAAAAATAATCCCAAAAGGGACCTCTCATGCAAATTAACTTAAGTGATTAAAGAAAGGAGCTTTTCGAAAGTTTGATGTGGAACTAGTTCCACGGGAGGAACCTGGAAATATTCTTGCACATTGTTTGGCCTAGCTAGGACAGGGCATGGACAGTGGGACAAAAATAATCCCAAAAAGGGACCTCTCATGCAAATTAACTTAAGTGATTAAAGAAAGGAGCTTTTTCGAAAGTTTGATGTGGAACTAGTTCCACGGGAGGAACCTGGAAATATTCTTGCACATTGTTTGGCAGGAAAGGAGATTGTCGAAAGTTTGATGTGGAACTAGTTCCACGGGAGGAACCTGGAAATATGCTTGCACATTGTCTGGCAGTACATCACCTATGGCTTGATGCTATATCCAAATGCAATCTTTTGGGAAAGAAAGAGCCCATAAGCTTTCACGATGCTGATGATGATGTAGCACAGGCACAGTACAGAAGAGTGGGGCCCGAAGGCGCCTTTCGAGTATCTGTGCAGAGCGAAATCGGCATTACAGAGGTTAGCTATTCTCGTGCCAGCCTCATACTGAGTAGCGACTGCCAGACCCTTAAGAATCTAGACTAATATGCTTATGTCTTTCCAGCTAAAGGAAAGAGTGCATGAGCTACTGACCTCTCAGATGGCTCGAATCAAAGATAGCAAGGCGGAGCATGAAACACAAGAAATAGGGACTAGTGCTGTTTACTGAAGTTTGACAATGAGCACTCGAACATCCATGCTGGATGTTTATGTAAACATTCCACTAATGTCGATGATGGTAACGCATTTCATCTGTTGTCATTTTGCCTATTTGGAAAGGGTGGTCAATTGTTAGTATGAAATATGAATGTGATTGCCCATTTTGTTTCCCCCTATACCGTGGCAGAAAGATTGTCGTTCTTTAGTAGGGTACACCATCCATCCCAGAAAGATCATCATTCTTGTTTTCTCCATTGCAGAAAGATTGTCATTCTTGTCTTTCAAGAAGTCAACTAATCTCGAGTTTAAATAAAAAATTATGATGAGTAATAATTACCTAGATGCTCAGCTAGTTCTTATTATATGGAATCTATGTCCTGGTTTAAGTCATTGACCGGAAACCTGATGTAGGTGTTCGTACTTTTTGAAGTTATGTACTCTAGAATATAATAGATTAATAGCATGATTCATTAGCAGTAGGACAACACGATGTTTCTTGACTTTGTCAATCATGAGATTTGCTAGTTTAGTATATTTCGAATGTGCTCACAAGGATGTGTGTATGTGAGCATCTAAGTCTGTACTATAATTTACAAGAAATCTATTTGAAGATACACATGTTGATACTATTTTCTATAAATTTAGCCTTTTTTTAAAATAATTTGGTACAAACTTAAAATTACATTCTTTTGGGGACATAGGGTCTAGTAGTCATAAGAAAACTGGAAATCGAATCCTCCTTATGTTTAGTTAAATACATCGGCAGCCCTTATACTTGGCTCTATGCCAATTAGGAACACAAACTCTCAAAATTGAATTTGCCTCCCTAAACTTGTCATGACAGGTTCATGTCTCTTGGGAAGACGCTGACTAGGATAAAAGTCTTATAAAAATCACTTGGCTATAGTCATTTGTAGACATATTTTAATTAAATATCTAGACAACGTGTATAGAGAAAAAAAAATTGTATCTAGTGACTTGTAATTTAAATAAGAGTAAATTTTTGGCTAAAAAAAAAGTAAATTTTACTTGGCGGTCCCCGAACTTGTCCCAAGATCTCGTCTAGGTCCCTAAACTTGTAAGCGTGTGTCATCTAGGTCCCAAACTCTCAAAATGCACATCTAGGTCCCTAAACTTGGTAGAGTGTCTCATCTAGGTCCCCAAACAAAGAACGGCGATTTTCAACGGTGGTTTTGCTACAATAATGGCGGGTTAGTTTTGCTACAGTAACTCTTCGATACGACGTCGGATGGAGATGATTTTTATACGAGAACTACAATTTTCTAGTTTTGAGTTTTTCCATTTGACGATGTTAAGGTGCTAAAAAATTATATAAAAATCAGCACCATAATAATCGCGTTACCTCTGCTTGTCATATTAGAAAATTAATATTTTTTTGTGTGTTTTCAAATGAAAACACTTCTTATATCAAAATTATAGCACTCAAAGAGATCTACATGTTTGTAGTTTTGAGTTATTACATTTGAAGTTGTTAAGATGTCGAAAAATAGTATAAATTCTCAACTGTATATTAAGTTGTCAATACATTATGTTATTTTTTTAATATCTTAACAAAGCCAACCCGCTGCATTGAGCGCAGAACCAACCCGCCGTTACTATAGCAAAACCACCGTTGAAAACCGTCGTTATTGTTTGGGGACCTAGATGAGATATTCTGCCAAGTTTAGGGACCTAGATGTACATTTCGAGAGTTTGGGACCTAGATGACACACTCCGGAAAGTTTAGAGACCCAGACGTGCAATTTAAAAAAGTACCGGGACCTAGATGAGATCTCGGGACAAATTCGGGACCGCCAAAGTGAAATTTAATCTTTAAATAAAGTGGTTAGCTTAGCTTTTATTACAAAAAGAAAGAAAATAGAGTTAAATGCACCAAGGCCCTTGAACTTGTAAACGTGTATATTACATAGGTTCATAAACTTAGAAAATGCATTTTTACACCCCTAAACTTGTTGAGACTGTCTGCAGTGCTACACTGAAAAAGTTCCGGCACACTCCACATCGGCTAAAAACTCCCGCAGCGGCACCTGTATCTGCCGCGGTAAACGATGTGGCAGGCGCAGCCGGCGGCATATTTGTCGTGGTACCGTTGCTCCGGTACAGGCCTATGGTTGCGAGCGGGAGGCAGCATGCATGCATATGACGTGCAAGGCCCATTAGTTCAACTAGCTAGAAAATGTTATAACTCTTAAATTAAAAAACCAAACTAAATTCTGATTGTATCATTGAATTCGTTTTGATAAATACTTCAAAACTAGATTTCACATGGGTGTTTTTAGATAAAATTGCAAGTGGGCTCCACTGATGGTAATTGGTATAGAGTGGAGATATAAATGAGTCATGAGAGCGGAAGAAAGTCTTTGTAAAGAAGAGAATCTTGATGACTAGAATGTATAGAGAGAATAAATAGAGGAACATGAGTGCGGATAGTCTGAGTGGAACACCACAGGACCATAGTTGCCACGTGGGCATTTTTTTTTTCACGGGACATGTCAGAGTGAAATTTATTTTTCACATAGCCCCTCAATTTTATTTTGATGTGGCATGCCAGCTGCCAGCAGCGCCTCCTGATCAAGTCAAGGTGGCCAGCTAAGTTAATTCGGGACAAAACACTTGAACATGCACTAATGTTTTTTTCAGTTTCATAGACTTTAGCAATTTATTTGTTTCAAATTATTCCAAAGCGTTGTATAATTTGAAAGGAAGGGAATAGAAAAATTAGACCATGAGAGGGGGTCGACTAGGATGAACCTTCTCTGTATCATGGACCGGAGAGGGGCTTGCCTCAAGCATCCAACATGTCCCAATTCCCACTATATACTCAAAGCCTGTTTAGTTCCCAAAGGTGAACCCAAAAACTGCTTCAGATCACCGTCATATCGAATCTTTTACCTTATTCATAGTATTAAATATAAGTAAAAAGAACTAATTGCAGTTTGAGTGTAAAGTGCGAGACGAATCTTTTGAACATAGTTAATCCATGGTGGGACAATAATTACCAAATACAAATAAAATGCTACAGTAATATTTCACCAAGACACCAACTAAACATAGCTTGAGGTGTTGCTGATTTCTTCTTGAGGTGTTGCCATTGACGATCCCAATTGATGTTGATGTGTTGCTGATTTCTGCTTTGACAACCATCTTCATGTAAAACTGGCTGGTTCGGTTAAGGTTCCTGTGTTGGATTGCAATTGCATACGACGACGCAACTTCGCGGAAGCTGCATGGGTGCGAAGAGGGTACGGTGCGGAGCTGGAGGATTTTGCGTGAGGTGGGATCCTTTGTGGCTAGGACTCGACACAAACGGGATGTCACACCGTTTGGAGTTGATGCCAGAAGCTGGGGAAATGAGCTGCTGCTGATCGAGGTGGAGTAGTCCTAGCAAGTTATTATCGCATTGTTCTTACGAGTTAGTATGTGTCCTAGAGAAACCTTGAACGCAAGTTTTGAATAAATAGTACCGTGAATGAGAACCTTAAAGTCACTCAAAAAAAAAGGAGAGAAAATTTGTAATGGAGGCTGGTTATCTGTATAGATTACAGATAGTACGTGGTGAAACAATATTCCAAAAATACTATACTCTGAGGGCCGTTGTAAGCTCAGGCCCTCTGGCTAGCAACCAACAGGTTACACACATTCCAGCCAGAGAACATCCGAACGGTCATTGTGGCAATGGGGTAATATGGCATTGTGGCAATGTCCGGAAGGTATTGATTTCGAAAAAGTGTCTACTACCCATGTTGTCACCGCACCACCCCACCTCCAAACGAGGTTGATTTTAAAAAACTGCAAACTTTTAGCTGCGTATCCTTCTCGCTTCTTCTTGGGTATAAATACAGGTCTCTGCCTCGTCCTTCTATGTTCGTGAAAAGCTTAGCTAGTTGTTCATCCCTGGGCGCCGGAGCAAACTACGATTGGCCTAAAAGGAAAGGAACCTGGGAAGGAAAGGTATAAGATCCCTGCTATGTTCAATCTCGCTTTGAGATTATCCTCGGTTCCTCACATTCAATTCTGAAAGGAAAACTTGTTTCCCCTTTCCTGAAAAAAAATTGGAAATCTTGTTGATTTTTGGCATTTCTAGTTCTTTTCATTTCACAAGGATAAACATTTCATTCACGGAACTGGTATACGATTGATGAGCTGCAGCGTGCAGGTCGGTGGCTCTCACATCTCAGCGCAGAGAATGGATGCACACATGATCGGGCTCTGGATCGTCTCCGTCGCGGTCGCCGTCGCGGTGGCTGCCGAAGCTCAGCCGGGGATGTACTTAATGCCCCTTGCCCTATGTGTCGCGTTTAACCTGGGGATTATGCTCGTGACTTCGGGGCGTCGTCACGCACGCCGGTGGACGCCGCCGGGCATGAAGCCGGCGAGAATCTGCTGGTCGCCGTGTCAGCAGTCACAGCAACTCAGCACCACATCTTTCGTAGCGGCTTGGACTTTCTGCACTCGTGGCAGAATCCTACTAGTACTTAAATAAAATTAGTCGTTGCTACTTGTGACACTACTCCGTACTACAGTACTACGCTTTCTAGTGCGCCCACTTGTCATGTTTGTCATTTACTCACTCATTTTCTTTTGGTTCGGCTGAGTTCTCATGTTTTGTTTGGTGTCACTATCACCCTGTTATATTGTACTAGAGTACTAAAATGCTATAAAGAAGAAAAATCTATGCCGCTGTATGTTGGATGCATGGATCATGTTTGTGCACCACCGATCACTATATTTGAATTCAGTTTTCAATTCGTTGGTGTCTATATATGTGTGATATTATTATGTTCGAGTCCCTCCAATTGCCTTGCTCGACATGTTGAGGGTCCGCATGCCAGTAGCGATGTGTTTGGGCCTGGGGGCGTGCGACGCGTCTTCTCTGATCCCGGCCCCACCAACACACTATAACCATCACAATCAAGAAAATGAGAGTGATTTGGCTGTGATGGGATGGAACACATTTCAATAGATCACATGATCACATCCCGTTCTTGTTTATTTGTGCCGTGAGATAAGAGCATCTCCTCCGAGAGTTTCCAAAATCCACTTCAATCTAAATCTTTCTTTTTTGACAAGATTGAAACAAATTGTTCTCCAACGACTTCCTATCTTAACTCCCTTAGGAAAAATCTACACAAACACGTGGAAATATACTCGCGTGTACGGGAGGTTGAAAAACATGGGGAAGAATAATAATAATAAGTAGGACACAGTTCTTTTGCAAAATTCATAGAATTATTATTTTATTAGGTGAACACAACCCAAAATAAATTTTTTTTTTTTTTTTTTTGAGATTACACAAAGATAACGCAAACGCTCAACACGCACGCACACTCACCCCTATGAACACACGTCACGCAAACCCTACCCCTATGAGCACCTTCGAAGGACCGAGCCGGCAAATCTTGAAGTTCGAAGTCACCACTTTGGGCGCCTCGCTATCGACGGGGACGTCGCCTACCACTTAATGCACAGCGCGAAAATCCTGAAATAAATCCAGGATAAAGTGTCGCACCCGAGATTTGAACCCTGGGTGGGAGCCCCAACCAATGGCCTTTGCCATTGCACCGTGAGCCCCTTGACACTAATAGATAATTGTTCTAGCTTCTTAAGGAAATATTCTAGGTTCTAGGGAAGGATGTTCCAGGTTCAAAATAACAATTGTTAGTGTTTGGACTCGGGGTCCTAACAAACTAGTGAATTTGTTGCTGCATGTCCCCGATCCGGATGGTGATGCAAGATGAACACAAGAGGTTTATATTGGTTCGGGCAAAGGAGTGCCCTACGTCTTAGTGGGGTGGGGTGGGGTGGGGGGGGAGAGGACTTGTATTATCTTGCACCATGGTGCTCGTAGTATGGGTTACAAGCGAGAGAGTGAGAGAGATTGAATGAGGCTAGTTCCAATATCAAGCGTGGAGTGAAGCGTGAGTGTCTACTCCCCTTGAGCCTATCCCGGGCTCCCCCTTTATAGGTCAAGGGAGAGGTCCGGATTACATTCTTTCTTCATGACGGGAGGGGGCACGTCCGAGCCCTGTTGAGCCCCCCTTAGCGACGTGGTAAAAGAGAGGCCGCAGTACTTCTTGTCCTTGGGTGATGTAGAGGATGTGGTCCGCTGCCGTAGGAGATGTGGTGACCTACCGGAGAGTACGAAGATCCCCCGCAACTTTGACCCGGCGGAGAGCCAAGGCTGGCTCGGTGTGTTGTAGACCCTCGTCAAGCCCCACGAGTTGAACTCCGAGGCTTGGTTTGCAATCGTAGACACGTGATCCGAGGTTGATGGTGGCAATGGCCGAGGCTAGGTCGGGGTTGAGGTCACCTGGTCCGATGCCTCAAGAGTGAGTTGACGTTGCAGAGGCGAAAACACTGCTTGTTGATCATTCTTGAGGCGTCATCATGGCCATAAAGTGGGATTTGAACCCCCCGAACTCATCGACTCTATGAGAATCCTGCAACTACAGCGGGGATCAGGGGTGCTCAGAGAACATTGAATGCGCACGATCTCCTGTCGGAGTGGTTGGCCGAGGCGGAGGCTCCGAGGGACATCGACCCCGCCATCCTCAGGCGGGAACTCGTCCGCGGGCAGGTATGCTCATGTGAATCGGAGTTTAGTCCTCCGAGTCGAGGTAGCCTCAGGCGTGTCATGAATTCCCCTATAGCCCCGCCAGGCCTCGGGAAATCATGTAACGATGGTTCCCATCATTCCCTCTTTTAGAAAAGACCCCCTTATTATGGTACCCGACAAAAATATTTCGAGACTAGGAGAAAAATACGTTGGCTTCATAGGAAAAGACACTACACCACACCACAACACTAATATAGCATAATTATGTCGTTATAAATGCACTAAACGTACTAGTATCGCTGAATCATTGGTCACCATGTTACTAAGTCTAATACATATATATGCAATGTATTTTCACACCTAATGGCATTTAGATAATGGAATTACCGTTAGAGTTCCCTTCTTAATAGTATGATTATGTATCCAAAACTCGATCACACGTTCTATTGCATCTTAACCAGCAAAACAAATGCCCTGTGTCATACTTTGATTTCAATTCATAGGATTTTGTCTTTCTCTTACTTCTTTTCCAAATATTGAGCACCACCTGTTCACACGTGGCCTCCTTCATCACCTTCATGATAGTAGGACGATTTTGGAGAAGATTTATACTTGGAATCCAATATATATAAACATAGCTAGAGAATGGGATGACGTATGTGCCGGTTGCTTGCCTCTGTCTTTCTCTTTTCTACTGCTTTCAATTTTTAAATATGGGATTGGTGATTATAGCCCCTTACGTGAATGTATAGCTGGGCACGGCAACGTGTCCGACGTAGCACTGTGAAACCGACGTGGCAACCCCTACTCCCGCTGGCCAGGCCAAGTCTGGGTTCAATTGTTTTGGGCATTGGCTTCGTTCAACTCGCTCGACATTGACTTTTTTGTTTTTAAAAGGTATATAAAATTTCTTTTACAATTTTTTTTTTTGAGAATTACACAAGACAACGCAGACACTCACACACGCACGCACGCTCATCCCTATGAACACACGTCACGCAAACCCTACCCCCTATGAGCACCTCCGAAGGACTGGGCGGCCGGCAGATCACGGAGATTCTCGAAGTCACCATAGGCGCCTCGTCGTCGACGGGAACGTCGCTACCACTTAATGCATAACGCCGGTAAATCTCCCAGGAAAATCCCAAGAAAGGTGCGAGCACCCGGGATTTGAACCCCGGTGGGTAGCGTCCCCACCGGACTGTCTTCCACATTTTTTTGCAACAATTGTTCCACATTTTATTTTTGAAACTGGGAACAATTGTTCCACATTTTACAACAGATTGTTTTAGAACAATTCTGGGCTATTTTCTTGATTCGGCCCATGGGCCTCATGGACTGTCTGATTGCAAGTTAACAGTATAGGACATAGGGGGCCCAACCCGACACGTCTGCCACATGGCGAAGGCTTTGAGCTTGCTACAACACTGCAATTTTTGGACTTGTGAACTTATCCTCACCGATCTCATCCTCAATCCAAAGAAGGGACGTCATCCGGTGGCCAGTAACTGAAACACCAGCGTTTTGCCAATTCGGTTCTCAAAATATGTTTCTGAAACATGAACTGCGCATTTTCTACTAGTACTTCGATTCTTCTATTCTCAAAGAAATTCTTGTGAACTGAAATTTTCATTTTTCATTTTTCCCATGCTTGCCACTCAGTTAAGCAAAGATGTGATTGATGTGTCATCTACTTGCGCCGGTAACCTAAAATTACTCTACGAGAAGCATTTCATGCATATCGCATTTGTACTGTGCACGCAGAACACATGGAACAAGCAGCCTCGCTAGCCTTAATCTCCATCAACAGCCAGTCCTTCCTCAAGCTCACAGGGAGCCCCAAAAGAGCAGTGAACCGCCTGCCATTGTCCAAGCTCAGAACACTATACGCTTTCAGCATGTCATCACGAGGCAACCCGTGTATCTCTTCCAGCGCCGCCAAGATCGCCGTCGCCGATGCTTGCGCATCAGGCTCGGCTGACGACTTGCCGAAACATTGCAGTACCGAACCACCGGCATGATTCTCGTAGAGTTCATCGCTGACGAGCTCCGGCGACTCGATGGCCGTCTCCGTGTGCCGGCTTTTCCTCGCCGCAGATGCGCCGGTGCTAGGAGAAGAGTTGAAGCAGTCCGAGATTGTGCTGGGGAAGACACGGTCCCGTGCTATGTACCATTTCTTTCCAGGGTGGAGGGAGACGGATCGCAGCGTCTTGCTCCTCATGTCGACCGCGATCACCCACAGCGTGTCCTCTTCGTAGACCTTGTCGCTGCGCTCGCACACGAGGAAGGAGATGATGTCCGGGTCGTCCAGGCTCACGACGGGGCGCGCCGGCTGGTCCCGCGGGATGCCGGCGTAGGCGTCGAGGCGCCAGAGCTCGGTGGCGTCGACCATGGCGTCCATCACCCACACCATGTCGTCCATGCGCAGCGTCCAGGTGGTTATGGTGTAGGCGTCGCGAGAGCTCCGGCAGTGCGTGGCGCCGGCGCCGCCGCAGCAGCAGCGCGGGCAGACGTTGACGAACTTCACCGCGCCGTCGCCGGTGGCGCACACGTCCCGGAACGACGCCGAGCCGGAGGCCGGCCGCGCAGCCTCTGCCGGGAACGGGACGTACCGCAGGGTGGGGCTGTCGCCGAGCACGTCGCCGAAGATGAGGCCGCGGTACGGGTTGGCCCAGCACAGCAGCGCGTCGCCGACGGGGGGTGGTGGTGTGGGTGCTCCACGAGGACGGGAGCTCCCCGCGGGTGGCGGTGACCGGCAGCCGCTCGACGCTCCACTCGCCGGCTCGGAGCAGGAGGACCTTGCCGCCGCTCGGCCCCACTTCCAGGAGCTCGGCCACCACGAGCTCGTCCTCGCCGCGGCGCAGGAGCCCCGTGGCCGCTCTCTCCTCCAGCGTCAGCGAGCGCTTCACGGGGCCTCCTCGGGACCAGGACGCGTATAACTTCGACTCCTCCTCGGTGCGGTAGCAAGGTGGGAGCAGGCACAACGACGGCTGCCGTGGGAGGTCGGCGCCGCCGGCGTTGTACGCGAAGTAGTCGGACACGGTCTCATTGTGCCATCCTGATCTCGTTTCGAAGGCGATGTCGAAGAGTACGGAGTCGCCGTGGGCCGCCACGATGGTGGAGTATTTGAGGTCGACGCTGGGCGGGAGGTGGACGCGCACGCGCGACTCCGCCGGTGGCGCCGCCAGGCGGAGGGAGACGCTGATGGGTTGGCCGGTTGAGGTGCGGGCGGTCGCCACCGTCCGGGCGTCGGCGGTGGAGTGGGAGCCCACCGCGGACTCTTTGGCGACGCGATACTCGAACAGCACCCAACGAGGGTAGGCGGTGGCCGCCGCCGACGAACTGGCGGGTGGCTCCGTCGTCGCTCCGTTTGCCGTGGGCGCCGCCATCGATCGCCGACGCGCTAGGTTGATCCAGAGGAAATCTGTGTCCGGTTTTTCTGCTAAAAGAGACAATTTCTTTCTCCGTTCTGACTTCTGAGCGCAATCCATTATAAACGGAAAAGGGCTGCGATTGACGAGTTCCACTAGATTTCTAACTCCTTTCGGAATCTGAATCCATAAATCTCAATTATTTGCTTAAACAGCGATTTTTTTTAAAAAAGCTTGAAAAACAATCTTTTTTAGGGCGGTTTGGATCCTCTATACACTGTGGCAATATGATTATATAATTTACTGAGGATCCAAACAGAATAGATTATATAATAGATTGTATTGTAACAATCTTAAATGCTAGATTGTGACAATCTTACGATCTATTCAGAAATAGAGTGTAGATTGTAGATTATTGCCCATCTCTTATCCGATCTAAATTTGTTAGCTACTCCGTTCTTCCCATAATCACTTTTACCTAAGCGAAAAGAAAAATTCTCAAAATTACCTATGCCTAGGACTATAGGTGTCTCTAGGAGCGGCGTCGGCACCTTGCCCCTTTTTTATGGGGGCAGACACGGCTTGATTCAGGATTCAGAGTTCGAACTAGAAACACAGGCGCGGCTTTGCCGCGCCCTCGTCGAATTGGACCAGTATTACCAGTTCATATCTAGAAGTTTGGAACAATAATTGCTTTGTTATGAGAAGAAAATCTAGCTAATTGAGATGTGTGTAGCAAGGAAGCAAAAACAATATTGGATCCCAGTCACGATCAAACTATTTCATAGTAGATCAGTAGAGTTGATGTTATTCTAAAAAAGTAGAGTTGATAGCTGATGTTATTCTCAAAAAAAAGAAGTAGAGTTGATATTCATGATCAGAGGGATTTACAAAGTCTCAAAGCAGGAAAGGAAGGCTATGAAATGTACATTACTGAATCAAAGGAACAACACTGATCTATCAGAGTTCTAGAGGGCACAGGCAGCCTGCTAGAGGTTGGCTTCTACTTTGCATGAAGCAAGAACCTGCTGCAGGTACAGAGCTTCGTTCCTGAAGAAACTATTCCTGGGCTTCCAGAGTTATCGACAATATAGAGCCAGGAACATTGGAAACTGAACATCAGGAATTGTAGCAGGCCTGACAGAGAGTACAAGATTGCTGATTGGCTTGTCTAGGTTCAGATTAATGCCAAGCTTTGTCCAGACCATAATTGATTAGTATTAAGTATAATCAGTCGCCTATATCAAAGAGCATACAAGCATGAGCAATTGTTTTAGTGCATACTGCATACCTTTCACATAGTCCTTTTATGAAGTCTGAAGTTGATATTTATTTAAATCTGAAATAAAAATACAAGGCATAGAATTATTACTTTTGAGTCGTAATTTGAAGATATAAATTGTTTTTGAGATGACAACCCACACATTCACCGCAATTAAAATACTGGATCAATAGACATATATGAGAGCTGTAGACAAAAAATCAATTGTTCGCATGGCTGTAGTTGTAGAAAACAAAAGGGTCATGCCTACAGGCTATAGCAGTGGCATTGTTGACTAAGATTCACACTCTGGCACTGTACTAAGATCTGAATCTTTTAAAATAAAGTAAAAAGATATAACTACAGAGAGTAGCCAAATCGCTTACAGGAGAGAGAGATAGCAGCGTAGCTAAAATCCAAATTACGAGAAGTTGATGAGTTGAGAAAGTCATGTGGAAAGCTTTAGCAATCAGCTAAAAAATATAGCATAACAAAGATGGAGGTATACTAGACTTGGTTTTTTTTTCTGCCTGCCTTATAGTTCAGACTAAGGATGTCGCACTGGAAGAGGTGTCTGAAATAGTATATAAGGCAAATATTATGTGCTGTTTGAGTTTAAACTCAAAGCTCTCAGCAGAGCCAAACATATTTACATTGCTCAAGTAACACGTCTTCTTCATTGATAGACTCATTTTTCTCTGCTTTTTGTAGTTATTAGAGCTGATTTGGACATGATAACTCGGGTATCTTTAGCATGATTCAGGATAACATCTAGCATCAAATGAACTTTGCTCCTCAGGATATACAGCTACACATAACCAATGTTAAATTGGAATGTCTACTTACATGGATTTCAACATTACCTTTTTATTATAAAAATAAATAACCATCCCCAAAATTATGGCGAGCACTGTAACTCTTGTGATAGTCTAGGATTTACACTCAAATAATTCTAGATGTAGCTGGCTCCATAATATCTTTACAGGCATTTTATCAAGCACATGATGTGCACAGCAAGAGAGAAGAAATAGGCAAATAGCTGGAAACGACATACAGCGACTGTGCACCTGCCCAAGGACCTGCCAATGCATGGTAGAAGTGGCCTGGAGGCGTTGGAGCCCAGGGCGCCGGTGAACCGGCCGAGTAACATGCCGGTGGAGAGCATGTTGCAGGTGCGCGTGCCGTCGTGCGGGAATGAGAAGGGAGGACAGGGAGGTTGCACTTGGCTCCCTGCTCTACTATCGTTGGCGCCTGCAGGGCCGCCGGGGGCGGGGTGCCTGTGTCCGGCTAGGGCCGCTCGGCTCGCCCGCGGGCGCTGCGCCGCCTCGCTGGTGGCTGGGGAGTGGGGACCCCGGGACCGTGCTGTCGCTCGCTCGACGGACGAGGCCGAGAAGGTTCCCGAGGTTTTGGGTTCACAACGAAACGTTTAGAGACTAAACCGATCTGCAATCTAACGGTCACCATCTCAAGTTCGCCGGATCGAACGGTCAGCGGGCTAACGGGTGACATGGCCCTATTGGGGCCTGCTTGGTTGACATCTAATTTTTACCAAACCAAAATCATGGCATGCCAAAATTGTGGTTATTATTTGGTTCATTGCCAAAGAATTGACATCACTAATTTTTATGTCAAAGTTATGGCGGATCCCTAGAATGTTCTTAAGCTATATATAAAAAGATAAATTTGGCAATCCTTTATATTGGCAATCAACTAAATGCACACCTATGTTTTTTTTACCCTAACTTTGATAAGTATTGTTTGGCAAGCCCAAATTTTGGTTTACCATGATTTTGGTTAGGTAAAAATAGTTGTCAACCAAAGCGAGCCACAGGTGCCCGTGGTTTGGAAGCAAGATTCCTATTTGGAGATACTACGAGGGCTTGGCCGCTTGGGCCACCACACACACATCGGTTTTGGGCCCTGCTGGCTTCGTTCAACTCGTGCCAGTCCTTTTTTATGGTTCAATAAAATGTAGGGATGCATGGATCATGTTTGTGCACACCACCGATCACCAATATTGAATTCAGTTTTCAATTTGTTGGTGTCTATATGTGTGATCTTATTATGTTACTTTTTGTACTAACTGTATGAGCAGAAATCTACTACTACTATTTTGATTGAAGCAATGTGCTGGTTGAATTGTACCGTGTTACACCTGAACGTAGTATACTTTCGTTTGCTCCCTCCGTCACTTTAAAAGCGTCGTTTTTGACTTTTGGCTATCGAGTTTGACCATGTCTTATTTAAAAAAATTCTGCAATTAATAAATTAAATAAATAATCATTAAAGTATCTCTAATTACTTAAATAAGTCATAACAAAATAAATAATATTTATATTAAAAATGAATAAGACGAGTGATCAAACAAGATGACACGAAAACTAAAGTGACACTTTCAAAGGGACGGAGGGAGTATGTTGGATTGGATGGGTCTCGTGTTCACCTGCGTGTAGGTGAGTACAATACGCCTTTGTCCTCCTCGATTTAGCGCCTCCCGCTAACGTGCTTGATAAGTTCTAGTCCCAGCAATTGCCTGGACATGTTGGGGCCCGCATGTCATGTGTCCCGGGGCGTGTGACCCGTCTTATCTGATTCTCGGTCCCACTAACAAAATTTGAGACCCAGTAATTGCTAGGACATGTTGGAGACACCTATAGCACTCTGTTTTGAGGCAGGGTAACGACCAAGAACCTAGTAATCGGCAATCTACTCCAGCTTTACCTCTCTGTTAGGCTATTCGTCGCTCCCGTTCGCCCGCCTATCAAAAGGATCCATCGATCCGCTACGGTAACAGATCTCTCTCTCCTTGGGTTGGGTGCACGACCTTTTTTGTTTGTCGTTACTCCATGGTGGTCGCAATTTAGGGTTCACGCCGACAAACATACCACGCGTGTTACCAACCAAGAGCATCTTCAGCGAGTCCCTACTTGGGCCCCCTCGCGGTACTGTTGGCAAATCTCCAAATCTCACTCTACCGTTTTGACCTGCACTTTGGAAGGGTTTTGCTGCTCCAAGACGGTTTCATTGCATGTAGAATTTATGATCCAATTTGTGGTCAGTGAGCACAAAAAGTTTCATGTGCAGTTGTGCAGGTGACACTGTATACCATAATTTCCTTCAAATCCGAGACATAAAAGAGGCAATTCTATCCAATAAAAGGGTTGCGTAACTCAATACTTTTTGTAACTCTACTCGAGCTCCTATTTATCTTACCTGCTGGCCGCGCTGCCCCCGGCCAGAGGCAAGAACGCCACTTCCATCGGCCTGGGCGAGTATTTGCTGCAGCGCCAGTGACATCGCCGTCTGCGGGGGGGCTTGGTTGGCGCTCCTCTAGGGCTCCATGAAACCCCAACCATCCTTTCCCTTTGCTCCCCATTGTCTTCTTGCTTGCTTTATCCGCCGACCAGCAATAGAACAGGGCTTTGTTTTGCTCAAAACTACTATACTTCTATGGTTTGGTCGAAATATTAGTTATCCAGCTAAATCAGGACAAAAGGATATTCAAGTATTTGATATCACTTTTGCTTCTATTTGAGTACCTTAAATCATCTGGCTGCAAATCTTTTGCTCACTAGATCATGCATAATGCAAACAATGTTAACAAGTCCGACCCATAGACATCCGCTACCTTGCACTACTCTTGGGGTAAATACATTCTATTCTTGTTGACACTTTGCTTCTACTTTGACTTACATGTAACCTATCTCTAATCAATGAGAATGAATTCTAGCTAATGAATTAGGGTTTCGTGGGGAGGTCTACCCCGTATTTATAGTCCTGAGGGATGAATCTGAGCCGTTAGATCAAACCGACCTAAAACCGACTTAAATCTACGGCTAGAGTAGATTCTAGGGTCCCCATAGGTCGGTGGAAGAAGGTTCCAGAAGCTGGACACGTAACTCCTCCAGGGGGTGCCGCTACGGCCCCATTGATGGTACCGGGCGGCCCCACCCCGTGGCGGTGGGCCCGGGCTTTGGCGTGGTGTTCTCTAGTGTCTTCTAGATCCTTGGAATTCACACCAATGGTCGTGGTTCATAACTTTTGATTCTGGATTGTGGCAAGTAATATGTCCGTTTCGATCGTCTCGGTGAGCCCTTCGCAATGGTCCACTCTAATCCATCATTTGAGATACTTTTATTCGGTGAAAACCTGCAAGACAATTAAGAACACCAAACTCGTGGAACTGGTTAGAATCAAACCCTACAACTGGTGTTTGTGATTCATTTTATATCATTTCATGCAAAATATGATGGTAAAAGTTGACGTTAACTACCGTCAACAATTATTCATAAAAAGATGTTGGCGAGATAATAAAGAATGATTTCATGATATTTCTAAATGATTTACATTGTTCAAACATGGATATCCAAAGCCTTAATGATTCCTTCATCACTCTAATCCCCAAAAAATCCAACCCCGCTTCATTGATGATTACTGCACCCATATCGCTTCTAAATTATTCACCGAAATGTCTTACAAAGATCCTCGTCTACAAGGCTACAAAATATGATTACAAGTCCGGTGCATGCTAATCGGTATGGATTCATTAGAGGCAGAACTATTCAAGATTGCCTAGCTTGGGCTTATCGGTTCTTACACATCTACCATCATTATAAAAAAAGGAAATTGTTATCCTCAAGTCGATTTTTGAAAAGGCCTTTGACAAGGTGGAACATCAATATAGCGGTCTCTCATCAAAAAAATCAACTCCAAGGGCCCCTACTATGAACCCAAAATTGTTAGGTCATCAAAGTTCACCCAGGAGCCAACAAATTTGTTGGGTCGCGGTCCGGCCCCTATCCCGCCTCGCGTCACGTTCTTGGCTTCTTCCATGCCCGGCTCGAGTCCCTTCCCTCGGGCGCGCCCTTGTCCCTTACACGCCACCTGCCCACCTCTCTCAAGAACCCCCACCATCTCGGCACGCTCTGTCCCTCTAGCGCATTCTAGTCCTTGCTTGACGCCAGCCCACCTCTCTCTGGCGCACCCCAACCCTTTTCGGCTCTTTCCCTTCGGTGATGCTTGAATACCCTAGGCCCACAGCGACGACATGGTCGCGTTCAGCCTCGGCGCCGCGAAGCTCGATTGAACTGTGCGCCGGGCCACGGTGGCCTCCGGTGTCACCTCGCCCTCTAGCTCTCGCCACTCCCCCAAGCTAGCGTCCCCATGGCGCCATTGGGGTTGTTTGTCTTTCCAACTCGTCGTGTGCAGCCTGGCCGTGGCGACCGCCACAAGCAGCAGCGCGAGAGGTCAATTGGCGGCTCGAGTAGCACATGCAATGCCCCATCCCCCGCACACGGCCGTGTCCGCCCGCCACCACGGGTGCACACGGGCGAGCAGATTCAAGATGACATGTGGGCCCCAATGGTCGGGTGGCTACTAAGAGAATTTGAGGGGCTTTGATTTAGGAGCTTACGTTGGAGCAAATGCAAAATAGAAGGCCAATAAAAATAGCGGGAAGCACCCAAATCAAGAATGAGGGGCTGATTTGGGGGCTATTGCTTTGGAGTTGCTCCAAACCCATCCAAAATCCAGATCATACTGCCATCATGGCGAAATCTGAAATACATTGACAAGGCGCTAAGAAAATATGCGCGCACACGCATACTGAACATCCTGCACGTACATGCAATCGATGCAACATTACAAGTTGTTGCATGAGGCCTGCAACTTACTCTAAGTTATAAGCACCACAATTGGCTTGACGATGCCTAAAAATGAGGAAAAGGTAATTAACCAGATGTTCTAACATTCCAATTGATAATAGCTTGAGCTTATGAGCCATGATACATTATTTTTCTCACCTAAAAACAATATCAACCGGCTTATCACTTTGTTGCCCCTGTGGTACAAATCACACCATGGATTCTGGTGGAATCCTGGTCACTTGTTTAACCTTATACACAAGTGCGTCTTCCGTTTCCGCAAATGCAAACCACACCATTAATATCATTACAACAACGCTCACTATCTTTAGGATGACGTGCGCTTCAGCAGTGATAGTGCCCATAACCACCACGATTCCGAGGGTAACCGCAAAGACCTGGAACATACACACAGAAAATGTCTAAGTCAGTGGCGAAAGTTACTATAACATGCATGTAAAGAAGAGGGACAGGCACGATGAAACATGTGACTATGTGAGCAAGCCATGTTTCTAGTATACTGTATACACTAATGACTTCAATTTTAATCTTACAACACACACGTATTTGGAATATAGTCCCTTACCCGCATGGCCCACCGGCAGGCCGGCTTGATGGTTAACTTCGTAGGCACTAGTTCTTGATACTCGTAGTCGTCCCCCTCGTAGCGGTTGTTGCTATGTGATGATGACTTCCCGGCGCGCATGCTATTGAAGAGATCCAGCACCAACATGTTTGACATGGCGTACTAGCACACGGGATTTGTGGAAGTTCCAGCCGGCGGTGGGCTGGCCGTGCTCGATCACCGGCGCGATATGGACGGCGATGGCGGCGGCGGATGAGCTGGATCGATCGATCGGGTACGGTCTAACTTGAGCCGGCGCGTATAGTATGGTGCGGCGTGGGCACCGTAGCCCCTTTTTTATGGAAGGAACAGAGGCACGGCTTGATCTGTAACAAACTAGTACTAGTATACTAGTAGGATTCAGAGTTCGAATACTACAGGGGCTTGGGCCACCAAACACATCGGGCTTCCACTTTTCTTTTTTTAAAAAAATAAAGTTTCTTTCACAATATTGCACTTTTTTTTTTGCAACAATTGTTCCACGTTTTACAACAAAATTGTTCCACGTTGGAAAAGTCCACATTTCCTCCCTCATCTTTCGTGAAAGTTTACTTTGCCTCCTTCATCCGAAAAACCAGACAAACACCCTCCCTCATCTATCCAAACCGTGCACATAAGCCCCATGGCTGGTTTGGAGTCCGGTTTTAGCAGTGCTGGCGGCCACGTCGGATGTGGGCCCTGCTGACTCGGCCCAAGGCTAAATAAACGAGAGGTACAGCACGCGGCTGGCCTTAGGACTCGACGGAGCCTGTGACTGCGGCGAGCCAACACGCGGCCGGCTTGGGGCGCGACGGAGCCCGTGGCGAGCCAGCCCGCAGCCGGCCTAGGGGCGTGGCGGAGCTCGTGGAGGCGAGCGTGCGCACCGAGCCTGGGGGCGAGACGGAGCCTGGTCGCAAGCACGCGTACGTTGCTGTCCAGTCCGTCGTTGCCACCATGCAGACGGGTGGTGGGGCTGTGAGCGTCATCGATGGTCGCGCGTCCTCATCCTTGGCGGCCTCTCCCTGTTCCCGTCCCCTCGCCTGCGCCATGGCCGGAACCCGCCTCTTGGAGACCGAGCTCGCCGGCGCCAGAGCGATATGGGCCATGGTGAGGAGCTCTATGGCGGCAGCACGCGCTCGTTGCTGCTCTTTCTCGCTCGACTCCAACGATGATGGTTTCGATGGTGACTTAGACGAGGAGGTGGTGTTGCAGTAGTGGGGCCCTGAAGTGGAATCTCATCGACAAATACAGCCCAAGCTCACGTACCGCAAAGCACCGGCGAGCTCTAGCTGAGCGCGGCTGAGCCGTCGTCACCGCGTGCTCTGTGCTGCCTGCCTTGTTAGCTTGATGACATCATCTTGACGTTGTGCCTATATCACGTACTTCCTTTTCCTCTTGAAAATAAAACCAAGAATACATAAATACCTTTGCTCATCTTTGTCACCATGGCCAAGAAAACGAAAGCAGGGAAGCAGAGCGCTTGCTAAAGGAGAAGTGGACGAGCACGAGGTCAAGGTCCGGCACTTCAGCATCGAGGTCGCCGCCGCCTGCTGCTATGTGGCTGCCACTACCCCATTTACCGGCCGGCGCCTGCCAGCCACCGCCCACGGACGGAGTCCCGGCTCGAAGGAGACCTCCGCGTCCACGTCTCGCTTGCTGCCACGGCTGACCCCGAGACGCGGAGCACGACGAGCACGACATATTGCCTGGGGTTGCCGCACATGACCTCCGCGGCGGTGGCCGCGCCATACCGCCACTCCACCTTGCCGCCGGGGTGCTCGTTCACCACGGCCTCCGCCTCCGCCGTCTGGCAGTTGCCCACTGATCGCCGCCGGGCTCCAAGGCGTTTTTTTCCCCGTTCCATGGCTGAGTCAGCATGAGCCCACGTCCGACGTGGCTGCCAGCAGTGCCAAAACCGGACTCGAAACCAGCCACGGGGCTCATCTGCACGGTTTTGAAAGATGGGGGAGCTTGTTTATCTGGTTTTCGGAATGAGGGAGGCAAAGTAGACTTTTATGAAAGATGAGGGAGAAGATATAGACTTTTTCCTTCCACATTTTACAAGAATAGTTTTAGAACAATTCTTGGCTGTTTTCTTGATTCGGCCCATGGGCCTCATGGGCTGTCCGATTTCAAGTTAACAGTATGATAGATATATAAGACATGAAACAGTCCACTTTAGGTGCTTACTTAACTTTTCGTGAAAGTCAGATTTTCATTCTTAAATTCAAAAACTAGACAAAACACATCTCTCAACCTTTGAAACCGTGCAAATTACGTCCCTGACCTGGTTATGAGCGGTTGCCTTTTTATATTATATATTTTTGGTTAAATCTTTAAAAATCATATTAAATCATAGAAAAATCATAAAATAGAACATTCAATTTTATTGGACTCTAGAGTAGATCTAAACAACATGGTATGCTTTAGTACAAAGTTTTTTGCAGTAGTTTTAGATCTGTGATTTTTTATAGTTAATTATCTATAAATTGTTCTAATTAATTACAAAAAATCATAGATCTGAACCTACAACAAACACTTTGTACTAAAGTATACCATATTATATGTTCATTGTGTAGATCTACCTATCTCGGAGTACAACAAAATTAGATTTTTCATTTTATGATTTTTCTCACGATTTACTATGATTTTTCAAAGATTCAACCGAATTAAATAAAAAAAAAGAAAAAGACAAAACCGCCTTCAAAACCACTCGTAACTAGGTTAGGGACGTAATCTTCATGATTTCAAAAGTTGTGGAATGGTGTTTTGTCTGACTTTGAAGTTTAAAAATGAAAATCGGACTTTTTCATAAAAGTTGAGGGACCTAAAATAGACTTTTCTTGAGACAAATAATAGCATGTCCCTTTCCCCACACGATCGACCCACGTCGCCTGGATCATCGTCCTACACGTTGGTGATTTTGTTTTGGACTTTGCCTTCGCTAACTAATACAGGGGTCCTGCCATGATCCTAAAATATTTGTTGATTCACGATTCCCGAAAAACAACTTTAACAGTTATATATTAAAAATATTAAAATTTATGATACAAAATTAGTATTATTGGAAAGATATTTGAATCTAGATTTTTAATAATTTATTTGAAAATACAAATGTTGCACGTATTATATAAATTGAGTCAAATTTGTCGCACAAAAACCGAAAGCGACACACATTTTAGGACATAGGGAGTACTTGGTTTTACAACGCAGGTCGTTTAAGTTTTGTGCTAAACTAAGCTTCTTTTGACTTTAACCAAATTCATATACATAAATATGTTCATCTATACTAATTAATAAATATACTAATAGACTAAGAAGTAAGAACACATATTCTTATACTAAATTAACAAAATAAGTTTGCTGTTGTAGATTGGCATGCCCTTTTAAAAATTTCTGTTCAATTAGAGAAATTTGACTTAGGATAATACAGAAACAATCCATTTTATACACTAATTTATTGCCTCGCGTGATCCAGGTGACCAATTCTCTAAAATCGCATGAATCCAACGGACAACCAAAATCGAGTGATTCAGGGACTTCTGTTACACAAATTCCATATCCACAAGATCAAAATCCAATGAACCAAACAAAAAAAGGTGTCAAAAACAAAGAAGAATATTGGAAGAAAAAAATACAGATTTAATCAATCTGTTCTACAAAAGGTAAATTAGAAGATGATCAAAACAACCAAACAGGGAAGAAATACAAATTTAATTGGATCTGTTGCATGAAAGGCAAATCGGAACAAATTAAAAAATACTCCCTCCGTTTCACAATACTTGCAATTCTTTGACTCATATAAACTGTGTTTGACCTCTCGTCTTATTCAATTTTTTTAATAAATGTTACCACTTTTGTTATGACTTATTACATCACTAAAGATACTTGCAATTCTTTGACTCATATAAACCGTGTTTGACCTCTCGTCTTATTCAATTTTTTTTTTTTTTAAATGTTACCACTTTTTGTTATGACTTATTACATCACTAAAGATATTGTAATGACGTTTTGTTTGTTTTATAATTTATATAAAAAAATTTGAATAAGGCGAAAGAGTCAAACACGGTTTATATGAGTCAAAGAATTGTAAGTATTATGGAACGGAGGGAGTACCAAACAACACCTAAACTGAAGTCAGATGATTTGACGCTACAGCTCTGCCAAAAGCAGCTCTGTTCAGAGCGGACACCTTGCCGTGCGCGTCAGATGAGAAGAGCGGCATGCATCCATCGCAGCACATCATCCGACAGCTCCAAAATCTAGTGACACCTTCACTGCTGCACTGGAGAAGCCTAAACAAGCGGTTACTATCTCTACTCCTCTGTCCTATGGGTTAAATGCGTTTTGACTTTTGAACTTCATGTTTGACCATCCGTCTTATTCAAAATATTTATGTAAATCATAAAATAAATTAATCAATATTCAAGTATCTTCATTGATAAAATAAGTCGTACCAAAATAAATTATATTTATGTAAAACTTTTTGAATAAGGCGAAGCGTCGAATAAGATGGCGGAATCCGGGTGACCAACTCGATTGGGACGGAGGGAGTATACGGCAACGCCGGCAAGGACAGTATCCACACACGGCAGAACTACAAACGAGCATCACTCATCAGAATCTAAAGTTACTGATATCCAGGTTTTGTAAAATCTGTGGCTACAAACATACCATCGCACACAAATGCAACTGTACATCTTCAAAATCCCATCGATCAGCAGGTAGAGTAATAAAATCAACGGTTCTAGAGATTGCAATCAACATGCGGGCTCAAACATGCATCGCAGCAGCAGCAGAGTACACAGCAAAGAATCAACTCAGATAGTTCGGCGTCTTGCTGGCTCTCCCCGCCGCATCTCAGAATCAACTCAGATAGTTCGGCGTCTTGCTGGCTCTCCCCGCCGCATCTCCATCGTGCCGGCTCTCCCCGCCGTATCTCCATCGCTCAGATCATCATCTCCTCTGGCGCAGTTCTGTAATGGTAGCATGGGCAAAGAACAGAACTAGTAAGAACTTGTATTTGTATGAAGTCAGATGAGCAGGTACAGTACATGTGTCTACATGTGTCCTATCCACATTCCTAAAAAAAATTATAACCTGTATGTACAGTGTACTACTACAATCGCACGGTGTGAAAAAGAGCATACCAGTATCCATGGAAAACCAAGGGCGACAGCAGTTATTGCGAGCAGGAACCAGATTGCCCATGACGCCGAAGGGAAGAATGCCCGATAAGTGAAAAGGCAGAAGAGTACCGTGGCGCCCAGTATGCCTAGCCGGGCCAGATGCCTTGCGGCCAGCCGCTCCCACTGGTATACCGTGTACTGGTTCAGTACCATGCCGCCGGCGGCTAGTACCCAGACACCAACGCTTGCGCCGGCAACCCATGCCCACTCGCCCTGAAATACTTTCAGTCCTGCCGCCGCGGTGAGGATGGCGATGGGTGTGGCGAGCGCCAAAGCGTAGAGCACCTCTCTTTTATCCACCAATTGCTTCTGCAATTTTCACAAGCGACCAAATAGATTAGTAATCGGTATTGCTTTCGCTGTACAAAGTAAAAACACCACTTGCTTCTCCAACATTCAGAAATCAAAACAGAAGGTATAGGCAACAAGATTGTATAGTAATGTGTATTTCTTTCATACCTCCTCCTCGGTGTAGATAGGTAGGAGACTGGTGGAGGACGTTCGCTGCCATCGCCACCAACCGGCCGGCTCTCCGGGCTTGGTCTCGTTGTCAGACAACAGTATCATCTGAGCACTTTCTGTCAAATGTATGGCGATGATTGCCAGTGCAGCCTCTGAAGTAGATGCTCCTTGGGCGGCAGAAAACAGACTCATCGCGGTTTTGTTCAGCTCGGTATCCCTAACCCTTTCTTTTCTACCCTTTCCACGGGCAAACTGCTCGGCGGCACCAGAAAAAGCGTTTGCTGCGCTAGCCATCGAACTGCCGGTCGCACGTCTGCTGAATGCACGAGCCTGCGTCGCCAAGAAGGTGGGAGTAGGTGTCTGAGATGATTTCGTACCAATGTTCAGCCGAGTATGTTCAGGTAGAGGGTTCTTGGACACCTTCTTGCAACTGAGCGGCGGCAGACTATCCTTCTCATCCTCTCGAAGCTTCTGGGCATTCATTGGCTCTGACGACTCTGCAGCTTTCTTGACATCCATCGGTTTCTTGGCATCCATTGGTACTGACGATTCTTCTGACGATTTTTCAGCCTTCTTGGCATCCATCGGTTTCTTGGCATCGTCCATTGGCTCTGAAGATTCCTCAGGCTTCTTGGCATCCATCGGCTTCTTGGCATCCATTGGCTTTGACGATCCTTGAGCTTTCTTGGTGGGCTCTGACGATTCCTGAGGCTCCGACGATTCTGATTCATTCTTGCGAGGGATACAGTAGCGACTCGGTGCGGCGCCCGCGGCAATTGAATCCAGCGCTTCTTTGTCGCGCGCTCTTTTGCTCGGCCATGAGCGCTTCTTTGTCGCGCGCTCTCTCCTCGGCCATGAGCGCTTCTTTGTCGCGCGCTCTCTGCTCGGCCATGAGCGCTTCCTTGTCGCGCGCGCTCTGCTCGGCGAGCAGAGGCTCCTTCATGATTTTGTTTGGCTGCGGCGTGGAAGGAAAGGGAAGAGAAGAGGAGAGGGAGGAACTGTTTCTTTTGATTTGGTGCGGAGGGCAGAGATGGGGAAGAGCGGAGGGCAGAGACGGGGAGGGAAGGGGAGGAGGGAGGCAATATGTAGGCGGGAGCGGCTCGGGATTGAATTCGGACGCCGGCGAGGGGATTCGGGTGAAGGTAAAGTAACCGTCGGCACTCGGCCTGGAGTTGTGGGCCCAGGCCCGCGCCGGCTCTGCGGCTTGGCGAGTCGCTTGCGCCTTGCGCCTCGCGCCGCCTGCGGTGGTCAGCCGATTCGGGGGCGGGCTCCTCCTTTGTGCCTGCTCCGATTCGGGGGCCGCCGCTTCCCAGCACCTGCGGTGGGTTTGAGGATGCGCCGCGGGCTACTTCGATGGAGTCCCCCGCTTGCTTCGTTTCTTGGGGGCTCCCAGCTGCTTCCTGGAGCTTGTTCACCTGGATCAAACGGTGATGTTTTTGCATTTTGTTTCTCCTTCATTCGCTCTTCGTCTTATCCTGTTGCCTCCTATACAGATGCATCAACTTTTGAAATAGCACACTATTAATTGTTGTTGCTGCACAAGTTCCCTTCACTCATGGAGTCCCTGTTGGTGATTCAAGCATGAAGTTCAGCTTTAACAATCACAGGAAGTGCATTTGGGGTTGTCAGATTAATGCCTCTTGTGCATATGGAAATCCCTTGACTTTGGAAATTGTGTGCTACTAATTGTTTTCCTGTGCTGTCAAACATAATTCGTAATAATTGCAGATGCCTCTATTTCAGCTTTGGGTTCTTAAACTGTCAGCTGATATGCCATCTATGAGATTAGAAGTGATTGACTAATGCTAAAAAAATGATTATTGGGTATGTGAGTAAGCGAAAGGGATGTTCAAG
Source organism: Hyparrhenia diplandra (assembly GCA_015847255.1). Classification (NCBI taxonomy): domain Eukaryota; kingdom Viridiplantae; phylum Streptophyta; class Magnoliopsida; order Poales; family Poaceae; genus Hyparrhenia; species Hyparrhenia diplandra. The sequence continues at coordinate 157,358 of JADLZK010006248.1, read as the reverse complement.
TCAAACAAAATTCCACTAAAATTTCTGATAGAAAAGGACCATCTTTTGTCGATCTAGATGCTTTGGTGCATCTGCTTCTTTATCAGTAATCAAATGCAAATTCATGTTCATTTGCTTAATTCAGTTATCCTCTAGATGTTCTGTGATATTGCGTCGAGCTACTTCTTTAACCTGAAGTATTTGCACAATATCTATAGGCCACAATTATTCAGCTTTAACAATCACATGGAGGTGCATTTGGGTTTGTCAGATAACACCTTCTGTGCATATGGAAATCTCAGTAATCTACAATATTCAGCTTCTTGAGCTCCAGTTACATAGATGTTATGGCGGTCCTCCTGCATCCTTGCGTCTCCTGCCACGTGATTTGCCTGCACCTTTTGTGATGGGCGTCGTCCGCTTGGTCTACAGCCATGAACATTGACAGGTGCCACGCAGGCTGCAAGTAAGTTTATTTTGATTCCCATCTTCCTACTCTGTCTTTGCTAATTCAGATGCATCCCTAGATTGAGTAGTTTAAGTGTTGTCTGCTTACTATACTGTCAGGAGATAGTGGTGTTAGAGACTAGTGATTAGTGGTCGCATAATGATAGTATTTTTGCTCATGTGATCTAGTCAAGTGAAAAACATTAGAGAGGTGTAGTTGTAGAGGTTCCAGGCTCCTCTGGATTTTCCTTTCCATGGTGCATTACTGTTCAGCTTATCCATATTTGCAGATCAGTCTGGTTCAGCTTTAACAATCACAGGAAGTGCATTTGGGTTTGTCGATTAATGTGTTTTGTGCATATGGAAATCTCTTGACTTTGGAATATGTGTGCTACTAATTGTTTTCCTGCTGGTCTTATCATCCAGGTATTCCCCAATTTTGTGCTGTCAAACATAATTAGTAATGGATATCTTGCAGATGTTTCTATTACAGGTTTGGGTTCTCAAACTGTCAGCTGCTATGCCATCTATGAGATTAGAAGTGATTCGCTAATGCTAAAAAATGACTATTGGGTATGCGAGTAAACGAAAAGGGATGTTCAAGTCAAACAAAATTCCACTAAAAATTCTGATAGAAAAGGACCATCTTTTGTTGAGCTGTTTGTCGATCTAGATGCTTTGGTGCATCTGCTTTTTTATCAGTAATCAACTGAAAATTCATGTTCATTTGCTTAATTCAGTTTTCCACTAGAAGTTCTGTGATATTGTGTCGAGCTGTTAACCTGAGATATTTGCACAATATCTATAGACAATAATGGTTCCACTTTTGCAATTTCTAGAATGCTGACTAATTCCCTGGTAGTTCATATTTGTTTAAATATTATTTTCCATCCTAATACTTCAATTTCTCACAGCTTGACTATATGGAATATGTTTTTTTTTTTTGCCCACATTGTTTTTTTGACCAGGCAGGTGCTCTCGTGCATGACTGGCTACTGGGGCTCGCTTCTCAGTCCAGAGACCCATGTTTGAGCCCTGCGTCCTCTTAATTAATTAAAAGAAAATTAGGGGTGTCTGCTCCTTCCTGTCAAGGGTTTTTTTTCGACCAGCAGTTTAGTGGGTAGAAGATTAGAGGTAGAACAAGCTGAAAGTTCTCTTCCTGCAGAAAGGAAAGGTTCACTATTCTGCTTTGTCTAATATTTCAAAATAGATTTTGTTCCACATTCTGGAAGACAAGGGTTAAAGTTTCTCGTCCTGCTAACGCTGTCCTGCTTGAGTTGTTAATATCTCTAAATACAAATTATTTTCTTTTTGGTTGCATAATCACATTTTGTTTCTCCTTCATTCGCTCTTTGCCTTATCCTTTTGCCTCCTATACTTTGCAGATGCATGAACTTTTAAATTAGCACACTATTAATTGCTGTTGCTGCACAAGGTCCCTTCACTCATGGAGTCCCTGTTGGTGATTCAAGCATGGAGTTCAGCTTTAACAATAACACGGAAGTGCATTTGGGTTTGTCAGATTAACGCCTTCTGTGCATATGGAAATCTCAGTAATCTGCAATATTGAGCTTCTTGAGCTCCAATTACATAGATATTATAGCAGTCCTCCTCCTTCCTTGTGTCTCCTGCCACGTGATTTGCCTGCACCTCTTGTGATGGGCGTCGACCACTTGTTCTACAGCCATGAACATCGACATGTGCCCTGCAGGCTGCAAGTAGGAGTAAGTTTATTTCGATTCCCATCTTCCTACTCTGTCTTTGGTACTTCAGATGCATCCCTAGACTGAGCATTTGAACTGTTGTCATACTGTCCTGTCAGGAGATAGTGGTTTTAGAGACTAGTGTGATTAGTGGGTCGGATATTTTTGCTCATGTGATTTAGTGGAGTTAACACATTGGAGACGTGTAGTTGTAGGTTCCAGGTTCCTCTAGATTTTGTTTTCCATGTTGCATTACTGTCCGGAACAGAATGGTTGCCCGTACATAATATTTTTGTTTCTCACAGATTCACAATCACAATTCATGGAAATGAAAAAATGGGAGATTCTTTTTTTCTCTGATCAAAATTACAGTAGGCACTAGCTTGGTTGAGCGGAGTACAGCATTAGAAGTGTGAAACAAGCGATAACTTGTTCAGCTTATACATATTCGCGGATCAGTCTGGTTGATGCATTCTCCTTTTTCCAGGTGGAGCAGCAGGTAATCTTGAGGAGCGTTCCAGCGACACAACAGATTTTTTGGGTCGACAGGGCAGGCATCAGATTTTTTGTGTATGGGCACCATAAAGGATCTGTTGACACTACCCATTTGAACTGCATCAGCATGAAATGCATCAAGGAATCGCATGGCATCTCCACTGACCGTTTGCCATGCTGCCGAATAGAAACTTGGGCCAAAGCCATCGGGGCCAGGCGCACTGGCTCTGTTCATGCCTTTCAAAGCAGCCTTTGCTTCTGATTCTGTGAATTTATATAGGATCAGTATTCTTGATATCTCCATTTGTTAGTTTTGACCTTGTCTTGCTTGGTTTCTAGAGTTCCTCTCCTCCTTTGCTAGCTGTGTGGATGTTCTTGTATGAGCCAATCTTCATGTTTTAACTTGATCCTGCTTCCGTGTTTACAAAGTACAAGGCACTCCTGACTTTGGATTATGTGTGCTAGTAATTGTTTTCCTGCTGGTCTTACCATCCAGGTATCCCCCAATTTTATGTTGTCAAACATAATTAGCTGAAGGGAAGAAGCTGCAGTATGGATGTGCTTCTTTAACCTGAGGTATTTGCACACTGGCTTTGTTCTTAAACTGTCAGCTGCTATGCCATCTATGAGATTAGAAGTGATTGGCTAATGCTAAAAAATGATTATTGGGTATGTGAGTAAACGAAAAGGGATGTTCAAGTCAAACAAAATTCCACTAAAATTTTTGATAGAAAAGGACCATCTTTTGTTGATTTAGATGCTTTGGTGCATCTGCTTTTTATCAGTAATCAAATGAAAATTCATGTTCATTTGCTTAATTCAGTTATCCAATAGATGTTCTGTGATATTGTGTCGAGCTGCTTCTTTAACCTGAGGTATTTGCACAATATCTATAGGCCACAATTATTCCATTTTTGCAGTTTTCTAATGCTGACTAATTCCCTGGTAGTTCATAGTTGTTTAACTATTATTTTTCACTCTAATAAAAAAATCACTTCCATTTCTCACAGCTTGACTATATTGAATATGTCGTTTTTTTTTTTTTTTGCTCACGTTGTTTTTGACCAGGCAGGTGCTCTCGTGAACGGCTGGCTCTCAGTCCGAGACCCAGGCTCAAGCCCTGCATCTGCATCCTCTTAAATTCTTAATTAATTAAAAGAAAAATAGGGTGTCTGCTCCTTCCTGTCAAAGTTTTTTTTTTCCTACCAACAGTTTAGTGGGTAGAAGATTAGAGGTAGAACAAGTTGAAAGTTCTCTTCCTGCAGAAAGGAAACGTTCACCATTCTGCCTTGTCTAATATTTCAAAATCGATTTTGTTCCACATTCTGGAAGACAAGGGTTAAAGTTTCTCGTCCTGCTAAGGTTGTCCTGCTTGAGTTGTTAATAACTCTAAATCCAAATTATTTTCTTTCGGTTGCGTAAATGAATTTTTGTTTTTCCTTCATTCACTCTTTGTGTTATCCTGTTGCCTCCTATACTTTGCAGATGCATGAACTTTTGAAATAGCACACTTTTAATTGTTGTTGCTGCACAAGGTCCCTTCACTCATGGAGTCCTTGGTGATTCAAGCATGAAGTTTAGCTTTAACAATCACATGGAAGTGCATTTGGGTTTGTCAGATTAACACCTTCTCTGCATATGGAAGTCTCAGCAATCTGCAACATTCAGCTTCTTGAGCTCCAGTTACATAGATATTATGGCAATCCTCCTCCTTCCTTGCGTCTCCTGCCACGTGATTTGCCTGCACCTCTTGTGATGGGCGTCGTCTGCTTGTTCTACAGCCATGAACATCGACAGGTGCTCTGCAGGCTGCAAGTAAGTTTATTTCGATTCCCATCTTCCTACTCTGTCTTTGGTACTTCAGATGCATCCCTAGATTGAGCAGTTTAATTGTTGTCTGCTTACTGTACTGTCAGGAGATAGTGGTGTTTGAGACTACTGCAGATTAGTGGGTCGCATAAGAATAGTATTTTTTGCTCATGTGATCTAGTCGAGTTATCACATTGGTGCAGTTGTAGCGGTTCCAGGTTCCTCTGGATTTTCCTTTCCATGGTGCATTACTGTCAGGAACAGAATGGCTGCCCATACATAATATTTTTTGTTTCTCACAGATTCACACTCACTATTCACAGGGGGAAAAAGGAGATTCTTTTCTCTCTGCTCAAAATTTCAGTAGGCACTAGCTAGGTTGTGTGGAGTACAGAGAGAACTTCAATGTTCAGCTTATACATATTCGCGGATCAGTCTGTGTGTAGCTGTAGGTCCAGTTGTGCACACACAAGTGGTGTGGGTGTGGTGTGAGTGTGTAGGTGTGCATTGTGTGTGTATGAACAGATACTACAACTGTGATGAGAGGCATCGCAAAAAAAAAATATTCGCGGATCAGTGTGGTTGATAAATTCTCCTTTTTCCAGGTGGAGCAGCAGGTCAACTTGAGATGCGTTCCAGCGACACAGCAGGGAGCTGAAGTTGAGAGACTTGAGGAAGATGGAGCAGTTCATTTGCCCATCACCTTTAATAGTGATTTATTTTTAGTCGTTCTGTCATCCTACTTGGACATTGTATTCATAATTAAGCTTCTTTTTTTTTCGTGTTTCTTGCAAATGGTTTGGTGGAAATAATACACGATTTCAGATAAATAATGTATGATCACTTTTGGTAGTGAAAAGACTCATATTCCGTTTGTATTTTTTTTTTATTATTATTATCTGTCTAGAATTTGTGGATGGAGATGAACTTGCGATGCATGTATTAGCTTGTTTGGATATTATTAGATGGTACCTGAATCAACTTTTGATTATTTTAGATAATTCAAAATTTGCTTTGTTACGTCACGTGTATCTTGTGTAATTTTACAATATTTTTCTCAAAACATATTCCCGGGTTCAGACCTCTTCGGGCCGATTGCAGAAGCGAGAGGGGAGTGGATATGGGCCATGAGGAGAGCTGGGCTGAATGGCCTGCTAGACATGGCTGCTATGCGGGCCGAGCCAAGGTCTATAAGGAAATGGGGAGGGTCGGGTGGGCTGGTTGGCCTGTGGCTTACTGGGGTTTTTGGGAGCCTTTTTTTTTTTTTATACAAGCATGGAGTTTTGTAACAAGTTCAACTCCGACTATATATTTATGAAGTAAAAAAATGAGAATCCAAAGGACTCCATGCTTGCTAAAATTACATGAATGCACAAGGTTAGATTAGAGCTTGATTTTGAAGGGTATGTGAGATAGGATTGATGTTTGTGTTTAGAAAAAGGAAAACACGTGTAATTAATGGACTCGTGTTAAGTCTCTGTTTTTTTTTTTTTTTTTTGGGGGGTGAAAGCACTTTGTCTCGATACATGGCGTTTGTCATGTCTTCGATCTTGTCAAAATATAACAATGCATTTTCCACTGTTTCAAAAGTTTTAGTGTTGGAATTCTGAGATTTAGGTAGGAAGGCTTTATTTGTACTAGGTTTGGTTATAATATTACATGCAACACACAAAACACAATGTTTTTTTTAAAAAGAAATTGTATTTTTGTAGTCCATCCGTTCTAAATTAAATCATCTCGTCATAGTAAGAACTTTTGGGATATCTTTGGTTAATATATATTCACGGGTGAAGTTACAGAAATTGCCCCTTCACATCCGATTCCACCCCCAATGGCAACGACTGTAGGCTAGAATGTTGTATGCCCGCTATGCCCCCATACTGTCCCAAGAATTAGCAATCCAAATCGAAGGAGATGAGACGAGGAGATAAGAAGGCGAGGAATAATCTCGCCACTTATTGTGTGCAGAAGCATAGTAGGGAAGGAGAAGGAAATGGTGGGAAAGGAAAATGAGAAAGGGGTAGTTGTTAGTGCTGGGCTGGTGTCCAATGGATAGACAGACGTCAGACGACGATTGGGGAGGAGATAGAAATAACGAAAAGGATGGCGAAACGATGGTAAAGTCGGTGGTAAAAGTGGGCCACGAACTTGTTGCAAGGAGGAGAATTTTTTTTTTAAAAAAAAGATGGCATATTATCAAAGACAGATAAGAAAAGGAATCGGTACAGAATTAGAGGTCTTTGTCAATACGGAGGGAAGGAAGGAACAGAATACTGGCGCAAGAGATTGGGCAACAAATGAAATGCCGATTAGTCCACTGGCCACCAGCCTCAAACAAAGCTTGGACAGTCCACCAACGTAAGCAAACGACTGAGGCGAAAAAAATAGCTACAGTAGGCAGCTGATACGGTCAATCGCAGATATTTATGTCACCCTGGGAACATTTTGGGATCACAGACGCGATGATCAGTCAATCACAGCGTTCCGGGCCCGCATGTCAGTCGCGAGTGACATGGGCGTGTTCCCACTCGCTCGTGGCGGCTCTCCCGGCCCCGGGAAACGGAAACCGCGGACGCTTTCGTGGAAACTTCGCCTGCTCGCGTGTTCCCACGCGCTCGTGGCGGCAGGCAGGCACGTATTTAAGAGTAATATTGTGTGTGGCCACGACGTGCTCCCCAGGGTGGCCACGATATCGATGAAACGCTGTCCGTTAAATTTTTGATGAATGAGGCTGTGGTTCGGTTGAAAGAACGGTGAATTTCGTGTCGGCCTTTACCACTGCGCCGGAGCCCCTGTCGCGTGCCGTGATTGGCCAGCTAGTGATGTTGTCGCCGTCTCATTGGTTGAGGTAACGCCGGGTCAGCCGGCCTCGTGGTCCGTGCAAAGACTCGGCTAAAGTACCACGCAGCCGTGGATAAAGGGCGCCGTGCACTGCACGGCTCGGTCGAGGGCTCGTGGCTTGTCAGCGCATACTTCTCTCCCTCCTCATCTCTCTCCAACTCGGTGCCGCGAGAGAAAAGGCCGACCTCGACCTCGGGCGCGGCACACCGGGTGTCGTCCGCCACTTGGCGGTCTTGCGCGGGCGGCTAAGGCGAGGTGCCGGCGCCACACCGCCGCCTCGCGGTCGGGCCCCGGCGGTCTTGTGCGGGCGCCCAGGCGACGGTGCCCCGGCATCTCGGCGGCTGCGAGATCGAAGGTGACGGTGACCCAAGACGTGGCGACGCCTTGGCGTTGGCGGCTAGGGCGAGGGTGGCCCGTGGGTGCAGCCACAACGGTGGGCGCGAGGTGAGGGCAACCTCCGTGGTCGCCGGCGCGGCAGACCCCCGCTGTGGGTGCCCACAATGGTGGGCGCGAGGTGAGGGCAACCTCCGGCTGCGGTGGGGGCAGGACCTGTCTTGTGGTGCTTGGGCGGAGCGAGGGCAGAAGGCGGCGCACCTCCGAGAGTCCGAGGTTCCCTGTCCTTGTTTTTTTTGTTTCTTGGACAATCTTGTTTTTAATTCGTGTTTTTTTTCGTGGCAGGACTGGTCTCCTTGCTAAAAGATCCATTTTCCCTCTCGCTCCTTGCTCGGCAAAATTCCTGCTTCTGGGAAGCGGGAACCTCGCGTCGGATCTTCCGTCGCCGGGAGGCCAACGACGGCGGCGGCATGTTCGGCCTTCAAGGATGGGAGGCGTTAAAAGCAGCAATGCGATGAAGACGGGGACGAGATGAGCCCCTTCGGAGCCGAGCGCGGTCCGTCGGCAACGTGTCCGGGCTGGTTCCGCGTGTTTTGATCATCGACTATCGCCCCCACCTTACTGCCTTACTCACAGGTACGTACGTTCATTAAAGGCGTAAGAGGATTAGTCTAAAATGGTTACGTGCATCTGCTATCCCCATTTGTCTATGCATAGTGTCCATATATTTGCAAAGTGATAAATGTGTTGATTCTCCCGATGACATACGTGATTTGCAGCGAAAGTGGCAATAACAACAGCGATGGGACTTTTCGCCAACACAATCCCTCGATTTTGAAGAGATTAGGTAACTGCTAAAATCACCTCTTTTTTCTTTGTTTTGATTTTGCAACCTATGAGCTAAAGGGTGGAACATTATTCCCCTTTGGTGGTTCAAGTGTGAAGAGATTAGGTAACTGCTAATATCACCTCTTTCTTTTTGTTTTGATTTTGCAACCTATATGAGATAAAGGGAGGAATGTTATTCCCTTTTGTTGGTTTAGCAAACAGAATCCATAGTATGAACTTTATTGTTTTGTCAACAATGAACAAGGATTAGCTTCAGTTTCTCTTTGTGAAAAAGGGAATTCAGATTCAAATTTCAGTTCTTTTTGCGTAAGCATATCCAAAATTTATTTTACAAATATTGTCATATAACGAGATGTTTTCCTCGCTCTAATATAAAGATTAGACATTGCGACCTCTATTTTCCTTGGTTTTGTTTCAAAGATCGTAGAGAAAACTAAGAACACGTGAACTTTAGAAGTATAATAAATGGTAAATTTGAGACACAAACAAGAAGTGTCCAAGATTAATATGGTGTGCCTGGTTTACAATATTTTTTTCACAGGCATGCATGGTGATTTGTTTTTTTTTTGGGGGCATCAATTTGGTATTTCAGAAAACGGATATATGCGCAAACCCAGCAGGGACAAAAGGCAAAACATTGTTTGTTTGAAGTTACAATTGCTCCACTCTACATGTCGGGTATGCTTGCCATTCATCAAGCATCGACCTGCCACTCTAGCTAAGCACCGAGAGAGCCTTGCTATGCTCCTCACATGTTGTAACTCAAGTTCATTAGATTTATTACCATGTGTCCAAAAAGAAACAAATTCAAACGTATGTCCTCAAACGCATTGACCTGCCACTATGACTTTTTGCTCAGGCGGTATGTTGTGTTGTATAAACTGCCCTCCTTGGCGTTCACGGGTTTTCATGTAAAATTATGTACTATTTGGACATCTAGCGTCCCCGACGTGGGGCTGTCTTGTGTAAGATATGGGTACTATTTGGGCGATCTCTATGTCAGTATTTGAACATCTTGCAACTGTTCTTAAAATGGTATGCGTGTTGCCTTATTTTTATGTGTAGTGTTTGAAAATTTCCCGGATAGAACCGTGGCCATGACTTCGCGCATGGGCGCCGCAAGAAATCACTAGTATATAGGAGGACACCTCCCCTCTCTCGATGCATCTCCGTAGACCAAAGAGCTAAGCCCGCCCCAAGGAACCAAGGACAAGCAGGATCCACCCATCAACCTGCTACGGTAACAAATCTCTCCTCTCTTTGGGATGGGTGTATTCGTGCATGAGCTTTTTGCTGCTGTGTGCTGTGTTTACATTGTATGGGCGTGTGTTCTCGGCTTCTCGGGGAGGGACGCAGGTTCGGGGTTCTTGTGGTGGGGAAAACTCTCTATGTTCTTCGTCTCCAATATAAGCACACAAGGCAGTAGCATCATCTTCTTCCCCACGTGGACCATGTCCCCCTCTTCCTCTCCAATCGGTTGCCATTGCAGCAGCCTTCATGTTAGCTTGACCAGCCTCGCTATCACAGGGGTGTGCTACCCTTTAATTTAGCATAGCAAATTTAAGGGTCGGAAAAGATTAGGATCGGACCATAAAACTATATAATTTTTAAACTAAAAATAGAAAAGACCAAGTGGGATTATGAAAGAAAACAAAACGGCCGGATCCACTGCCACCCCTAACTGCTGGTCGGGCGCGGCCGTTGCGGAGCGCGATGGCGACGTCTAGGAGCCTGGGCTGGGATAGTTGGGCACAAGAACAGAGGGGACACGGCCGTCAGGAAACAGCTATAGACAACGCCAAGGGCAAATTTGTACACGTTGACTTCACATGCCAAGATTAAAAAGGACAAAGAGGGTGGATCAATTCTAATCAGGGAAAATGCATTCTAGTAGTAGCTCATAATTTTTTTCCCCTGCATCATTATCCAATATTGATTCTTGCCGGTCAACAGTCATAACCATTTTCTGGGTTCTGCATTAATTAATACTGTTTTTGTTTATGAAAGGGAGGCGATTCTAGCCTGCTGACAGATTTTTAACTTGTCTTTGATATGATTCAGCTAAGGTGTGGAAGAAGATGAAATCTGCTATGATTGGCCTGTGCGTCGCCTCCACTGCCGTCGCGATCGCCGTCCCGTCACCACCAAAGCGCTGCACTCCCTAGAACAAGATCCTCTCAAGATGTGTTTCGCTCTAGCACTGTGCGTGGCTTTTCATGGTGGCATCACGCTCATCATCCGCGGGGTGAGCCGGTAGTGAGCCCATGGCCGGCCCTAAACGCCGGTGTGGCCTAGCCACCACCGTCTCTGGCTAGGCCTAGGTAGGACGCGACTCTTTTGCACTTAGGTCATAACCTATTTGTCGGGCCAATATGGTCACCTTATCCTTGAGATTGTTCGAGCATATTATGTCTTGAGTGCGAGATGAGCCGCACCCCACCTAGGCGAGCAGTGCTCCTCTAGTGCCTAAGTTGGCTTTGACAGGTGGAGTTCTTTTGAGTTAATAGTCTAATTAGTGTTGGTTATGTCTGAGTCGATGCTGATTTGACTTGTTAATCTTAAGAGAATTCCACTTTCCGGCTATCTTAGACACTAGCGAGCACTATCTGCCTCGGTGCCAAACCTTCGGCAAAATTAGAGATGGGCAAACTAGTAATGTTGGTGTTTATTGCTATGTGCTTTTTGTATCTGGTTCTTTTTGTGTAATATAATTGTTGTTTGTGATGTCTCGTTTATTTGTTTGACTGTGGGTCTTTTTGATAATATACAAGGTACAAGTACTATTATAAGGAACTTTTACATGTATATGAGATATATACTATATATCCTTAGTCGGCTTTGTCGAGCCCCGTTGGCACAAGCTTCCTATATCAAAACTAGCAGGTGCCCCCGTGCTTCGCACGGGGTAGCAAGCCTACATTATAGGGCTATTTGTCCCAAAGGTGGCCTTGGGCCAAATGCCTTCCGGAGTAAATGGGCCGTCGTTTTCTCCGTTAGCTGGAATTGTTCTTGGGCCGATTATGTTGGCCCCCGACAGTAGCCCCCGAGCCCCCGAGGGAGTGGTGTGACTCGCTCGGGGGTTGGTCATTGTGAACCTTTTGTAGGGTTAACTCCTTGGTTCCTGAATGGGTGCTTGTGAAAGACCGGTTGGGTGTAGCCCCCAAGGCCTCGGAGGAACAAAGTGAGTTCCTTCGAGGTCTTTTTCTTCTTACGTGTTGGTAAGACCTGAACCACCCACTAATTTGTGCCAATGTGCAAGGGTTGTCCGTTGTGCGAGGGCAGCTTCGGAGCCCGCGCTTATGTGCGCAAGGTCGTTCGAACCTCCTCGGCTTTTGTTCTTACGCTCCTTTGTCGCCCTCCCGAGAGGGAGAAGGAGGGGAGACGTGCCACAATGCCCCTCGTGAGCGAATGTGACATACTCCCCGTGGAGTGTTGTAACGGGAAATCTAAAAAGCGGAATGCCCAAGCCCCCGGGGAGGGGGGGTCGGCTTGTGTGGTCTAGGACACACTCCATAAGAACTCTCGTGGCCCCTTAGGCGATCCCGGGTTCCGACATGTCGGACCCGAGGGCCTGTAGGCCTCCCACGGATGGGACATCTCTATAGCGATTACCGTGAATCTTAGATACATCCAGAAATCCGCGGCCCCCGAGGGCCGGGGATGGCGGTTGTGCATTTCCCTTCGTCACGACTCGGTTATCCCAGGGCAATTGCCAGAGAAACCCGATGGGGCCCAGCCTTGGAACCCTCCCCGGACCGTAAAGTGGGCTCGAGGCCCGGCGTCGCCCGTGGGCAACGCCTCGGTGATTGATCTGCCGGGGTTAGGGGCGCCCCCTTCCGTGGGAAGGGCATTTCGAGCCGGACAAATCCGCCGGACATTTTACCCCCACGGCTGGGGTCGCGCGTGGCACGCCTTTTTCACGCCACTCTCCTAGCGCGGAAAGTGACTATTCACGTCCGGCCGGGGCCAGATTATGCAGCATTTGCGAGGGGCGCGTTCTACGCGTGCTTCGCGTGGCCCGGCGGTTGCTTGGGGTTGCCGCCGTTGGATCGACGGTCAATCCACCGTCGCGCTACTGTTGGGCCGGCCGACGTTCCCCTTCCTCCCCCTATATATTTGGGGGCCGGGCGGTGTATGACTTTTTTCGCCTTCCCCATGCTCCAGCCTCGCAACCCTCCACCGTCCCAAGAGAAGTGAGAAGGAGGGAGGGAGAGAGAGAGAGAGAGAGAGAGAGAGAGAGAGACGGTTGTGCTTACTGCGGAGAGTTCTTTTCGCCACGCGGTGCCGTCAAGGGGAGGAGATGTCGCGGGGAGGAGGAGGTCGCTCTTCCCCTCGATCCTCATCCATGGCCGCGATGCCGGGTGATCGAGTCGGCCGCACGGCCGGTGGGACCATGGCCTTTTCGTCGCCGCCGCATCGACATGCGGCCGGAGTGGTTGGTGCCCGATCGCGCCCCATGAAGAGCCCCAACCGCCGCGCCCCGCTACGTTGTTAGTCGATGGATCACCATAGGCGGGGTTTGGCGTGCGGCGCATCGGTTCATGCGGGCGATCCCGCACTACTACGGCGTCGAGCTCCACCATGTTGTGCCCAACTCGATGCGCCCAGCGTAATTTTCGTCACCCTTTGCGAGGGTTCTTGGGGATCGATCCCCACCGGGATGCAATGGAAGTGGTTCTTCAAGGCGAGGTGAACACCATTAGCACCGGGAAGCGGTGGGCGCGAAGGGCGATGCAGCGTCGGTCTTTGCATCATCCCGGCCCGCACCGGGAGAAGTGGAAGAGTCGTGCGGATGAGTACATCATCTCCAAGCTCGCCGGTTCCAACAAAGGGTGGCAGGAGGAGTGGTTCTATCTTCGGAACGACGGAGATGAGCTCCCTGCCTACTCCGGGAGCGTGATAAAGGTACGTCCTGATAAGTGGTTCCATGGTCCCCCGCGGCACGAGCATCATCACCGGGCGGCCTCGGTGCCATCCTCAAGCTCCGGGAGCGGCTTTTTCGTCGCGGCGGCGGCGTGAGCTGCCTTTTCTCGGCGTCGGGTGTTGCCCTTGGTGGCCCGGCCTCGCCTCTCGGGAGATGACGGGCGGCAGACCTCAGGTACCCGGATGGCTTTCGGAGATCTCGGCGAGGCGAGGCCCTCGCGCCGAGTCCGGGTGTTTCTTGGTGACAAGACCCCGATACGATCCCGAAGATCCTGATTCGCCCGGCGGGGGTATATCTCTCTCGTAAGTGCTAGCTCCTTGTCGTTCCCCGACTTGCCTTCTTCATTGCTTGATTCTTGATCCTTCCGTCTTTCTTTCCCCCCATGTAGGGGAGGTTTACGTATAAGGATTCAGTTCCCCCTGTACGCGAGGACCGTAATCGGCGTGACATCAATCGGGGGCCTGTGAACGAGCGGAAGCGGCAAAGAAGGCCCGGGCGGACGATAAGAAAGCCGGAAAGGTGGCATGCAACAATCACCGCCGGGGCGGAGAGAGGAAGCGGGCGAGTCCCCGAGCCTTCGTCAATCGATTCCGCACTATCGTCGGGAGTACCGCCGACGCTTTGCGGCGCCGGGGGCGCGGAGCGGGGTCGCCCACGATCCGGGGTGCCCATCCCGAAGGTTACGGAGCCCCTCGGGACACCGCAGGCGCCGAGACTACCCGGGGTGGCCCGTCGGGCGGCGCCACGATGTTACGGGGAAGGAGCACATTACTCCCTCGGGCTCTTCGGTTTCGCCGCGTACGGCGTCGAGTCGGAGCTCGGTCTTTGGGGGCGATCGGCGCCCAAGCCCCGCAATCTGGCGATAGCCACGCCGAAGGCTACCCCCAAATCAGCGTAAAGTTGGATCTTCCTTCCCTCATCCTTCAAAGTAGCCTCGGTCAACTTCTCTTTTTCGGTATGGTTGTGGTCTTCGACATCTTCATTTCTTATGACAGAAAACGACTTAAATCAATGCCCCAAGCCTTTGCGGCGCCCCGGTCTCCTTGGGAGCGTCGGCGGTTATGGCGATACTCCGGCGACATTGTTGCCTCCTCACGTGATCCCTCTAGTGGTGACCGATTGTGAGGCGGCCATGGATTCGGCATCACACCGACTCCTACTTCGGACGTCCCAAGATGCCGCCGCCCGAAGGCGCCCGAGCCCGGCCGAGGGGGGTTCGGCCTCGAGGAAAACATCTCCTTCTCGTTCTTCGTTATCGTACATGGCGCCCACGGAGGGCTTGATCTCGAGAGGCGCGTGCACGCTGAAGAGGCACCAGCGGGTCCCATGGATATCGATCCGGGGGTTCGTCCCGAACCTCCTACGATTGATACGTCCGGTGGGGCCCCTTGAGGAAGTTCCCAAGATGAATTGTTTGAAGCGGCGGGCCCTAATCTCTCCTACGGTGTGGGAGGGGCGCCCACCGGGTTGTGGCCCTCCAATCTTCGACCGGGCGCCCTCTCGGTCCCGGAGGCTCCCCGGTGTCCGGGACTTAAGCATCATGGTGCCCGTGGTGAGCCGTGAGGGTCCTCGAGGACTACTACGGTCTAGCTTCCCGGCATGGGTGAGAGCTCTTGGAGTGTCCCGATCTCCAACGACCCTATAGCTTGGGGCGGCCCTCCTCTCAAGCTTGGGAGGCCAGCAGCAGGTGGTGCTCCAGCCTTAGTGGTGCATGACCGCCCGAGGTTGCCGCTGGACCCGAACACGATCAAATCCGGTGGACGACCAAAGTGCAGTCCAGAAGATTGGCGAAAACCATTGCCATCGCCCGCCCTAGGCCGATGAGGTCCACCGCTTATTTCCTTTGTGTGTGATTCTCCTTCTTCTGGTTTGTTCTTCATTGGGCGACGTGTCTGGGGTCTTTGCGAGCTTGAAGAGGTTTACTTCGGAAAAAAATCCAAGCTGTTCGCAAGAACACTCTTAACTGGGATGCCCTCGTGCGCTCCTGGCTGAGCCGGTCGGACCAAGGGCATGGTGACCCACGACTAGCCTTTGCGATGGCGTGAGGCTCAATGCGGACCACTGAAGAAGGGGCGGCTGCGGCTAAGGCCGGGCGACCAAGGCGCGGTCCGGCGGCGGCCTAGGGAGAGCCATGACCCGGGAGGCTCGGGTGAGTCCTTAAGCTACTCGAGGAGGCCCACGGCGGCGTGACTGGCCCGAGGAGGCCAAGAAGCGGTCGAGATGGCCAACACTCTAAACACCCGTGTGGAGGAGTTGGTGAATGAGCTTGAGGCGGCGAAGAAGGACACGGAGCTGCTCCGAAACTTATCAACCACCGAGCATGAAGAGATGCCGGATGGAAGGAGAAATGCAAGGTACGTCTTTCCACGACCCTTGGCGGGTCTGCGCCATATGCATGCTTCCTGAGGCGTCTTTACGGCGTCTTTGTCTTGTGTGTTTCTTTGCGAAGGCGAGAAGCTCCGGGCGAGGCGTGGGGACCGCCACCACCATATCCCGGTGCCTCAACGCCGGGGAGAACACGCACAAGGGAGCTGAAGGAGGTTGTGGCGGATCACCCGCGCCGGTTGAGGCCTCTGGGATGCGGAGTCGGGCACCTGCGTTCGGAGCCGGCTTAAGCGCCCTCGGGGGCTATATCCGAGGGGATTCGGGACGCATCAGCGAAGCGGGGGTGAAATGTTGCCCAGGCGGTGATGTGCTCGCGCATTTCTCCTTGGCGCCCACGATACCTTGAAGACCCTTTCGGCCCGATTCTTCCTCGGGCCCGATGTGGAAGAAGGCGTCATTCGGGAGAAGGCCCGATGACAAGAAGATTGCTGATTTTTATGCTCGGGCGAGGGGGGGGCGTCTTTGGCCACACTTTTGAAGATGAGGTCTGCCTCCTTATTCTCCCATGGAGTCGGGTTTTGAAGCAGCCCCCGAGCCTATGGAGTATCCTCCCGAGGATACCTTCCTGGCGTACCCGAGGAGCGGTGATGAAGAGATAAGCACCTCGGTGGTTCCTCGGCCCTAGCCTTCATTCTAGGCAGCGTAGATTGGGATGCTCTAGGCTTTGTGAAAGAAAGAACTTGTTTGTAGTTTTGCGGCCGAGAGGCCTTTGTATGGGTGGTTGAAAACTTGGTGTCGGTGGAAACTTGAAGCTCTTTTGTTTGTGCGATAAGTGCTTGTTTGAGTTATTTTATTATTTCTTTCGAGTTGAATGAGTATGGGTACCCACAGGGGTGATCCATGAGCTCGATTTGTCTCGTTTGAAATGTCTCTGAAAAGACCCTTGCGACTTAGGCAAAAAATTTTGAGCGTTCAAATTTTTTACGAGCGGAGTTTTCAGGGACCGTCATAAGGGGAGGGTTCCCCTACGGTAGCCCGAGGGAGGTTTTAGTCTTGTGTTAGCTAAGACAAAACCTACCTAGAAAACTTTACTGACTCATTGATCACGGAGAAAAGGTGCTTTTTATTGCTTACATACGGGTTTTTGAGAGTACAAGGTTGAACACTACGCTTCTAAGGATAGAAGCGGTGTAGTTGTTCTATGTTCCATGCATTGGAGTACACCTAGCCCTTCTCATTCTTGAGCTTGTATGTGCACGGCGAGTATCTTGGCGATGAAGTATGGCCCTTCGGGGTCGGCTTGTGGCGCCCTCGGTACATCCCGCTTCAGCTTCGATGCGAGAGGGTCGTCTACTTGGAAGCCTCGGGGTTTCATCCTTTTTGCATGATATAAGCCAAAGGGATGGCGGTAGCGGGCTGAGTGGATTAGTGCTATGTCTCGTGCCTCCTCCACTTGGTCCAAGGAGTTCTCTCTAGCTTCATTGTTGCCACCTTTCGGTGTATGCTTTCGGAGTCTTGGGGATCCGTACTCTATGTCGAGGGTAGGATGGCCTCGGCACCATAGATCGAGGAAGAAGGCGTGAATCCGTGGCTCGCTCTTGGTTGTCCTTAGGCTCCAAAGCATCGGGGCAGCTCACGGTACCACTTCTGCCGTATTGGTTGAGCTTGTTGAAGATTCTTGGCGAGGCCTTGCAAGATCATGCCATTGGCTCGCTCTACTTGGCCATTAGTCTTGGTGTGCAAGCTGCTGCGTGTCTACTACGATGTTGTAGTCGTCGCGAAGTCAAGAATTTTTTTCCCCGGCGAAATTGGTCCCATTATCCGTTATGATGGAATTGGGGACGTAAATCGTGAGATGATGTCGTCGAAGAGCTTCCCGCGGTTTCTTACGTCGAGGGGTGATGACGGGGCGAGCTTCAATCCACTTGGAAAACTTGTCAATCGCCACCAACACGTGGGTGTAGCCCGGGTGCTTTCTTGAGGGGCCAATCATGTCCGGACCCCATACGCGAAGGGGCGGTGATCGGGATGGTTTTACAACGCTGTCGCGGGGAGGTGTGTCTTGCGGCGCATAATCGCGGCAACCTTTGCGGGAGTCGGACTATGTGATTTGCATCTCGGACGCCGTTGGCTAGTAGAAGCCTTGCCTGAACACCTTCCCTACCGGTGTCAGGGGGCTGCATGGTTCCCACATTCTCCCTGTTGGGTGTCCACCGGGGAGCTCTTTGCCTTGCTCCACTGGAGATGCATCGTTGGAATATCCCGAAGCCCCTTTCTTGTACAACTCCTTGTCACTTGCGATCGGTGCAAATGACTTGGCTCGCCCGGGCTATCTGCCTTTGCTTGTTGGATCCTCGGGTAGCTCCCTCGGATGAGAGCGGTCCGGCAACGGAACTTCGCCGATCTTGCGGCTCTTCATCAATTTGCATGGCTTCGGGCTGTAGGCGACTCGCTGGTGGGATTCTTCGGTCCCGAGGGTTCTCCATTAGCCCCAAAGAGGGTCACATCAGCCCCGGGGTCTCACGAATCACGGTACTTGACCAGATGGCTCGTAGAGGTCTCGAGTTAAGATGTTTGGGGAATGCAAATGCCCTAGTTGGCGTGATCTTTGCGCGAGCTCATGCTGGCGGCTTCATTGTACCTTCTCGGTGTGTGCACGTGCTCCGAGGCCATGGAATTTGTCTTCTAGCTTTCTCACCTCCACGGCAATAAGCCTCCATCTTGGGGTCGGGCATGCGAGGCCTTCATAACTTGTCAACCACCAACCGTGTGAATCACCTCTTGTCTCCGGCGTCGGATCCCGAGGTCTACGCGATCGCGGAGGCCGTTGGCAGCTTCATACTCTGCTACATTGTTGGAGGCCGGGAAGTGTAGCCTAATTGCGTAGCGGATATGAACTCCGAGGGGTGAAATGAAAAGTAGACCGGCGCCTGCTCCTGTCTTCATCAAAGACCCATCAAGAACATCGTCCGGCCTTTCGGCTTGGATAGGCGCCGCGAGGGGAGGGTGTCTACGTCCCATTCTGCGACAAAGTCGGCAAGGACACAGGACTTGATGGCTTTTCAGAAGGCGTATGTCAAGGTTTCGCTCATGAGCTCCACCGCCCACTTGGCTACCCTTCCCGTGGCCTTCCTGTTCTGGATGATCTCCCCGAGGGGGAATGCCGATACTACCATGACAGGGTGAGCCAGGAAGTAGTGCCGCAATTTCCTTTGACCTAATACCACAGCATATAGCAACCGTGATCGGGTATCTTGTCTTTGTTTCGGACAACACTTCAGCGATGAAATAGGCGGCCTTTGGGCGGCAAGGTGTGCCCTCCTCTTGGCGCTCAACTACTATGGCGGCACTAACCACGGGTGGTGGCGGCTACGTAAGAGGAGCAGCTATTCTCTGGGGCTCGGCGGCACCAGCACTGGTGCATTGGTGAGGACCCTCTTCAAGTTGCCGAGGGCCTCCTCTGCCTCGGGGGTCCAAGTGAACCGCTCTGATTTTTTCAGAAGCCGATAAAGCGGCAGGCCTTTTTCTCCTAGCCATGAGATGAATCGGTTGAGGATGCGAACATCCCATTAGTTTTGGACTCCTTTGAGGTTGGTGGCCCGGGCTCCATATTATTATTATTTGCCGACACCTTGGTGGGGTTTGCCTCAATGCCCGTTGGGAGACAATAAATCCGAGGAGCATCCGCGAGGGACCCCGAACACACACTTCTCACGGGTTTAACTTGACCCCCTTCTTGTTCAGGCATTCAAATGTTGCCGTCAAATCTCCTACCAAATCTGATGTCTTTTTAGATTTTACCACGATGTCATCCACGTAGGCTTCGACTATCTCTCCTATGAGTTTGCCAAACCCATGTTGCATGCATCTTTGGTAGGTTGCCCTGCGTTCCTCGGCCGAAGGGCATGGTGAGGTATAGCGATTACATCGAAGGGTGTGATGAAGGAAGTCGCGAGTTGATCGGACTCTTTCATTTTATTTGATGGTATCTAGATGCGCATCAAGGAAGGATAGCGTTTAGCATCCAGCCGTGGAATCAACAATTTGATCGATTGAGGCAAAGAAAAAGAACTTTGGGACATGCTTTATTAAGACTAGTGTAGTCAGCGCACATCCTCCATTTTCCATTCTTTTTCTCTACTAATACGGGGTTTGCTAGCCACTGCGGGTGGAACACCTTATTGATGAACCCGGCGCCATTAGCTTACGGATCTCCACCCCAATGATCTTTGCGGCTTGGCGTCATCGAATCGCCGTGGTCGCTACATCACAAGCTTGGAGCTGGCTCGGATGTCTAGGGAGTGCTTTCGGCGACATCCCTCGGTATGCTGGCATGTCCGGGGACTCCACGCTAAACGCGTCTTTGGCGTTTGTCTGCGGAGAAAGTCGAAGAAACCTTTGCTTCCCTATTTTGGATCGAGCTCGGCGATGGCGGCTTCTTCTCACACAGCGCTCGGGGTTGAGGAGGAATGGTCTTCGTTGCCTTGGAGGGCTCAAAGGCTGCCGGCGTGGCGCTTAACACCGGCGGGCTCGCACATCTTGTCGAACCTTTTGGATACATCGGCGGCGAGGGCCTCGGCCAAGACAAAGGGCCTCGGCTACTCACGCTCTCGACATCACATTCATACGCGTGGCGGTACGTCGGGCCTGTGGTGATGACTCCCTTGGGCCCTGGCATTTTCACGAGGTAGGTGTAGTTCGGACGGCCATGAATTTGGGGTAGCATGGTCGGCCAAGTACCGCATGGTATATCCCTCGGAACCCGAGGACCTCAAAGGTTAGAGTCTCCCCTGCGAAAGTTCGAGGGGGCCGAAGCACACCGGTAGATCAATGCGCGAGGGGCTTTACGCTTGCGGGGGGCGGTGCCGTTAAAGGCTGGTCCCCCTCGGCCCGGATCTTGAATTTGTCGATCTTGAGCAAGTCGGGGTCTCCTCATATATGAGGTTGAGGCTGCTTCCTCCATCCATGAGGACTTTTGTCAACCTCGTGTTGCCAATGGCCCGGATCAACCACCAATGGGTAAGCCCCCGGGCGCGGGGATGTGGTGAGGATGGTCCGTCGATCAAACGTGATGGCCTGTCGACCACCACTTGCGAAGCTTAGGGGTTCTGCGGTTCTCTTGAAAAGACTTCCGGCGCTCCTTCTTCCTGCTCAGGGGGGTCATGTTGCTTGTCTTTCCTCCGAAGATCATGAAGCGGCCGTCAATCTTTGGGAACCCAGCGTCATCCCGGCCTCCCCATCGGGTTCCTTCTTTTCTTCTTCCTCCTCGGGGATGGCCCAGGTTTGTTGAAAGTGCTTGCGAAGGGTTTTGCATTCCTCGGGGTGTGTTTGACGAGGAAACTTGTGGTTGGTGCATGGCTTCTTAAGCATGTCGTCGTCAACATCCGCCGGGGGCCGAGGCTCCTTTCGGTCCACCGCAGCGGCGAGGTCTTCCCTCGGCATCATTGAGGGCGGGCCCTTGCCTTTACTGTTCTTGCCCTTTTTCTCCTTCTTGGATTCCGGGGGTTGGAACCCTCGGCATCCTCCTCCTTAACGCTTCCCTTTGTTGGAGACTTGATCGAAGAGGGCCACGACGGCCTCCTGCCCCACGCAAACTTGGTAGCGATGTCCATCGGCTCGTTGGCCTCGATCGAGGTTCGCGCCCTAACTGGCGGCGAGCTCCCGGCAAGTGGTGCCCAGCCAAGAAGGCCCGATGGCGTCGGAGTCCGTCACATTCGAGGAGCTCGTTTCGTTGCTTGGAAGCGTCGAATGTATCTTGCGGCGCAAGGATTCACGGACTTACGCGCCGCGGAGTTACGGAGGTCCTAGGAATTTACGGGGCGCGGATATATGCCTTGGAAGTTTCCCTTGAACACTCTCACCAAGTCATCGAGCTTGCGATCGATTGGGCAAAGTGCTCAAGCCATGCCCGCGCCGACTCGGATAGGTAGAGTTGCGGGTTGCGGATGATGACCTTGTCGTCGAGGGCACACCGCAAATTGACATGCTAGCCGATAATGTCGTCAAGCGGACCTCGGGCGTGTCTCGGAGTACTCCTCAATGTGGTTGAGGGGTCGAAAAGCGGCGGGAGTGGAGCCCTCGATCTCGGTGAAGGCTTGCGACCACAGGGGGGTCGGAGAGCGGCCTCGCTCATCCGCGGTACCCTCGGCGATCAATTTCCTCCACGAGATCGAGGGGCCCGGCGGTCATCCGTCGGCGGCCGGCTTGGTCGGTTTTTCCTCATGGCATTCCCAAGCGTCTTGATTGGCGCGATTGTTGTCCAGGCGGCTCCACGGCGAAGCGCCACGGTGCTCGGCTCTGCCCGAGGCTCGGCGAGAGGCCTGCACTTCTGAGTCGGCTCACGATGTCTTGAAGTTGCGTAGTTCCTGAATGCGCAGCTCACCGGCTGCTGGACCGGCCTGCCGCATCCAGGAGCTCCTTGAGCCCATCCACGACCCTTACGTGTCCTCGGTTGTCGAGGGCTCGGGCATCTCTTTGACAAGCATCGCACCGGCGGCTACGTTGAGACTCGGTTGAAGGGGAGCCGGCACCCATGAATGAAGCGAATCGTTCCGATCTTTGGCCCGGTTTGCTCGGGGCGCGGGCGCTCGCTCCCCTCTCCGTCGTGTCCGTTCTGGCCGGATGGTTTTGCTCAACCGTCGTTACTCGTGTGGCCTCTGCCCAGAGTGGGTGCTTCAAAGTCACAGCCAGTTGTGTGCCCTGCGGCGGGGGCATTTGGGCGTCTGCCGTGCGGGGCCCGCTGGCAGTCTTGCGGAGCATGTCGCACTGGCGGCATTTACGCATCGTTACTACTTTCCTTGGCGTCCAGAGACATGTCCATCCATGACTTCAACGTTATAGCATTCCCGAAGTGGGATCATAATAATCACTATCAAGATCAAGGTCAGGGGGTCACCAAAAGTACATATGGCGCTAGAGCACAACCCTAGGCTAGCATGCTGGTCGGGGGAGCTCAGGAAGTAGCGCCCGATCGTCCCCGGTAGGGGAGGCTCTTGGTCACGTGGCCGGGCGATTCGTCCCCAATCTGGGCTAGCCGCCACAGGGTAGGCGCCACGGGTCACATCCGGGATCCGGTCGTTCGCCTCGCGCTCCCGGTGCGGCGGATCTTAGGGCTTCACGGTAGATCGTTGTGGCCCCGGTCGCGACGCCGCCACGAGCTTGGAGCAGGGTCCTCCCGGTTATCGCCGCCGCCCGGACGCCCGGTCGCCCCGCCGCTGGGTGGCGGGCTTAGAAGCTTGATGGTTGTCGGGCGCGACGGCGCGGGAAAAGGTCGAAGCGATTTAAGCGCTTGCGGCGTCAACGAGGCGCGTCTTCTTCATCGCGGCGGCCGTGGTGGCAGTCTTGCCGCTCGATGTGAGGAAGGAGTCGGCCGACTCGGTCGGGAAGGAAGGATTGCTTTCGGTAGTCGCGGCCAAGAGCCGGGAACTCAAAATTTTGTCGAACTGCGGCAAAGCGTCCCTGGCGGGCTCGTGCTCCGGCGAAGCAGAAGGGAAGGATGGAGAAACCGCCATCTAGGACCGCGGGGATCGCGGTTTACGCCGCGGCGCTCCCTACCCGGGCGCCAGGCCCGGTGTTTTGAGAACGGGGTATCTCAAGGACCCGGCAATAAATTTATAGGCCGTCGCGCTCCCCACCGGATGGCATGTATGCGAGATGAAGCGCGAAGGGTTTATCCCGGTTCGGGCCATGGGGCCCTCGTCAGCGGTGTGACTTCTTGTATTACCTCGCGCACCAATGTGCACGGGAACCGAAAACGATTACAAGTGGTTTAAGGGATGAAGGAGCACTTCAACCCTAGGGTTCGAGGTGGCTAAGTGTGAAAACCTAATGGAGTCGATCCGTCTTCTGTGCCATTACTCTCCCTTTTATAGTAGAAAGGAGAGATAATGTGTACAATACGTGTCGAATACATGTGCTAAGGTGTCTCTTGTCCGGTACCACTGAGTAGATGCATGCCCGAGGCACGGGCTCCGAGGCGTCCTAACCGGTGTTGATTGTATGGGCGCGTGTCCTTGGGTCATCGAGGTGCGTGTCCTCCGGCCCCGGAAGAAGGAGCCACGAGGACCCCGAGGGGGTCTCACGAATCTTGCATGAGATGAGCTTCTCGGGCGTCGTAGCGGCGTGTCAAAGCCCGGGGCTCGGATGCGTGGCGGGGAGATGAAAGCGTTCAAATCGGATGAGCGTGCGTCATGGTTTCCCGTGCGGTGGCGTGTTAAGTAACGCTCCCTTTCGTCCCATCAGCGGGGGCGAGGAGATAAGGCGGCCCGAATCGGCGGGGCAATCGATTGCCACATCGCTTTGTAGCTGTGAGGCGAAGGCATTTATCGCGGCTGCCCCGATTCGGCGGCGTTTCCAAAGGTGCGCCGGGGCCTCACGCCCTCCGGCGAAGCGAGGCGTTTTTATCCGGGGGCTCTCTGCCCTTGGGGCGAGGATTGCCAGCACGGGGCCTCCTGCCCTCGGGCGGGCAGAACCCACCCCGGGGCCTCTGTCCTCCCGGCGGCGGAGTGTGTCGAGGGCCTCACGCGCCGGGTAAGGAGTATATCGTGATGAGAGTATGATCATCGGGCTAATCCCCGGACGGGCGGGCGCCTAGATTGGGCGTGTGGTGACTGGTGTCATCAAGCCTAGTATGGTGGTCACTTGTGGTCCTTTTCTCCATACTCTTGATGACTCCAGCCACTTGTAATGGGCTACCGGTGCTTCCTTGGGCTGTGGGTCGTTTGAGGATAGCGAGTCCATATATAGCGGTGTTTTTTGAGTCTCTTATATGAGTGTTTGCGGGCGGGCGTCGTGGGTCGGATTGTGGACCAAAAAGGTGGCTCGTTTGTAGATTCCTCCAAGCTTGTAGATCACGGTGACCCGGTGATTAGCCGTCTTACGTCATCGGGCCCAGCGACACAGGGTGTGAATGAGGGTATTCGACCCAAAGGTGGCCTTGGGCCAAATGCCTTCCGGAGTAAATGGGCGTCGTTTTCTCCGTTAGGCTGGAATTGTTCTTGGGCGATGATGTTGGCCCCGACAAAAATATCTTGTTGGATGCATATATATCTTTAACTATTGATAGTGTAGAAGATGGTAAATGTCCATACTTAAACCTTTCTCTTGGAATGTTAGCTAGGAGGTTGATAATGTATAAGATATCAACGACTTGAGTCAATTATTATGAAAACATAATATTTGGTTGTGATGGAGGATGGGGTAAAAATTAGAGACTAATATGCGATTTGGAGTTAGTAGGGATTTATTATGGGGATCATAACTTAAGAATTAATTATTGAAATTAGATTAATTAAACTGGAATGTAACGACTTTGGTAGAGTTTGGAGTGTATGTAGTTTTATTTAGGATTTTTTTTTGAATTTTTTAGGTGCATGGAAAATAGAATTTCACTCTTAGTTTATTTAGTTTTTTTTTTTTGGAATTTTTTGGAGCATGGAAAATAGAGTGTCACTCGTCCATGTACGTTTATCGTGTGTCCGTAGCATTTTCATGTTGACAGGACTGTTCGTGCCACAACAGGATGCACTATTCATTAACGGGTTTACTGTTCACTAAACCCGATCTGCTGCTATGTACACCCGATATTGTTATCATTAACGGGGGTTACTGTTCACTACCGGGTTTACTGTTCATATCGTAATGGATTTTACTATTCACGGAACCCGATTCTGACTGTTTATTAAACCCGTTACTGTTGCTTATCAGATCGTACTGTAGTCTAAACAGTGATATGTGTCTAGGATGTTAACGGGTACACTGTTCATCCGATCACCAGGTTTAAAGGGGTATGCAGGATAATAACAACTATACAAATAGCCTAGCGGATGCAGATCAAGTGCTAGAGGCAACGGCAGTTAAGAAAGACAAAAAGAAAAAGAAAAGAAAAGAAAAGAATTGTAATCACACATGCTAAGTCCTCTAAATAAATCAAACCATAGTCAAGAAAGATTGAAGAACATTGTTTATGTTGGGAAGCGAGCGTGCAGATGGTCCGTGGCCGCACACGTGAGTACGTGACCTGTCGGCATGGATTGTTCGGAACCGAAGGACCCGAAGTGCCGAACCTTCTTGCAAGATGCCGACACACGGAAACATCATTGCCAAATGGGGAATTTGTCAAATGAAAACTTAACGTCCATGGCATACTTTTCTTTCTTTTAACACTTCTTGGCATATCATGTAATACTCGTATTAGGCATCTATGCGACTATACTGACCCCATACACGCTCAAGTATGCATGTCAACATCATCACCTTCTCATGGACGAAGTTCTCTTGGTACAAGAATTGTCCATAATTAATACTTTGAGCAACATGTAATGAAAGGGGACGTGTACCGGACTTTTCGTGTATCCTCCACATGTCGTCAAATTTTCTTTAAGTTTAACTAGGTTTATAAAACTATTAGTAATATTCGTATCGTAAAATAAGTTTATTATTACCACAGTAGATTCAATGATCTATCTAATCATTATGTACCGTAAATATTAATAGTTTCTTATGTTTAGTTAAATTTAAAAATGTTTGACTTTTCAATGAGCGAATGACACTTATTATCGCAACAGGACTAGCTACTTCCTATATACAAAAAGAGGACTGCACCTGAACTTATTTTAGCCAAAAAGTGACCGAACCATCTCAGAGGCTAAGAGACACAATGCAAAGGTAAAAGCACGGTAACAAATTAGTTCAACTTGAGAAGTTTTACTCTTGAAAAAAAGGTTGGAATGACAAATACCACCTCTATCAAATTGTACTCAAATTCTGCCATTGCCTTCACATAAATCAAATTGTACTCAAATTTTCCGTGCCAAAATCGGTCAAAAAGAATAAATGTACTACACACAATTAACAGCACAAGATTGTCTGAAGATTAGATTGCATATACAGAGCCTTTAACGACTTAGCCATCTGTTACGATATATTACCTCCATTCCAAATTATAAGGCGTTTTGGTTTTTCTAGATACTTTAATTTAATTATGTATCTAGATATAGTGTATAACTAGGTGCATAACAAAAGAAATATATCTAGAAAACCCAAAATGTCTTATAAATTTTTTTTGAGATTACACAGTACAACGCAGACGGCTCAAACGCGACGCACACTCACCCCTATAAACACACGTCGCATAAACCCTTTCACTATGAGCACCTTCGAAGGGTAGAGCCGACAATCTTGAAGTTCACGAAGTCACCACGCACCTCGCTGTCGGCGAGGGGGCGTCGCCTTTCTGAACTTAATGCTTAACGTCGGAAAATCCTGAAATAAATTCAGGGATAATGTGTATACCCGGGATAAACGTCTTATAAATTGGAATGGAGGGAGCAGTATCTGCACTTCTCGCAACCTTGAAAGCTCTGAATTTTGTATTCTGCAGATTTAATGTGAAGTTTGCAAAGCACACACATCCACGAGCTGCGTACTAGTTTATCCGAGTACATAGATTGAAAAAATTGTTGTGTGTGAAGTGAACGCATGATACAAGAACGTGACATGAAAGAGTTGTGCCACATTCGGATGCGAGGTCCTGCGGAGCTCCTCCTCGCCGTTGTCCGGCAGCGACGCTGCTAAACGGCGGCGTTCCGGGTCTCCGGCGTCAGTCAGTGCTGCGCAGCGCAACTGCGCGGCTCGGCGTCTCCAGACGGTGGGTGGCGGCGGGGGCAGGATAGCTCGGTTCCTCCGGACATCGGGCAGCTGGCGCGGTGCAACCGCGGGAAGCCGACGTGGCGCGCGCAAAATGGCCGGAGCATCTCGTAGAAACGCTGGCAGCCATCAATCAGATGGCGTTTGGAACGTCAGCGATAGCAACACGATGACAGGAACGTCGCCGAAAGCAACACGGTTGAATCGAAAGACCATTTTCGAAATCAGTTGCTGCCTCTTCATGTGGACTAATCCCACAAGCCATCGGAAAATTGCCGGCCCACTTGTATGCTTGGAACTAATGAATCAAATCAACCGAACCGATCCGATCAGAACCGATCCGCGTCCGAGTACGCATCTAGCTGAGAGGTGGCCTCCAATAGGTTGGTTCCGCATGTCATCTACGGGGGCTGGTCTCCGTTCCGGTAGTTCCCTTCCCTCACCTACTCTGCCCGCGTTCCGACGGATGGAGGCGAGCCGCCTGGCGCCTGGCCTGGACGCCAATTTGGCAACAACCCGACCGTCGTCGCCGTTATATACGTGCCCAATCTCTTCGTCTTGATCCCACACCACCTCTCCATCCTCCTCTTCCTCCTTCCCAACCCGAACGCGTCTGTGCTTCGCCCTCAGCCGGCGGAGGACGACCAAAAAAACCCCCCAATCACGTGGGCTCCGATTCTCCTTCAGCTGCTCCGCTTCGCCCGCCCGCCTCAAGAGTTAAGATCAAGGAAACCCATCGATCTGCTACGGTAAAAGTCTCTTCTGTGTTGTGTGTGTGCATAAGCTTTTTGCTGCTGTGCAGCTGTGCTGTGTGTTGTGTTACATGGGCGTGTGTTCTCGCCTGCTCGGGGAGGGACGTATAGTTTTGGGTGGGGAAAGCTCTTTATGTTCTTGGCCCACGTTCCATGTCCACAACAACCAGGTGCCCCTCCCCCTTCCTCTTCCAAGTTCCAATGCAATCCACCCAAGATTCAGCAGCCATCGCACGCATCGCAGCAGCCTTGGTGTTCGCTTCACCAGGCACACAATGACACAAGCACCACCAAACTCAACAGAGTTTGCAGCCAAATCTCTCCAATTTCTCAAGCCTGAGATCTTCCTCACCGACCACCACCGCGCCCGGCTCTGTTTTCTTATCCCTTCAACTCAGCGCCGCGGTGCTGCAGGCAGGTCGATGTCAACCTCACCGTCGCATCGGTGTGTGCTGGTAAGGAGGAGGGAGACGAGGGCTCGCGCAGCCGTCGCGGAGCGCGACGGCGATGGGAGGCCGGAGGGGGAAACGCGGCGTCGGGAGCCTGGGCTGGGATAGTTGGGCACAAAAAAACAGAGAGGAGACCGTTCTGTCCTGTAGCAGGAAACTGTGGACAACCAGAAGTGGGTGAATCAAATTCTAGTCAGGAAAAAAAAAACCGTTCTACCATATTATCCTCTCTTTTATTTCCCCCCTAGATTATCCAATATTGATTCTTGCCTGTCCTTTTCGCCGAAGCCTGTAGGAGTAGTATTCGATTTGATTGGATTGACTGTCCTTTTTCGTGAGCAGTCCGAAGCTCGATTTGATTGTTGCCTGTCATAACCTTCTTTATGGATTGTGCATTAATATTTGTGTTTATGAAAGGCAAGTAAATTTAGCATGCTAACCGCTTTTAACTCGTGTCTCGTTTTGATTTGATGCGATTCAGTTCAGGCGCCGAAGAAGATGAACTCTGCTACACTTGGCTTGTGCGTCACCTCCATGGTCGTCGCAATCGCCGTCCCGCTCACCACATCAGTCGACTCCCTGTCCCTTGAACAAGATCCTTGCATGATGTGCTTCACTCTGGCACTGTGCGCCGCTTTCTATGGCGGCATCGCCCTCATTATCCGCGGCGTGCGCAGGCCGTGAGCCTGAACGCCGGCGTGGCCTAGCCACCACCATCTTTGGCTAGGCCTAGGTAGGGCGTGCCTCTTTTGCACTTAGGTCATAACCTGCTGGTCGGGGGCCAATACGGCCAACCTTATCCTCAAGGTTGTTCAAGCGGATTATGTCTTAAGTGCGGTTGAATCAGCCCCACCTAGGCGCACCGTGCTCCTTCGATTGCCTAATTTGGCTTTGGCGGGTGGAGTTCTTTTTGAGTTAACTGTCTAATTTGTGTTGGCTTTGTGCGATGTCAATGCTGATTTGACGGTTAATCACAAAAAAATTCCACTTTTCAAAACCATCTTAGACACCGGCGGAGCACTGTTTTTTACCGGTGTGAAATCTTCGGCGTATGAGAGATGGGCAGACTAGTAACGTCGTTATTTTATTTGCTCCGTGTGTGTGTTTGTACCATGTCAACTTCATTTGGCGATTGTTTCGGTCCGTGTATGAAGCAATTGGTTATATATAATAAGACAATTTAATATATGTATGATGAAATGTATGTTGTAGGCTTGTCGTGTTCGATTGCCACAAGATATTCCATACAAAACCATACACAGATCATAGTGCTAGAGATAGGCCAAAGTCAGTTAAAAACATTAAATCTAATCCAACATAAATAGTCATTAGGAAACTGTCGAGCTAGCTGAACCTTCTTGCAAGATGCCTTTAGGAAACTGATGACCTCCAAGCCCAAGAAGCCACGACATCTTTCACGCAGCTTTTGCCAAATGAGAATTTTCAACGTCGTCCATGCTATGCACATATACTTTTCAATTTTTTCTTTTTAGAATCACACAACAGACGCAATATTAATGCAGACGTGTATACACGTTTTCTCGTCATAATAATAATTGATCTGCAAAACACATGGCACAAATTCACACTCCAAACGTCACAAACCAAATGTGGCACTTCAAAAACAGAGGGAGTACACGTCAAATTAAATTTGAAAAGTACTTGTAATAATTTCTAAGCTCTAAGAGACTTATAACATATATTTTTATTATAGCTTTGTTCATTTGAAATCAGCTATCAATATATGTGTTAGTTCGGTGATCAATTCTTTAATTCATATCATTATTATTTAGTAAATATTATATGAACAAACTATAACAGTTAACACCTAGATTAAGACTTAATTTGTACATTATATGTGCTATACAAAGCGATTACGCAACATGTGGAATTGTGTGGGATCTGATTTGGGGATGAGAAAGACATTAACGATCCTAAGACGAGAAACATAAACATTGCATTATATGAATTAAGATCCCGTTGCAGACCAGAGATACTCATACACACCAGCCAAAGGATGTTGGGTTGGTTGGTTACCTCACCGTACTGGACACTCTAGAGGCACCCCTCGGTCCTGAGTTCGAATCCTAGTGGGAGGCGAATTTCAAACCGAGGCATTATTAAAAAAACCAAAAATATAAGAGTTGGGGTTCCCTTCCCGACTTCGGTCAAAAAAAAAACTCATACACACCATGTTTTGTAAAAGAGAGAGACCAGGACGTCACTACTCTCCCTCAAAAAAAGGACGTCACTAGTCAGAACCCTGACAGAAATTTGGCAACAGAACAAACAAAAACGACGTGAACTCCTACACTGACATGTGGGTCCATATGATGGGCCCGGATATAAGGGCGGCCAAGCCTGCCAGCGTTCCAACCAATTCAGTGGCGGTTCTGGTAAAAAAACCAATTCAGTGGCGACGGCTGCTGGCGAATTCAGTTGGAATTTGCACAGATCCATTGCGGCGGGCATCCCGAGCCCGGGCCACTAGCCCAGGCAGCCGCACGAGCCCACCAAGGCCCACCGGCCTCCAGCACGTCTGGATCCACCGGTGTAAGGAAGCTGGCAAGGTTTTCGTCGTCCGCTGGCTGGGCCGTGCTGGGGGCAACACCGACGCCACCAACAGATTGACGAAGCAAGGCGTGCCAACGAAGGCGGCCGTACGACGCTGGGACTTCGACGGCGATGTGGCCACGTGGCCAGGTGCCCAATGATTGTGATTCGGCCGTCGAAGCAAGGTGTTGTTTCAGGCCTTGTGCGCAGTTGACTGACGGGCTGTTCGGATCAGCAGTTCTTTTTACGCAGTTATGTGGAACAGACGAACAGTTGCGACTCTGATTGAATTCGTTCGTCCTAATTCTCGCCTCTGTTACCATGATAAATCTATTTTTCAGTTGCGAGGAGTTTGCAGACATCTTTGCTGAAGAAACTATTTTTAAACCTGTTCTTGTGCTTTTTACTTCTCCCGTGTAATAAAAATTACGGCAAAGCTCTTGCCACCCTTTCAACAAAAAAAAGCTGTAATTCAAGATCAGAGTGACTCATGCAATTACAATCTCACTAGAAAGGGGTATATAGAGCCATAGAGGCATAAAAGGTTGTGAATTGCAATAGACACATGCTCGACAATACATTACAGTCAAATAAGAACATGTTTCCCTGTTTCTTATCTATTTAAGTACTGATGATATGAAAATATATTTGTTATTATTCTTTTTCATGCTAGTATGCAATGTGTCTAAAATCTGAATGATTACAAGACTTGAAAATTTTCATTCACTATGGTCTGTATCTAGTGAAGAGAGAATTGCAATAGAAACAATACAAGGCATGTAATTTAAAACTGGACCATGGAAGAGAGCTTAAAGGGCAATGATAATTCGACGATAGTGGGATAATTATTCTTCATTCATGACAGAGAGATATTTGGAAAAAATATTAAGACTGAATCTGTACATTATATGCGCTACACAAAGCGAGTACACAACATTTGCAGTTTTGCTTGATCTGATTGGGGGATGAGAAAAACGTTAACCATCCTGGTAAGAGAAAAGTTGCATTCTAGTAATCAAGATCCCATTGCAGAGCAAGGACATTCACCATGTTTTGGAAAAACAATTAGAGGCAGGAGGTCACATGCCTGAAAGAAATTTGGCAAGAGAACCAAAAAGACCCGACTTGAAACCGGGAGGTCCAGGAGTAGGGTTGCAGTAAGGATTGCTTTTTTTAAAAAAAAAAAAAAAAACCGGAAACATTGTTTCAAAGATGCACTCTGGACTGACAGTTCTACCTAAACTTTCACTCATTTTCTGAAAAATCAAGAAACGAAGAGAACAATGTATGTTAGCTCTACAACACACAAATGATGCAACCAAGATTCAGTCCATGACTAAAAGCTAAACTCAATTAACATGCATATATTGTATTTTTTTGATGTGTCAGAAACAGAGTACAGGCAAAATCAACCAGATCTAACTAACATTACAGAACCATTCATTACCCACCAGAGTTACTTAGCAGAACCATTCACCATTGGAACCACATAACATTTGCAGGAGTTTTATGCTCTGAAACTGAAAGGTTATTTCAAAACGCTTCCTGTCAGTAGAGTGCATCAGATCTAACTAACATTATAGAAGAGCTGCCGAATTTTCAGAAATTATGAGCCAATTCTCATGTCACAGTATCAGGGGCAGCAATGATTAAAAGCTTCTGGTTCCCCGAAGACATGAATTTCAATCTTGTCAGAAGTTCCGCTCTCGTACTCCTCTACGGTGCTGGTGCATATATCTGGGGATACACTAATGCATTCGCAGCTGAATTCACAAGAGAACAAGGAAATCAATAGATAATTAGGCAACATATCATGGATTACAGTACTGAGAATTAAGCAGAGTGGACACAAAGAAGATAAGAGTTAGACAGTCAGCTCCAATTTTAACACTATTGGCTAGCAAACAAACAACCCAAAATATCTGAGCTGGAGATCAGATTGTGGGAACAACCGAATTTCTGAACTGACCACCACGGCAAGAAATGCAATCGGACAGTTTGTACCATGTTAAGAATCTGTCAAAGCACTGCTAAATCCAATGTGGCACTATGAACACTACAGATATGAGAATGAGACTATTTCCAATTAATCTGCTTCTACTATCTACAACATGTTTTAGAGTCTTTCATAAAAAAAAAAAAAAAAAACATGTTTTAGAGTCCACACCAAACGAAGTAAACCATTACACCTCAAGAACAAGTTGCCTGTAGTGAAATGTAAAACCCCAGAAATCCAAGAAGGGGATACTACAAACAACAAGCTGTTGAAAATTAAACTACAGGATCGGTATTTCTCTCGAACATCAAGGCTATGAAAAAAAAGCGAGGAAACATACATTTGATTTCCTATTGTCGAGATGACACTATGCTCTGTTCAAAATCTATCATGCAAATATTCTTTTCTTGAATTTTTTGCACAACAAATTCAGAAGTACATACAGAAGTAAACTTGAGCCTGAAAACTTCAAACATCTCACATGCTGAAACTGTGGAGAGCACAAATGACCAACAATGACAACAAAGGTAACAAGTCTTTGCGAAACCTCTCTCGAAACTTGCGAGTAATCTCACCGGTGATCCGGTCCCGAGGATGACGATGTTCGAGCGATCTCGGCTGCGAGGCAGGTGGGTGACCAGCGGCATTAGCCGCCATCGCGCCAGGCAAAGATGCACAACGTGAAGTCAAAAGCATGTCCCGGGCCGAAGTCGTCTTTGAAGGTTTGCGGGGAAGCGCCTCAGGTCGACAACGGCTAAGTCATGAGCTTTGAATGAGCGCCATTGGTCCTCTTCAAAGTTCCCTTGATCGTTAAGCCCGTGCGTGCGGTACTCCCATGGCACAATCCGATATCTGCCCGGGCCGTACCCGAAGCGCCGCCATATGACCCAGAACCTCCAGCTATGGCGGGGGATGTTCCGGGGAACCTGGAACGAACACAGAACACTTGTGCTTAGGAAAAGAAAAGAAATCAACGTGTTCATCTTACAACAACCGCATGTTCGGATACCAAATTCTTTCGAATTTCGATAGATCCGGTAAATGGGCAAGAACAAATAAGCGCAAAACCATTCAAGTAAACATCATAACAAAGAACTCCAATGGTGACCTCAACGACGACTCTGTCCCTACATACCATGATTCGACGCCGTTTTCAAAGAAAAATGACAGATAAATTCGTCAAGCGATGGGATCGCAATCAAGATCAAATAGACAATAATCTGTGGATTAATGAGCTCAAAATTGCTTCCTAGATAATTAGAACCACATGCAGAGGCACAAGAAGGTAGCACAAGAAACAACCACAAAACCTGACAGTCAGGAAGAATTAACAGGTTCAGTATCGAAGAAGTAGGTGAACAGTTTCAGACCTAGGCAAGGATAAACGCAAGGCTGGCAGGCGAAAATCAAAATCGACCCATCTATGACTATGATTGGCGGCTAAGCAATCCGAATCCCATTCGATTGCAATACAAGGAAGGAGGATTAGAGGAAAGATGGTGAAGCCACTGCACGCACCGGATAAGCTGGTGTAACCTGGCGAGGCAGCGATAGCGGGTCGCCGCGCGTGCGTGGACAGTCCACCGCATCATGACGAAGAGGCGGAGCTGAGCGAGTCCCTGTCGTCGGCGGTGACGCTGGTGTCGTCCCCAGGTGAGGTACTGCGCCGCCGACGACGTCGGCGCTGGCGGTGGAAGTTGAAGTAGCGCAGCGGGCGTGGTTACGGCCGGGGTACACCTCTCCGCCCTCAACCTCCACAAGAAGGCGTCGAAAAGGTTGGGGTCGCGTAGTCGCATGGATGACGCGGTGGCCGAATGGGTCGCCCGCGCCACGCTCGTCCGTGAAGCCGAGGTAGCGGCCGTGGCGGCGTTTCGGAGTAGGACGTAGACTTGGCCCCGGTTGGAGACCCGGTGCTCTCCACCCGCCACACCGCCTCCCGGCCCGATGGTTCGCCGCTGGCGTGCGCGTGGGGCTGCTTGAGCAGTCCCCGTCGGCGTGGATGTACTTGCCGTTCTAGCGGCTGCTGGAGCCGCACGGCCCCCATCGGGCAAGAGTTGCTCCATCGCTTCTTGATGGTGGTGGTGGTGGCTGGCGGGGCGGTGGTCGCCTGGGCTGTTGCGAGGAGGGAGGGGGATTCAGGGAAATGGGGGAGCGGCGAGAGCAGAGCGGGTGGTTCGTTGGCGGGACGGTTGCGTTTGGGAGCACGCGGCTGCGGCGAGGGAGGCGGGGTGTTTCAAGGCCATGGCGTCGGGCTGCGGCGTCGAGCCGTGGGAGGCGGTTGCGCTCGGCCTCCTTTCATCGACATGCGCCCGTTTCACGGGAGCGGGGGCGGGCAACCAGCGGGCGCTCCAACGAATCTTGTTCCTGTCCAGCTGGCGATGTGCTGCTGCTGTGCCTGCTGCTGCGTGCTCTGCCTGCTGCGAACTCAGTTGGGGAAGTCTATTGCGGCGGCATTCCGAGCCCGGCCCACTATCGCAAAGCGGCCGCCGCGAGCTCACCAAGCCCACGGGCGTCCATCTAGCAGACTGTCGTGAGCAGCAAGCCAACAAGGTTTTTTAGTCGACGCCACCAAATGTTTACAAGTCCTGCCATCGTGTCACCGGTGGCCGTTACTTTTTTTTTTTTGCTACTACTGTATAGAATTGATAAATGAAAGCATGATTTCTCTGCTATATCTTTCACATACCCATCCGTGTGCAAGGCCAATTCGTTGTTTGGGTAAAAAACTTCACTAAGAATTTCCATGTTTTCTTATGACACTTTTCTACACTTGTGGAATACAATTAATTGTACTCACCTTATCTAGCCCCCTTGCTACAACACCCAATTATTTGGGTCGACGGTTACGTTTGGGGAGGCGGGGTATTTCAATTCCCCGGGAGCGTGCGTGCGTCGGTTGCGCTCGTGTCTGCTTCCACTGACATGTGGGGCCATTTGCCTGCTGCTGCCAGCTCAGTCATAGCCTATGCCTGCCTGTTATCAACTGTGTACGCTTCTCATCTAAATAGTAGACACATGAGAATGAAGATAACTAGAACCAGTGTCACTGTGAAAGATTGTTAAGGCATGAGATGGTCAAGTTTCAGGTGGCCTGCTGCTTTGGTTGCTTGTTTAGATCATGGAATTACCATCTCTCAGGTTCAAAGTTTCAGCACACCCTGCAGAGAGCATGAGAGATTTTCGCTTCCTAGCAACCGAATACCCATAACCCTGAAACAATCTTTTGCAGCAGAGCTTACCTTGTGCTTGATTTGATCACTCCAAATCACCATATATTTAATTTTGAAGCTGTCTGAATTAAATATGTACCAAGCATCTAGAGCCTGAAAGTTCAGATACAGGACTGAAGAAATTTTAGATAATTAGAGACGGGTCATCAGTTTCCAGATGCTAATAAAAACAGTTTAGTATCCAAATCCAAATCTGTGCACTATCCAATTGCTACTGAACTAAACTAGTCATCAGTTTCCTCTCATTGATCCATTCCTTAAGATCAGATGCTGCACACACTTCAGCACCACTGAATACTGAATACCGAAATGTTCAAACAGGGGACTTATTTACATTGGTATGGGAACAAGTGTTGTACTAGAATTCACATAAGTTTACCATTTGTGCCACTGCTTAGGATATGAGTAAATAAAACGTATGAAATTTGTCTAAAGAATTCTTGCCAAAAAATGATTAGTGAAAATTCTTCTCGGATCAATCTTCTAAATACGAAAGCCCGTTAGACCGGCCGGGCAGGGCAGCGTGGCCACGTCGCCCGTTAGACCACTCACCGTCCCGTCTCGGCCTCGTCCATCGAGCGAGCAGCGGTGCGGCACGGCCGCCAGCCAAGCCACCAGCGAGTCGGAGCCAAGCGATGGCCGCGACGGGGCCACCACGCCACCGCGCCAGTGGCCGGGGGCACCTCGCGCTGCCATGGATGGCGTCCAGGGCCATCACGCCGCCACGCTGGGGATCAGGTCCGCCCTGCCATGGCCGGGGGCCTCGCCAAAGCGTCGTGGACTGGCGGCGCGGCTTCCCAACGCACCCACAGCGGTGCTGGCTTATGACAGCTCCGGAAGCAGCAAGATCCATGACGGAACTCTCTACCTCCAGGTCCGTCCATGCTCTCTCCGTGTGTGTCTCCAGTGCTGTCGGTGTCTTTTCTTGCCTCCCAGCCGTTCGATGAAATGCCTCAGCATGCTTGTTTCATAAATTTTGTTGAAAACAAGTAACAATACTTACTGCAGATTCTTATTCTAGGGGTCTAACATCGAATTTTTTTGAAACGAATCAGGCAGTGCCGATTATATTAAAAAAGAGGAATCCCAGATTGGGCAGCACAACAAAACAACGCCAACAAAGAAAAAGTAAAAAAACCTAGCTATACTCCCCTGGTTGGATTGGGACATCAACGCAGGGTAACCACTCAACGGCGGTCGGATTGGGACCTCAACACGGCCAAGGCTCTATACAAACACAGTGGCAGAGAAGACAAAAACCAACTGCAGCAACCACCCACAAACCGCACACTTGCAGTCGTCGAGAACCACTAACGGAAGTTAGCGCCAAGGTAAACAAAGGGGCGGACACCACCACACCGAGAAGGCCGCCGCTGTGCAGGACCCTTCGCCGTAATGCCGCTGATCAAAGCCACCATCTAACGGAATGAAAACACCGAGACCGAGCCTCCACAACGCGCGGGGGACTCTCCACATCCGCCGTTGGACTCCTCTCTTCAGGCGCTGGGGGCCTCCTCGCCACGCCCGCCACAACACTCCATGCTCCGGCCTCGTTTCGAATGTTGCCGTCAAAACAATGAGCAGAGATGCCCCACCTCGAAGATCATCTTGAATCAACCAAACCGCCGCCGTAGGTCGACGTCTCCTCGTAGATTCACCGCGCACAAGGCTGCCGCCGTCAAGCCAGGAGATCAGGGTTGTCGCTTTGAAAGGTCCTAATGGCTAGAGGGGTGAATAGCCTATTAAAAATTCTTGCAACAACACTAAGCAAACCAATTAGTAAATAAGATGGCGAAGCTAACAAAGCTGTGCTACGAACTAGCTATGCAAGCCACAAGTCAAATATAGCAATTCTAATATCTCTAAGTCCACACAAGTGCTAGGTCACTAGTTTACTCCTAGGTGAGCAAGATAATCTAACTAATTTTACCACTAGGAGCTAAACTACACTAGTCAACTAAACAACCTATGCAAAGCTACATAAGTAAACTAGAGAAGGTAATGCAAAGAGGTTAGAATACAATACCACCGCATGAGTGTAGAGGTTGTTGCCAATCACCGTGTACAATGAGAAATCTCCAACGAGCACAAGACAATAGACACGATGATTTTTCACCGGAGGTTCACGTGCTTCTTGCCAAGACGCTTAGTCCCCGCCATTGTGGCGATACACCCACTAGGGATGTTCCACAAGCAATGGCCGGTCTTAAATCCCCGATGGGAGCTCAATGAAACAATCACTAGAGGGGATCCACAAGCCAACGAGCAATCCACTAGTGATGCCTTTCGCGAATCTCCCGCGAGGAAAAGGCTTAACCCCTCACAAGTCCACCTTGTGGCCTCGAACAATCTCCCCGCCGAGCTCAACACCACCATGAACTCCAAGCCGCTAGGGAACCAAGCAAATTCCCAGAGAAACAAAGAATCTCCAATTGCAATCACAATCTAGTCTTGTAAAAATCGAATCACAAATCGTACCTTTAGGGTTTCCCGAAATCCACTCTCAAATGCAACAAGCTAGGAGAGGAGAGGGGAGGATTTTTCTTGAAGCTCTCAAATCGATCTCTATGGCTTGCTCTCTCACTTAATTTGGAGCACAATTGCTAGGGAGAGAGAAAGGGGGAGAGCTTTTCTTCTCTTGTTGTGTTCTTGAGAGAATGAGCAAATGAGAAGAAGTGAGTGAGAGAGGGAGAAAGGAAGGGGAAGGCCCCTGGTATAACCCAGCCAGCCCAACGGCCATCGCTGGACGTCATCCACACACACTGACGTGTGGGCCAGGGACTCAACGGGAAGAAGCAAGCCTCCACGCGCTCCACACGCGCGCACACGCGCTCCCTCGTAACCAATACGCCA
The DNA here is from genome assembly GCA_015847255.1 of Hyparrhenia diplandra. Classification (NCBI taxonomy): domain Eukaryota; kingdom Viridiplantae; phylum Streptophyta; class Magnoliopsida; order Poales; family Poaceae; genus Hyparrhenia; species Hyparrhenia diplandra. Next base: position 118,174 of record JADLZK010006248.1, on the reverse strand, counting down.
CCGTCAGCGAAAACAAGAGGACCGAGCAGCTCCTCTCACAGAATGACGAGTGGGCCAGCAGAGCAGCTACCCAATGAATGGTCGACAGCGTCCTCGTCAAACACACATGCTGGCCCCACGCTGCCTTCTCCGGTGAATGGGAAAGCACCCAACGCCTGTAACCTCTCGCATGCAGTGGTCCCCATTTGGTTAATTCCCTCTCACACACGAACCAAAGAAAGTGGCAAGCACTAATAATCTAATTATAGTGTGGGTCCCATGAGCTTGCTCTCTCTCACGGTGAAACGAAACACGCCTGCTCCTGTCTGCTATTCTTAGAGACAACATGCACTGACTGACAGCCGGTCCCACGAGCTCCCTCTCACGCAGCAACACGCACACAGCAGCAGCTCCCCAACGCTCCACACGTCTCTGCAATTTCCAGGTCGGGATGGATATAATTCCAGCAACGTGCTCTCTGTTTGACATCAGGAGGAGGCAGCTGCTCACAAGCAACAGAGCGCCCCTGGATGGAAATTTGGCTTGGTTAACTAGAAATTCCAAGAGAAGCTCCTTCCTTCTTTCATTTTTCATCCCTTTTTAAGTGCTAACTTCACAAAATATTCCAAAATAAATTGTGGCACTTAAGTTAGCTTTTCACAAATAATTTTTCGATTATTCTCGCATCTCACCGCGTCACTAAACGATAATTATATGCAAATGAGACTCACACTTAGTGGCACTAGATAACCATTGCAATTAAAGGTTTCCCTTTTTATAGTCGGCTATCTATCCTATAATGTGATCACACTTTCTCCCAAGTGTCTTGATCACTTAAAGCAAACCTTATCAAGATATACCTTTGCCTTGATCTTCGGGTTTTGCTTTTCCAACGCGTGAGCTCGATAATCCATCAGGTCCATCACCATCGTCCATGTTCATGATCATCATGCTCCACGTCATCCATGCAATCCTATCTCTCAAGTCACACTTAGAGCAAAGGATTAGCATACAAAGTGTGTCATCAATTTCCAAAACCAAACATGAGATTTCACGCTTGCGCCATCTTCCGACGTTGTATCTCACTTTGGGTGATTCCAGCCATGCTGTAATGACCCGCCGTGATCCGCCGCAAGCCTAGTCGTCCCCCTCTGCCGTTTCTTTGGCGCCGCCGCCCAAAGACGCAGCCCCACACCGCGACGGCCATTGCAGCGCAATGCCGGCCGCCCAGTCCGGCGCAGCGGCCGAATCGACAAAGAAAAGAAGACCCCCGTCCACCAACAAGAAAGCAAAACCTCCTCATCCGCAAGAAGCCAACACCCTTCACGCTTGCCACCCAACGGAAAAGTCAGCACCGGGCGAGCCGTTGAAGGCAGTGGCCCAGCAACACCGATGCCGAGCGCGGTCCCTAGAGACGACGCCTCCAAGGAGAGGGTACGACGCCAATGGCGCCCGCCGCAAATCCCGATGAAAGGGCGGTTTTCACCCAGTACCTCGCGCTGGCGGCCGTAGCTCCAACATGGCGCCCTTAATGGGAAGGCGGCGTCAGGACGCCCGCCCGCCATGCCGCCGGCAAGATGAAGTCGGGCTTTCGCTTGGGAGCATATGAAAACCCCTCGCCGCACGCAAGACAAGGCACACCGGGCTTGCCGCCATGACCGCCCACCGCAACCTCTCCATCGTGATTCCGCCGCCCAAGACCGCCGAAGACTTGCTCCTCACCGCTCCTCGCCGCCCCCGCCATCGCGCCGTTCAACGCAAGATCACAACAGCCCGGCAAGAAACGCCGCCACGGCGCCGGCGAGGGGGCCACCCACGCCGCCATTTGTCACGCGGGGCAGCTTCCCGCGACCGCCGTCAACCGCGGCAACATCGCGTTGCGGCCGTCCCCGGCCGCACCAACTGCGGGATCCGGCAACGCCAGCCCCGCGACCAAGCCTCGTGTGGATGCACCATCCGGCCAGCCGCCCACTGCCGCCGCCGAGTCCGGTGCCTCCTCGAACGCCGAGGTCGCCCAGCGCCCGACACACTGCATCGCTCCGGTGAGAGGAGGGCCTGATCCGCCTCCGGAAGCCGGATCCGCGCTCAACGCCCGCCCCGCCCCGCCATGGCAGCCCGCCGCCGCGTTGTTCCTCCGCCCGGAGACAACGCCAGCTAGCCGAGGCGCCGGCAGCCCGCGCCCGCCATCCTGAGGGGCCCGACCGAGATCCCAGGCCCCTCCGGCGGCGGAGGAGGGGAAGGGGTGGAGGGCCTCGGCGGTGTCGCCCGAGTGGAAACCAAATATATATGGATGATAATATGTCCGGTCTAACATCAATTGTAATGCTTTCCTAGCCATTGTGGGTGCAAGTGAGAATACTAGATCATTGACATAGGCTAACTACAGACCTTCCATGTGCCCCTGATATTTCAGCTATAAAGGAAGCCGTCGTGTTGGTGCATGAGCTCATTGCTATGCCGGAGTTCACTGTGGAGCCACCAGTACTTAATAGTCCTCTCGCAGGGTGTTGCTATCTCCATCCAGCAACTACTCTGTGCAATCCAAGGTTGTGTTGATTTCCATGTATGTATTTATTGTTACATTATAGTATAGATTAGAAGTGAAACTTATCCTTCAATTCCTCTTCCCGCTTTATCAATTTCTCATTTACTTATTCAGATGCACTCCTCTTCCTTCTTTATAAACTTCTGAGAAATATGGAAATAATTAATCATATCTTTGACACCTGTTAAAATAACTTAGTCACTGCTGGCTATGTAAATGGAGGGAACTTTTTCTAATTATTCGTTGTTGTCATCTTTCCATTATTTTCGTTACTTAGTTGATGTATGTAATGGATTTCTATTTAATCCTTTGGAGTAGATGCCAATTGATGGAAAGCTACTTAAGAGTCTATATGTTCAGTTATCCTTCCCTGACGACTTCACCACATTATCTCAATCTATTTAGAGAGCAGTGAATGTGATAGTTGACTATGTTTGTTCAGCGCTTTGGATAAAATTATAAAACATAAAGTGACTTGTACAAATTAGGCTTTCTCCTTCAAAATTCACCCAGGAAAAAAACTAAAATAATCTATAAAATTCATAATCCAAAAGAAATCATCATTCTCTCATAAAATATGTTTTTGATATCTATCATTTGTCATACTCTGATAACTACTTTAGTAGAAATCAACAACAACTTACACTAGGGTTAACATACTAAAAGGCTTGAATATGATTTGAACAGCTTATCTGTGTTTACAGTTGTTAAGATGAATACAGAACATTCCATGCGTTCTTGAAATTTGGTCTACTCTTCCTTTGGATTGTTTATTTGTTTACACACTCAAGGTGAGATCTATACTTGCTACAATTTTTACAAAGTTGCAAATTGCATATTGTTATCATCATAATGTCACAGGTAATTATTTAAAATTTTCAATAATCAGCATTTTGCATCCCTGTATTTTCCTATTTCAGAAAAACAATATTATTGATTGATAGTCATTCTTATCATCCGAGCAGCGAAGAAGCACAACCTGCCCCCCCACATCCATCGTGTACGCACAGGGAACAAGCGCGGCAACGCCACGCGTACTTTCTAGTGACAATGGAATGCAGGAGATCACAAAGATTATATATATGTGCACGTATGCTTGAGCTACTAATTGGGCAGTCAATGGATGGACCAACGCTAGAAATTGTGCATACTTAGAGAATCTGTCCACACCATCACAGCAACAATGCAAGAATACATGTTACAGAATCTGTCCACAAGATCACAATAACAAGAGTGCAAGAATACATGTTACAGAATTTGTCCAAGATCACAACAACAAGAATGCAAGATTACATGTTACAGAATCTGTCCACAAGATCACAACAACAAGAATGCATGAAAATACATGTTACAGTACATGTTAACACAAGGAACATTGCAGCACTGAACAATGCGCGCAAATCCAACAGACAGACGAGCCCAATTCCCCAGGAAGGAAAAAGGGCTTCCTTCTGGTGCATTACTATTCCAGGATCATTTAAAGAAAACACAAAACAAAACATGCAGAGGATGGAAGGAAATGAAGTGCTCAAGGACCTGCAGTAGCAGTTTCGTTAGGTCGATTGTGCTTCAGGACAGGGCCATTGGGATGGTTTTCAGAGGCATATTTAACCTGTTCAGGGATGCGGTAACCATTGACCTGAATCTCCTTCAACTTGAGGAGGTGCTCGATACCAGAAAGAGACTGCATTCTAAGAGAAGTCCAAACAATCCGTTCGAGCTTAGGAGCTGCTCCATTATCAAAGACGATATCAATGATGTCTTCGCCTTCAACGTCCAGAGCTTCGAGGCTTTGGAATTTGTCTTTCCTGAAGGTGAGCTTGCTTTCAGTGTATGACTTGTTTCCCAGCCTGAGAAATTTTAGGAGTCCAAGATTTTCAATGATGAGTATAGCATCTTCTCCGAGGTGAGTGTTACTCAGTGTTATCTTGCCAAGTTTATTGAGCTTCTCGATCCAATTTGGAAGCCCACCTTTGACGCCACTGATATTTTGATTGAAGGTCACCGGGCGGAGGTGCTCCCCACCTGAATGACGCCACTGATATTTAGGCTTTCAAGAAGCAGTGGAGGTGAGGAGGACATAGCTGACACCTCTTTTCGTTGTAGGACTAATGTTAGGATCCGTGCTCGTCACGGGCCAAGCCCAATCGACCCGGGCCCGACAAGCAAAGCCGGTTGCCAAGGCCCGGCCTTTGCCAGCCTGAGTACAAGAGGAAGCTACGAAGGGGAGCATCGGCATCAATCAATTATCAGAAGTTATTGTGTCGTGGTGTGTGAGAGAGAGAGAGTTGTGGGTGAGAGAGAGGTGACCTCGCAGCGATTGTATCTCGTAGGGTGTATCTGTTACGATTCGAGTTGTGGTTAGTGAATCGATTAGGGTTGCTAACAGTGGTATCCAGCTCCGTCGATTCTCGGCACCATGGACTTCAGCTTTGGTTGGGCAGCTCGATAGGAGAGGATGGACGAGCTTCGAAGCTCGGGCGGCGACGGTGGGCACACCCACCGTTGGGCACCGCATCGGCGACATCGGCGGCAAATGGAGGACATCGTAATGCCGACAAGCGGGGTGGGTGGCTCGAACCGGCTCCCGTCCGGAGGAGCGCGTCCCTCTACCCGCCTCCGTCGAGCCTCATCGGCGGCCATGAGTAGGCGACCCGGCGTTGCTCCTCGTCGAGGCCGACAAACACTCTTGACAGATCCCGTGCCCATCACCGCCTCCTCCGACTCGTCCTCGCCGCCCGGCGACAATTGGGGCGGATTCTTGGCGAGATTCCTGCGGCCGACTCCACCACCACCCGCTCCATCGCCTTCCCGTCGGCGCGACCGCCCGAAATACACCTCCACCTCCGTGCTCGAGAAGGTTGAACCCGGCCCGAGTCTCTCCCGGCAGTACCTGCTCCGGATCCAGGGCGCGAGGAGGAGCTGAAGTGGACGAAGGTCTTCCTCTCCGAAAAAAGATCCGGGAGCAGGGAGTGCACGCGAGCCCTCCCATCCACCGGCAGCCAGGCGCTCAAGGCCGTCGTCCCTGCACGCACTCGTCTGCGATTCGATTGCCCGGCGTGCCCGCGAGATCCTCGTCGGCAACCTCTCGCTCAGCGTCCAGCTCAACCTCGTCGACGTGGCGCGTCCCTCCCACGCCCGCCCACGACTTCACCAACAGCGGCGTGCTCCTCTGTGCCCAACTTCGGATCCGCCCGACCGCGGCGTTCTCCTCTCTGCGCCCGCCTTGGCTTCGATGGCACGGTCATGGCCGCGATCGGCGCGGGCGACCTCCGCGGTTGGGCTTCGATCCGCCCCTTCTTCACCGGTGTCGTCATCCACTTCAGGGATCCAGGTTGCCTCCGCCGCCGTCTACAACCTCTCCGCGGACGAGCCGCACGCCGTCCTGATCGGCATTTCGAGGGGCACCTCCCATGGTCCACACCGCCGCCAACACGCCCATCTTGATTGGCCACCGCGGCGTCGAGTTCCACCTCGTTACGTTGTTGCCGTCCCGGGCGCTACACCAGGTCATTGCCTACTCCCCACGCCGCCGACGCCGCCGAGGCGCACCACTACCCGACCTCGGGGCGCCCGACAGACCGCTTACACCGGCCCGTCCGCCCGCGACTCCATCCGCGCCGCCCGCGCCACGGGCTGGGAAAGGAAGTCCACGCCAACCAGTTCGGCAGCCCGTAGCCTGTCGACACCACAGGCGTGAAGGCCAAGCATCTTCCCCGGAGTTTGTGGGCGGACTTTCGTCGCACCGCCTCACATGTCTCTCGAGTACAAGCTCGTGCATGGGGCCAACATGGCCCGGCTCGCCGGCGCTGCTCGCTCGGACCACACGCGCATCGCCCGCAATGCTCGACCACTTCTCATCGGCACGCGTCGTCCTGATTGGCGTCCACCCCACGCCGAGGCATCCCGTCCGCTGCAGCCGCTCTATGATAACGGCATCCCCACCGCGGCGTTCCTCCCCAAGCTCCGAAGAACCTGCAGCACCGCGCGCCGAGCCCGAATTCACGGACAGCGCCGTGCGGCCGGGCCTCCCTCGTGTCTGCGACGACGTGTTGCTGATTGCCTCGGAGGCGCGGCAGTGCAGGCCACCAAGGAGCACTGCCACCGTGGACCGGCTTCGACACAGGCAGCCGTGGGGCGGAAGGATCAATACGACATCACCAGGATGGACACGTTCCTCTGCTTGAGCCTATCTTGTGCTACACTCACCTCATGCAGATGCCCTCCGAGATGATGCTGTGGTCCTATTGGGAGCTTGGCGAGATGAAGGGCACGCTCTGCATCACGCACATGGACAGCCGCGTTCACGCCAACATTGTCATCGGCCGATCTTGACCCAGGCGACCCGAGCCTGCTCACGCCGACGCACTCCCACGCCTTCAACAGCAAGGGGGTACCGCATGCTGTCCGACACCACCATCTCCGACGCAGCAGCGGGGAGCTGTACGCGCGCAGCAACCACGGTGCCACGGCGTATCGGCGTTCGCATCCTCTCCAAAGACGCTCGGCGTGTCCGCGATCGTCTGGCGTACATCATCATCTGCGGGACGTGCGCTCCGGACCCGTCTTTGCCGCCGCGACGTTTCTGCTGCTGCGTGCCGACGTCGCTGGCCATGGAGTGCAACACGTTCGGGCTCGCTTCCTCGTCATCTTCCTCTGCAATTCCTGCCTCGCCCGACCATCAAGCTGGGAAGGTGGCGTTAGATCCACATGTGCACTGCACCGCCGGCATCGTCATGGTTGCACAGCTTCACGCGCTCGCGACCTCCAACGCCAACAACGTTCGGCATATTGGGCTCATCTTCGTCGACACCCAGGCATCTACAACACCAGTTTCAGCGATGATGAAGGCTGCAGCGGCTGCGTTGCGGCTCCTGAACACGCTGCTGGCGTGCGATGGCCGAGCAGCTCGTGAACTTCAGCTCGATCCTCGACGCCGTCTACACCGCCCTCCTACACGCGTACATCAAGACGAGCCAACGCTTAGACTCCAAAGATGGTCCTGCTCAGCACCGGGAGTGAGCTGAACGGCCTGCACCACTACCTGTTCCACCTCTTCGACACATTTGGCGAGACCCTACTCGACCACTCCTACAAGCCCAGCGGCAGCGTGGTGGAAGGCTATCGACCGGTCCTCCGCGACGGGCTGAGACAAAGATCATTGCAGCGGCTTGAGGACAAACCGCAATTCAAGGAGGGGAATGTTAGGATCCGTGCATCACGGGCCAAGCCCAATCGACCGTGCCCAGCAAGCAAAGCCGGGTTGCCAAGGCCAGCACAGCCTGCCAGCCTGAGTACAAGAGGAAGCTACGAAGGGGAGCATCGGCATCAATCAATTATCGAAGTTATTGTGTCGTGTGTGTGGAGAGAGAGAGAGTTGTGGGTGAGAGAGGTGACCTCGCCGCCCGGGCGGGTCGATTGTATCTCGTAGGGTGTATCTGTTACCTGATTCGAGTTGTGGTTAGTGAATCCAGTTAGGGTCGCTAACAACTAACAGTGATATCTCGTGGTTTTGACCCGAATTGACAAGGAGCATAGGCATGCACATAGTTTGTCAATCTGTTGGAACAGAAGGGTAAGGCTGGACTTTCTACCTTGCAACACCACGCCCAGCTTCCTCAGTTGCAGCAAGTGGCCAATGTCAGCTACATCATCAATATTGTCAGAGGCATCGACATGGCAGAGTTCCTCCAGATTCTTCATTCTACGAATGCCTTCGGGAAGACGCACTGTGACATCGGCAGATTCTTTGTGGCCAGCAAGTAGATGCTTCAGCATCGGAAGTGTGAGGTGCTTTGAGGCAAAGGCGCGTATCTTGGTTTGCCGGATGTCCAGTGTCTCCAAGCACCGCAGCTTCTGTATTTCCTTGGGCAATTCAGTGAGATCTGTGTTCCTGAGGCTCAGGTACTTGAGCAGGATTATCTTGCAAATGCTCTTCAAATGATGCTTCTTCAAGCCATTGCAGCCTTCAAGATCCAGCACCCTTAGGACCTGCCACTGTGAGGATGTGTGCAGAGACTCAAGCAGAGCGAGCATGGCACTGCTGCCCGAGGCCGAGGCAAGATTGGTACGAGATGCCTCCAGCCCTATCCGGTTGCGGATGGAGAAGTGGCGAGCCAATTCAGGTGGCAAGCCCGGGTCCACAAAGTGCACACTCCTAGCAATTCCTGTAATGAATTGGTGAACCAGATGGTGGACTGTGCAGCTCTTGACCTTGCCTGAAACACTTGTGTCAGTTGCAGAAAGGAATCCTCTGAGAACAAGCTCATGGAAGCAACGGTTGGCCTCACGCAGTGCATCGAATGGACCAAAGACATCTGCCTGGGTTATGAAGCCTTCAAACACCCATCGCCTCACCAAGCTTGTCCTATTGATGTTGCAGCCCACTGGGAAAATAGCCAGATACAACAATGCACTCTTGCAGTGCCTTGGTAAGTCACTGTAGCAGGACTGTAGCATGGTATCAGTATTCCTACCGGTGTAGTAATCCTCCAGGTTGCTGGATATGTCATTTAGCTCTTTCACCGTCCTGTCGGCATTAGCACACAGGAGCCCAAGGAACATCTTGATGGTGAATGCATCTGGGTAGCATTTCTGTAGAATGGCCCGTACTGGCTGCATAAGATGTGACTTGCCGCCGACAAGCAGGGCAGCTGCTCTCTCAAAGTAGAAGTGGGGATGAGAATGGAAATTCAGCATGGGGAAGACTTTGTGCGGAAACTTGAATGCGTTTATCATTTCCTGATTGGATGTAGTCAGTATGATAGCATTGCCAGCAGAATAAGAAGTTAGCTGGCGCAATCTGTTCATTAGATCGAGGCATTCTTGCACATCCGACACATCATCAATAACAATCAAGCACCTCATCCATCTGAGATGATTGGATACTAAACTGTCATCAATATCCGCACGAGTTTGCCACATAGACAACATATCTTCAAGTTCACGGCGTATGTTCCTACTGAACTGAAACAGCTTTTCAACTATTTCAATAAAAGTGTCCTTGCCACCTATGAACCTTCGGGACACCACCTTGTTGAAGTAGCTCGCCACATCGGGATGTTGAGTAACGTGAGTTATGGTCCGCACAAGTGTGGTTTTATCGGCGCCAGGTTCCCCAACGACAACAATGACTCTTGGACCAAGGTCGTAATCTCCCGGTGCCTCACGCAGCCATTCCATCAACTGATAGACGTCTTCCTTGGCGTTGGCTGGTGGTTCGTTGACCAAAGCAAACCTCATCCTCCAAAGATCTTCCGCATCACCTGCTGCTGCTGCTCGTCGCGCCGCAGCTGGAGCCGGCTTTACATTGGCAGGGGGGACAGTGACGCCGTACCTGTGCCGGCGGTCTCCAACCTCCTGCGCCCGGACCTTGAGCTCCTTGATGCGAGTGGCGAGCTGGTGCCGAACGGGCATGGTCCGCAGCATCCATGGCAGCTGGCGGAGGTAGGCCAACAGGCCGCTACCCCGGCCGGCCGGCCCGGCGCTGACGTGCTGGGCGTAGAGGTCAACGCAGTCCTCGGAGGAGTAGGCGAGATCCCGGAGCTGCTTCATCCACGCCCGCACCTGGTGGTCGGGGTACTCGGCCTCGGAGACGTGGAGGACGAAGCCGTTCATGCTCCCCATCTCGTCGCTGATGAACTCGACGTCGCCACGAACGCCGGCGAGGAGCTGCGCCTCGCTCACGAGGAGCGTCGTCAGGCGACCGATCACCGAGTCCACCGCGCCGTGCGCCGAGCTGAACACGGAGCCGTCCATCTCGATGGCTGGCCTCGCCGCGCGCGCGCGCACGGCGCACCTCACTCAGACACACACGCGCCCTAGTTCAGCACAGAGGTGCGACGTACTGACCAGAGGAGGCGAGGATTGAGGAGCAGCCGGTGATGGAGTATGGGTTTGGTTGACCTGGAACAGGGATGAGTATTGGGGTTGTTGGACAACTTCGATTCCAGAGCGCTACTCTACTCCATAAGGCATCGTAGTTTTGTCGTAGCCAATGCACTTGGTAACATGCACGAGATTCCCAGTTGTCCTGATTATACGTCAGGTCCGATCAGGCCAAGGAAAGCCAGCAGCACAGTCTACGGTTCTTGGGAGAATTTGACTTCGGGTATATATGTCCATGTGGCCCGTGGCCCGACCTTTGGCCGGCCCGAGAGTGGCACGGCCCCAAGCACTAGGCCGTGCCTGGGCCCTCACCCTGGCCCGCGGCACGGCACAGGCACAGTGTCTGGCGGCCCACAAAGCAATCCAACCCACGAATGTCATATATAACTAACCATTCAGCCCCAAACTCTAGCCCCAACGCAACACTTCACTTTGCAGTCCCTCGTGCCGCTACCCCAGCCGCCCAACGACTCCCCGTGTGGCCGCGCCGCTCGCTTGCGAGTTGGGACTCGCCCGTGGCTCACGGCCTCACAGCGTGCAGCCATGCCAGCCTTCAGCCACCATCCTTGCCGCGCGGGGCCGCGACGGTGAAGGTTGCCGTCCTGCAGCTGACGCCGGTGGTGGTGCGCCGCCACAGCTTCCTCCTCCACACCTCGACGCGAGCACGGCAGCCCCCTCGGCCATCGACCTCGCTCCTCGGCTCGCCAGCGGACAGCAGCCGGTGCCGCGTCGCGCTCCCTCGTGGTGGCCTCTTCCCGGGCTACTGGCGCGGCGGCGTGCTGCCCGAGCCGAGCGGCCCACGGGCCATGCCTTGGGCCGACAATTAATTAGCACGGCGGCAGCATGGCACGGTGGGCGCCGGGCCGGCTGGCACGGCCGATGGCCATCTATACTTGAGGTCTCCTCGGATTAAATTTGATTACTATTTTTTACCTAGTTTTGCTCTATTTAAAAAGCAATTTGTAGGGGCGGTTATTTTTTTAGCCGCCCCTAAATATTTGTAGCTGAAGCCTTAACAATTGATTAGTAGGATTTATAGTGACAGATGTATCACGACCCAAGCTTGTCAAATTTTCACAAACACCGTGGGATGTTTTCAAAAATTTGATATTAATTCTAAACTTTCTGGCCACTTTATGCATTTAAATTTCAAGTTTTAAATCGAAATGTGAAGAAACTAAGGGGGTTTTGGTTTTCCCTACTGAAGTTTAGCACATATCACGTCGGATATTAGTACCATGAATGGAGTATTAAATATAGACTAAAAATAACTAAGTGCATAGATTGCGACTATTTTGTGAGACAGATTTTTTAAGGCTAATTAGTCTATGATTTGACAATGTGGTGCTATACTAAACACGTGCTAATGATGAATTATTATACTTAATTAATTAATTCATCTTGCGGAGTCCTCACCAAATCTGTAATTTGTTTTTTAAACATGCGCTAATTAATTTGTCTCCCGGAGTAAACAATGTAATTTGCTCAACAATCATGGATCAGTAAAAGGGTACCGGCCAGTGCAGACAGAGAGGCAAGACGTTATACACATCTGCAGCATATATTGCTCCACGGAGGTCGGCATCTGCTTTTAGGGCATCTTGCAAGAAAGTTCGGCTCGTTCGATTGCGAAGAACCTCTGAACTGATTCAACACGATGCCGACGCTCCCGTTTGACCACCTGCACGACTGTTTTGGTTCAATCTTTCTTCTTTTCGAAGACGATTGTTTTGGTTCGACTTATTTACAGGACTTAGCGTGTGCGATTACATTTCTACTTTAATGTCTTCAATAACTGACGTTGGCTTATCTCTAGCACTTGCTCCGTACATGCATGCTGTTATTATACGGAATGTTTTTTGTATTATATATTAATTATCAATGTAAAAAAGTGTAAAACCAAGCACGCGAAGAGAAATTTTTACGATGGTAGACCGTCCACCCACACATATACATGTAAAAATGTTTTAACGATAATAGTACCTTAATTTATCAAAAGAGAGAAAGCATCGAACGAATGAGGTGAACATCATCGATTCATCACAAACGACAGCTTCAAAAACAAGGCACGTGTGCAACAATAACACAACCACATTATATTAATTTGTCCATCTCTAATTCGTCGAAGTTTTTACACCCGGACAGACAGTGCTCTACTAGTGTCCCACTAGTGTCTAATATGGCTTTGGAAAGTGGAATTGTCCTGAGATTAGCAGTCAAATTAGCATCAATATGAAAATAATCAATGCTAATTAGCCCGTTAATTAACTCAAAAAAAAACTCCACCTTACAAAACCAGCTTAGGCTGTCTACCTAGGCGGAACGCGGCTCATTTGCACTTAAGACATAATTTGTTCAAACATCATCGGCATGTGACTAGCGGCTACCTGTCTCAACGGATCATCACCTAAGTGTACGTAGGCCTAGCCACAAGTTCAATGCAACCTCAGGGATCGGAGATCTCTACTCTGCTAGCTACCCACCTTTGCTAATTTGACGTGGATCCCTTGACCAACCTTTGGTAATTTGACGTGGACCCCTTGACCAACCTTTGCTATAAGACCAGTCTCAATGGGGGGTTTTCAGCTCACAGTTTCCCGGACATGACACTCATCATGAAACGAGATGAAATTGGTTCTCTCAATGGTACGGTGTCATTGCACACTTTCAAAGAAAAATTTTGCCATTGATGGGCCCCATGATTTCTTCCCCAACCTCCCATCGTGGTTGCTGCTTTCGCCGGGGCGCCTCGCTTGTCCTCGCCGAATCGGATCCACAACACGAGCCACGCCCGGCGAAGCCAGGGCGGAGCTCCGCTTGCGCCCGCTGCCGCGGCGTATGAAGCCCGCGGGCGGGAGCTCCCGCCGTGCAAGCCCATGGCGGCGGCGGTGCTCGCGAGGAAGCGCCCGCGTCAGCGTAGCGCCGCGGCCTCCACATCTACATCGCCGCGCGAGCATGACGGAGCGTAGACAAAGGTCCGCGGCGCACTCCTCGGGAGCAAAGGCGGCCCATGACGGAGCGGGCGCCCTCGCGGAGGCGCATGGACGGCCTCGCTGCCGCCCGCGGCCGGTGAGCCCGACATCACGGCGGAGCTGCGCCCCATCGGCGAGCCGCCCCGCCGAGCAAGGATTGAACGGCGTTGTTCGATTTCGCGAATGCATCTGCTACGCGGGCTGGCGGTTTCGCCGCGGGTGTCGCACGGAGGCGCCGTCAGCGAAGCGCTGCGCCTCACCCGCCACGATGTTTGCGGCCGGCGGATGAGCTTGCGACAGATGGCCTCGCCCCCGGCGGCCGGACTCGCCGTGGTGGCCGGACCTGCCGCGGCGGACGGCCTCGCCGACACTCCCCGCGACGGAGGACCGGCTGCGTCGCCCGCGATAGATCGATGAAACTCCGAGCATCTCAATGGGTCGTTTCATCCAGTTTCACGCATGGGAAACGCCGCCCGTCGAGTTTCACCATGGTGAAACTAATTCATTCTCTCTCCTCGTTTCATGCAAAAAGTGCAAATCTCTGAGGTGGCACCCTATTTAATGTGCATGAAATGCTTTGGTGAAACCCCCATTGAGATCGGGCCTAATTTGGCGTGGCACGATGCAGAGGTAGTTTTCAAGGGAGCTCCACCTGCAGTCCTCCACTAGGATTCTTTGCTATTTTGACATGCCAGTGAGGTATTTTTCAAGGGAGTTCCTCGTATTTTCTGATGTAGAACGTTGATGTCGTTTTCTAGGGAGCTCTATCAAAAATGTAACTTTGTTAAGGACTTGTTTGGTTCATGGGATTAGGGACTAGAGACTAACAGGGGACTAAAAATTAGTCTCTAGCTCCTCCCATGAGTCTAATGGAATAGGGACTAAATGAGACTAATAATTAGTCTTTAGTCCTCATGTTTGGTAATCTTGAGACTAAATGAGACTAAAAATTAGTTACTAGTCCCTAGTCCCATGAGAACCAAAATGGGCCTAAATGTGTAGGAGCACGTACTTGTGACAATTATATACACATGTCGTTACAAAAGGGAGTTCTAATGAACGATACCTGTTCTTTCTTTTTTCTTTTTTTTTTTTTGAAACTGGGTAAATTCATTACTCACTTACTGAAAAATTGTCCGCAACAATTACCAAAAAATTCATTAAAAACACTTTACTAAAATAAAAACAGTGAGTGAGCTGCCTAAGCTGGTGGCGTCGTGCTTGGGAGTGGGGTAGTATTTATTTACTTATTTATTTATTTATTTATTTTTGAGCAAAAAGTGGGGTAGTTGATTCAATTTGGAGAAAATTGGGCTTTGGTGGGAATATTCACGGAGGGCCATTTAGAACATATTGCTGCCTTGGGCCTTGGCTGTGTGGTTCAATCGGTGGCCCATTACTCTTAAATATCGGTGGCCCATTACTCTTAAATAATAGTAGTCTCTTGCTCATTAAAAACAAGATTTTGTTGGGTAACAATGTCACTCTTTTTGAACAAAGTATTGGCAGCATTGCATTTTTGTGTGCTATATATGGGGTTATTCTGGGTTTTCAATCACTTATTTCTTTTTACTTGGCCCTCCATGAAGGCTATTCAAGCAATTGTATCTCAGTGCACTACACTTGTTAGCAAACTAAGCGTAAGCAACTTAATTACCTTGGACTTCTTCAACTGTTACCAACCCCTAAACAAGATTGGTAAAGTGTTTCATTCTACTTCGTCGAAGATTTGCCTAAATCTGGTCATTATTCTTGTATTGTTGTGGACAAATTCTCTAGGTATACACAATTTTTAGCATTGTTGCATCCTTTTTCTGCCTAGTCAGTAGCTCATGCATACAAGCACATATGTATAAGCTTCATTCTTGATCTCTTTCGACTCTCTCTCTCTCTGAGACAGTAGATATCATCCTCAATTTGATGGCGAAACAAAAAGGGTTTAGAGGGTGAAACAGAAAGAGTTAATCAATATTTAGAAGCATATATACTTGTGATGTGTCCTTCAGTCATATCCTAAGAAATAGCACAAATGGTCACACTTCTGTGAATTCTAGTACAACACTTGTTGCCCATACCAATATAAATAAGTCCCCCATTTGAAACTCTATATGGTCATCCTCCCAAACATTTTGGCATCAGTACTCACTATTCAGTGGTGGTGAGGTGTGTGCCGTACCAGATCTTCAGGAATGGCCCAACGAGAGGACACTGATGACCAGTTTAGTTCAACATTTGGATCCTGCACAGTTTTGGATACTAAACTGTTTTTATCAGCATTTGGAAACTGATGACCCTCTCTAATTATCTAAAATTTCTTCAGTATTGAATCTTACTCCAAGCTCTAGATGTTTGGTAGTACATGTCACTGAAAGGTTGTTTCTATAATCAGGAAAAAGAAAAATTGTTTCAGAGTTAAGGGTGCTCGGTTGCTGGGAAATGAAAATGGTCCCACATGTCAGTGGAAGCAGGCGCGAGCGCAACCGACGAGGCACCGCCTCCCGAGGCCTTGAAATACCCCGCCTCCGCCTCCGCCGCCACCCAAACGTAACCGTCGACCCAACGAACACCTGCTCTCGCTCCGCCGCCGTTCCCTCCCCTTCCCAATCCCCTTCCTCCTCGCAGCGCGCCCCACCACCACCACCATCACCCGGGCGATGGAGCAACTCTTGCCCGACGGGGCTTCGTGGCGGCTTCGAGCAGCCGCGAACAGCTTGTACATCCACGCCGACGGGAACTAGAAGGCGGTCTCCCTGCGCCCGCTCAGCCGCGTCCCATCGCTGGAGGCGGTGTGGCGGGTGGAGCACTGGGTCTCCAACCAGGGCCAAGTCTACGTCCTCTTCCAGAACGCCGCCTACGGCCGCTACCTCTCCTTCGCACTCGGGTGCGGCGTCCCACTCTTCAACCTCGTCCGCCGCGTGGTCCGGTAGCGACTACGGCGACCCCAACCTGGTGGACGCCTTCTTGTTTAGATTGAGGGCGCACAGGGTGTACCCCGACCAGGACCACGTCCGCCTGCGCTGCTCCCATTACAACCTCCTCGCCCAGGGCGGCAGGCACCTCACCTGGGAGTGGGACGCCCGCACCACCGTCGGCCACGTCAGGGACTTCTATAGGGACTGAACTGGTTCGGGCTCGAGCTCTTCGTCAGGATGCAGTGGACCGTCCACCCCGTCGCGGCGACCCCGCTACCGCTGCTTCCTCCGGTTAGACAAGCTATTCCGGAGTGGGTGAGTGCATCCTTCCTCCGATCCTCCTTCCTTGTATTGCATTGGGATGGGATTCTCCTCGATCGGATAGCTTTTCTTGAGTCTGAAATTGTTGGCTTCTTCGATACAGCACTACTGAACCTGTTAATTCTTCATGTCAGGTTTCATGGTTGTTTCTTGTGTTACGTTCATGTGCCTCTGCATCTGGTTCGATTTAGGCAGCAAATCCTGAATCCACATACGATTGTCTATTTCTTGATTGCGATCCCTTCGCTTGACGAATTTATCTGTCACTTTTCTTTAAAAACGGCGTCAAATCATGGTATGCAGGGACAGAGTCTTTGAGGTCACCAATCACCATTGGAGTCCTTTGTTATGATGTGTATACTTGAATGATTTGCGCTATTTGGTCTTGCTCATTTCATACCGGATCGATCGCAGTGGTTTTTTTTTTCCCGATTTCTTTCGAAAAGAATTTGGCATCCGAACATCCCGTTGTCGCGACAATGTTATTCGGACTTGCTGATTTCTTTTCTTTTGCTAAGCACAACAAGTGTTCGTTCCAGCTTCTACAAGAGATTCCGCAACACCGCCATGGCCGGTTGTTCTGGCGGCGCTTCGGCCCCTTCGGGTACGGCCCCGGGGTGTATGAGGATGTGCCGCATGAGTACCGGTACGTGCGGGCGAATGCTCAAGGGAACTTCGAAGAGAACCAATGGCGCTCATTCGTTGATCATGACCTAGCCGTTGTCGACCTGTGGCGCTACACAGCAACCCTTCAAAGACGACTCGACCGGCAACATGCTTGACTTCACGCAGCATACGGCTGGCTCGCATGGACGGCTAATGCCGCTGGTCACCCACCCGCCGCAGCCGAGATCCCCAACATCGCCGTCCTCGGGACCGGATCACCAGTGAGATTACTCTCGCAAGTTTCACGCCCGTTTGCAAAGCACTTGTTACTCGTTGTGTGCTCTCACGCTTTCAAAGATGTGAAATGTTCAAGTTTTAGGCTCAAGTTTACTTCTGTATGTACTTCTGAATTTGTTGTGCAAAAAGTTCAAGAAAAGAACATCCGCATGATAGATTTTGAGCGAGCATAGTGTCATACCGACAATAGGAAATCAAATGTATGTTTCCTCGCTTTTTTCATAGCCCCGATGTTCGAGAAATCCTGATCCTGTAGTTTAATTTTCAACAGCTTGTTGTCTTCTTGGCTTTCTGTGGTTTTACATTTCACTACAGGCAACTTGTTCTTGAGGTGTAATGGTTTACTTCGTTTGGTTTGGACTCTAAAACATGCTGTAGATAGTAGAAGCAAGCTTAATTGGAAACAGCCTCACTCTCATATCTGTAGTGTTTATAGTGCCACACAGATTTAGCGTTGCTTTCAGGCGATTCTTAACATGGTCCAAACTGTCCGGATGCATTTCTTTACCACAATCTGATCTCCGCCTCGGATAATTCAGTTATTCCCACAATCTGATCTCCAGTTCAGATAATTCAGTTATTCTACTTGCTAGCCAACAAGTGTTAATCTTGGAGCCGACTGTCTAACTCTTATCTTCTTTGTGTCCACTATGCTTAAATCTCACTACTGTTATCCATGATATGATGCCTAATTATCTATTTGTTTCCTTGTTCTCTTATGAATTCAGCTGCTTGCAAGGAATTAGTGTATCCCCGGATATATGCACCAGCACCATAGAGGAGTACGAGAGAGGAAGATTGAAATTCATCTGAAACAAGAAGCATTTAATCATTGCTGCCCCTGGTACTGTGACATGAGAATTGGCTCATAGTTTCGACAATTTAGCGGCTCTTACAGAATGGTGGTTAGATCTTATGTGCTCTACTTGACCGGAAGCCTTTCAGTTTCAAAACATAACACTGCTGAAAATGTTATGTGGAAGTGTAATGGTGAACGGTTCTGCAAAGTAGCATTGGTTATAGTTGCCATCTTCATCTCTCTGTTGGCTGATGAACTAACAAAGATGAACAGATCTGGTTGATTTTGCCTGTACCCTGATTCTGACACATCCAAAAGTAGAATATATGCATGTTAGTTGAGTTTAGCTTTTTAGTCATAGACTGAAATCTTGGTTTCATCATTTGTGTGCTGTAAAGCTAACATACATTGTTCACTTCGTTTCTTGATTTTTCAGAAAATGGGTGAAAGTCTAGGTAGTCAGTCCAGAGTGCATCTTTGAAACAATACTTCCTGCCGTTTTTTTTTTTTAAAAAAAAATTGCTCTGTTGCCAAATTTACTGCAACTCTACTCCTGAACCTCCAGGTTTCAAGTCGGGTCTTTTTGGTTCTGTTGCCAAATTTCTTTCAGGAATGTAACCTCCTGTCTCTATTTGTTTTTCCAAAACATGGTGAATGTCCTTGCTCTGCAATGGGATCTTGAGTACTAGAATGCAACTTTTCTCTTACCAGGATGGTTAACGTTTTTCTCAATCCCTAATCAGATCACGCAAAACTGCAAATGTTGTGTACTCGCTTTGTATAGCACATATAATGTACAGATTCAGTCTTAATATTTCTTTTTCCAAATATCTCTCTGTCATGGAAAAATAATTATTGCACTATCGTCGAATTCTCATTGCCCTTTAAGCCCTTCTATTTTCCAGAAGTTTTAAATTACATGCCTTGTATTGTTTCTGTTGCAATTCTCCCTCCACTAGATACAGACCTTTGAGAATGAAAATTCTCAACTCTTGTAATCATTCAGATTTTGGACACATTGCATACTAGCATGAAGAAAGAATGATACACTTCCTTCAAGATTAACAAATAGATTTCCACATCATCAGTATTTAAAAATAGATAAGAAACAGGGAAACATGTTCTTATATGACTGTAATACATTGTCGAGCATGTGCTCTTTTATGCCTCTATGGCTCTATATACCCCTTTCTAGTGAGATTGTAATGGCATGAGTCACTCGATCTTGAATTACAACATCTTGGTGAAAGGGTGGCGAGAGCTTTGCTGTGATTTTTATTACACTGGAGAAGTAAAAAGCACAAGAACAGGTTAAAAATAGTTTCTTCAGCAAAGATGTCTGAAAGCTCGCAACTGAAAAACAGATTTAACAAGGTAACAGAGGCGAGAATTTGGATGAACGAATTCAATCAGAGTCGGAACTGTTCGTCTTTTTGTTTTTATTTTTAGAAGAGGGTGTGAGCTACTACTGAGATTTATTGAAAAGAGAAAGAAACAGCATTTTTTTTTGACCGGGCCATTCACCCGTATTTCATTAAGAGGATGGGAAAACCAAAGGCGAATACATGGGATCTTCGATGACGAGAAGACATCGAAGATGGGAAACACTGAGAAAAAAGGGGCACACACCTAGACTACCGGGTTTATTTGTACACGATTTCATGGCTGACGATTGTGCGACCAAACCGAGAGCACGACTTGCAACGTTTTGAACCCGGCATCGACCCAATCCTGCGCCTCCCGAACCAATCTCGTCGCGATCGCCATCAACGCCGACACCTCATTGCGGGAAGACCCCGGCATTGCGTTCTTTCCAAATCGTCCCACGAAATGAGAAGGAAGAACGAATCGAACACCGGTCTAGCATCCTTGGATATCCGCTTTCTCGCCGCAATCCACCAACCGGCGACGTCCTGCACCCCAGACGGCACCAAAGGCGTCCGGCCCGGCGGGCGGCGAGGCAGGTGCCCACGATTGCCTTGTGAGCACACAACCCGAAACAGGTGCTCGCGGGTTTCAGCCTCGACCGCAGAGCGCACAAGCGTCGTCGTCCCGAAGCCCGTGGCGGTGGCGCCGCTCCGACGCGTCGTGATGCGTCTGCGAAGGACGAGCGTAAAAAATACGGACGCTGCGCGGGGGCCCAGTGCGCCAAAGCTCACGGGCACCGAAGGGACGTCAAGCCTAAGAAGAACGCGCGGTACGCCGACGACGCCGAGTATGAGCCATTGCTTGTCCACTTCCGCACGAACCTATCCGCTTGCGGGGGTCGAGCTCGATGTCCCGCACGACATTCCATACACGGAGGAACTCACGATGACTTGACCGCGTCAGGCGCCCACGATGTCGTGAACCCGGTCATTGTCTGCGCAGCGCCACCCTCACCGTCTTCTTCTTCTTCGGGGCGCCGAGATAGCCGCGAAGAGGTTGGGCACAAACACGCCAGCCATCCCACGGACAGCCACCGATCCGGGGAAAACCTTGCCGAGCTCCCATCTCCGGCGACCACCGACATGCTAGCTGCGGCCATAGCGAACGTCTTTTCTCAAACTTGTGTGGCGGGGCTGCCCAGCAGCCTATCCGCGCGTTCTCTCAAACCACGCCCATCGAAGACGCAGGGCCATGCCAAAGAGGTGAATGTCGGGGACCCCTGCACCACCGAGATCCTTCGGCTGCCAGACAATCGGCCAGCGAAGTTTACACTTGCCGCCCGATGTGACAAGGGTGCCCGACCACGAGAAACCACGTCTTTGCTTGTCAATTTGCGTGATGCCCCATCCGGACAGGCGGACGCGAGATAGCCATGTGGGTTGGTATGGCCGAGAGGGTGATTTTCGTGAGCCGCACTTTCGCCCGAAGTTGGTGAGAAGGTCGGCTTTCGGAAGGAATCGGGCCGCGACGCGTCGACCAAAGCCTGCTTTCGTCCGGCTCTTATAGACGCTTCAAGGACAGCGGCGCCCCTAGGTAGCGACACGGGAACTCAGCCATGGCGCAAGGAAATACTTGGTGCAGCAGGGCCAAGTTTTGATGTCGAGCACCCGATGGGCGTCGGCAAGCACTTGTCAAAGTTGGTGACCAGATCGAGCGGCCGGCAAGAACAAAGCGAAGGATGTCACTGATGCACCGCAGATCAGCGGCATCCGGCCTGACCAGCAGAACGAGATCATCAGCGTAAAGCGACACTCTATGCTTGATGGCACGACCAGGGAGGGGCGAAAGCACTCGCTGCCGATCAGCTTCTCGGAACAAGGCATTGATGACCTCCATGGTTAACCACGAAGAGCATCGGGAGAGGGATCCCCGCCTCGCCGCCTCTGCGCATGGGCAATTCTCCTCCCAAGCCGACCGTTGATTATGATGCGTGTGCTCGCGGTGGAGAGCAGAATGGAGATCCAATTGGTCCATCGTCTTGGGAAACCGACCGCAGCGAGCACTTCCAGCAAGAATGGCCACGCGACCGAGTCGAAAGCCTTCGTGATGTCGATCTTGAGGAGAACGGCCGAGTGCCCCCTAGCATTGATCCATCGGCAGGCAAGTTGAACTGCACGGAAGTTATCATGGATGGATCTCCCCTTGATGAACGCACTTTGATTGGGCTGTACCATCTCATCGAGTCTCTTTGCTAATCTCCTTGCCAAGCATTTAGCAAACAACTTGCTGAAGCTGTGCATCAAACTGATCGGCCGGAAGTCTTTCAGCTTGCTTGGATTACTGCATTTGCGAATCAGCACCATTGTTGCGTCATTCAGGAGATTGAAGCTGCGGCCATCTAGCGACCATAGGGCGTGAACCGCAGCAAGAACGTCGACCTTGATGACTTGCCAGGCGACCTTGTAGAACAAGCCCGTGAAGCCGTCCGGTCCTGGCGCACGATCGGACGGGATGTCCCTGACTGCCTCCCAAACCTCCTCCTCGGTGAAGCAGCAGTCAATGCCGGCGAGGTCGAGGTGCGGCAGCAGACCATCGAGGGCCACGGCATGCTGCCGAGCAAACGGTTTGCCGATGATCTCATTGTAGTACTCGTATGCCAGGTCGCGCTTTGCCGACTCGTCATGGCACCAGGCCCCTTGGTGCTCTACCGCGGCAATGAAGTTCTTTCTACTGCGGTGACAAGCTTGCAGATGAAAGAACTTCGTGTTGGCATCTCCTTCACCCAAGTAGCACACCCTGGATCGCTGGCGTGCAATGGTTCTAGAGAGCGAGGCCAGACCGAGACTTCTAGCTTTAAGATTGGAGCGCAGTACCTACTCATCTGCAGTCAAGGATCTGGACTCTTGCGCCTTGTCTAGCTGGGCAATGATCTCGCGAGTTCCAAACAGCTGCAGGCGGACGCTGCCAATGGAGCGCATGCTCCAGCTCTTGAGCGCTTTGGCTGTGCGCCTGAACTTAATGTCAAGACGCCGACAGGCATCCACATCCTGCACCATAGGCTCCCAGGCCTCCTTCACAGTATCCAGGAAGCCAGGCATCCTAGGCCAAAAGGCCTCGAAACGGAAGCGTGGCGATGCCCGTGCGACCGTGTCAAGCGCGAGTAGGAGCGGTGCATGATCCGAGCTGTCAGTGGACAACGCCCGCAGTCGATGGTCAGGGAAGGCATCCAGCCATGCCACCGAGGCGAAGGCCCTGTCGATCCTCTCTAACGTCGGGCGCTGCCGCTCATTGCTCCACGTGAAGCGCCGGCCATGGCGGTACAGCTCGTCCACCGCCATGGCGTCAAGTGTACGTCTGAAACGGCGCATAGACGAGAGGTGTAGGCGGTCGTTACTCTTATCAGCAGCTTGGTAGATGAGATTGTAGTCACCCCACAACAGGATAGGCCCCGGCGAGGCCGCGCGCACGACCTGAAGCTCCAGCAAGAATTCAGGCTTCAAATGGTCGAGGACCGGCCCATACACCACACAGAGGGACCAGGGGGTGGTAGCCCCCGCGACCGGCATCAGCTCGACGGTGACCGAGTAACGGCGACAAACATGTGCCCCAACCGACCAGTCTGTACGCAGCCATGCAACAACAATGCCCCCCGAAGCACCATCAGCCGGCAAGTAGACGTACTCGGAATCAGCACCCATTAAGTCACGTGCCCAGCCAGCAGGCATTACATCGACCTTGGTCTCTACGAGACAGGCCACAGATACACGCTCCTGACATACAAACTCCCTAACCGCATCGCGGCGAGCACGCGAGTTAAGCCCCCGCACGTTCCACAGAAACAGGTTTTGTGCTAACATAGAAATTACAGCAAGCGACCTGAGGGGGTATACACTAGTGCATCCCTGCAGCAGCAGCCCGACGCTTCTTACCACGAAGTAGAAAGGTAGTCATGGCCTCCTTGTTGACATCCGCTAGCGGTCCCGTGAACGCCGACCGGAGCTCACTGAAGGAGACCACATCTTCATGTGCACTCTCCACATCCATCCCAATCTTCTTTAGCAGCACACGCCTGGCTCTGTCTTCTGGCTTGCGCGGAGCATGACCGCTCTTGGCCGCCAATCGCGCGCTTCGTTTGGGCATCGTCGCTGATAGGTCCTCACGAGTGCGGGTCGTCCTGAGGGTCGGCGTAGACAGCAGTGGAGCATCAATTGGCTTCATGAAGCTAGCAATGAACTGATCGACCGTCGGCGCGTCGGGCGATGGCGCTGGTGCCTGAACCACAAGGGAGGCCACCGGCGATGCGTCGACTACAAACCCACATGGCGAAGAGCTGCCCGCCGTGGCCACAGAGCTGACTGGTTGCAACTCAGCTATTGCCATGTCAGCCCACCAGTCATGGGGACGGGCCGACGTGTCACCAGAGGGTATGGGGCTCTTGCTGTAATCCAGCTCAGCATTGACGTTGTCAGCCCACCAGTCATGCACGGGCTGCTCATTGGCATGCTGGCCGCCCAGGCCCATGTGCAGCAGGTGCGGAGCCACCAAGATGAAACGGCCCACGAAACCAGCACGAGACGATCCGGAGTCACGTACGACCGAGAGCGCAGGAGAGGCTTCGACCGTTGCGGATGGGCGTTGCGGAATTGGCGGAGTGGACGGGCTCAGCGAGCTGATGGAGACAGCCGCCGACTTGCGTCCACCCATGAAATCCGGCGGCGTGGACTGTCCCGCCGAGCTGCCCGCACCTGCGGGCTTTACGCCACCATCGGGCTCTCCTCAGCGCAATCCCTTGCATCTTGGGGCGCGTATGACGCGCACCCATTGTCATCGAAGGGGCGCCCTGCCCAGGCACGGCGGTCGAGGCACGGCTCCGACGCCTGCACCGGTCACGCGACCTTCCACGCGTCACATGCAGACCGGCGTGGCGACTCCTGTATGCAGCCTGCCGAACGACCCGATCCGGTCCCACCGGCGGCAAAGAGCGAGGCGCTCAAGTGGCCGGGGCGCGGGGCGGTTGAAGCACACCCGACCCAGGTCGGACGGGACAGGTCTGGACACACGCGGCGGCGACCGCTGCCGCCGCCCGCGACGTGGCACTGGAAGAAACCGTCAACGCCGGGAGGACCGCGTTCCGCCGCCGGGGATGCGTGGCGGTGGCGAGAGGTGTGCGAACCAGCGGTGGCGGGGGCGCGGAACGCGGCGATGCCTGTGACGGCAAAGAACCCGAGCCGTGGTGGGAGGACCGCGCCGAAGCCATGAAGCCAGATGCCGCGCGCGGAGCTTCCCCACCAGGGGACGCGCGGCGTCTCTTGGGCTTGGCTCGACCTCCTTGCCCTTGCCCCGGAGGGCGGCGGTGGCGGAGCTCACGTCGGAGAGGTGGGTCTCGGTGTCGGAGAAGGAGAGTCTACCATCTGGCCCGAACGGCAGCCGGAGGCCCGAGCGCATCTTCGACCTCGTCCCGCCAGGAGCGGCGCGACGAGGAGCCTGCAGCCATGGAGGAAGGCGGCGGAGGCAGCAGCAACGTGGTGGGGCGGCGGCGCTGGGCAGCGCCGCCCGGCTGGAACGGTGGGCGCCCGGGCCCTGGGTGGCCACCGGCGTGGAGGGGAGCGCGGAACCCTAGGCTACCTCACGAGTGTGCAGTACAATATATGCAAGGGCATATAAGAAACAGCATTACGGAGATTAGAAAAAAAAAAAAAAGCAGGAATCAACAACTACTGACAGAAACAAATTGGTACTACTATTCGTCTGTTCCACTCCACATAACTGCTTAAAAAAACTGCTGATCTGAACAGCCCGTATTTAAGAAACAACATTACATTCACTGTTCCATTGATCTACAGATCGACTGAAACAACACCTTGCTGACACCGGTGCAACATTACATTCGCTGTTCCATTGATCTACAGATCGACTACAGCCTTCTCAGAACTTGGCAACAAGCTTCGACGGCCAAATCATTGGAGAAGCCACAGCGACGGACACGTGGCCACATCGCCGTCGAAGTCCCAACGTCGTAGGCGCCGATTTTGTTGGCACGCTGGCACGCGTCGTCAATCCGTTGGTGGCGTCGTGGTTGTCCCCAGCACAGCGCTTCCTCACACGGTCACACCACCCAGTGGTTCCAGTCGTTCCAGTCGTGCTGGACGCCGGTGGGCTCGGTGAGAGCCCGTGCGGCGGCCTGGGCTAGTGGGCCGTGCTCGGGATGCCGCCGCAATGGATCTTTGCAAACTCCAACAGAATTCGCGGCAGCCGTCGCCAGCTGGACTAAATTCGTTGCAACGCTGGCTGACACGCCTCATATCCGGGCCCAGAAAATGGACCCACATGTCAGTGGAAAGGAGGGAGCCGCGAGCGCAACCGCCCCCACTCTCGTGAGTCCAGAAACATAATCCGCCGTTACCTTGTGTTTAGCTTTTTATATTGTTCAAAAGAAAAAAAAAAAAAGTTTAGCCCGTGGACTGAAAATGTTGGTTGCATCGTTTGTGTCTTGATAAAGCTATGACCTCGTTCTTGTCGTTTCTTGATATTTTCAGCAAACGAGTGAAAGTTTAGGTTGTAGAACGGTCAGTCCAGTGTGCATCTTTCAAACAATCTTTCCTGCAATTCTACTCCTGAACCTCCCTGTTTTGTTTTAAACACACTGAACCTTCACGTTTCATGTCGTTTTTTTTGTTCTGTTGCCAAATTTCTGTCAGGGTTGTGATCTCCTGCCTCCATTTTTGTTTTGCAAAATATGTTTTGTATTCTCTTTGTATAGCACATATAATGTACAAATTTAGGGTCTATTTGGTTTTCAAGGGACTAGGGACTAATTTTTAGTCCCATTTAGTCCCTAAATTACCAAACATGAGGATTATGGACTAATTTTTAGTCTCATTTAGTTCCTATCTCAATAGACTCTTGGGAGAGACTAATGACTAATTTTTAGTCTCATTTAGTCCCTAGTCTCTTGAACCAAACACCCCCTCAGTCTTATCTAGGCATTAATGTTATATTATTCTTCATATAATATTTACTAAATAATAATGATATGAATTGAAGAATTAATCACCGAACTAACACATATATTGATAGCTAATTTCAAATAAACAAAGCTATAATTAAAAAAAATATGTTATAAATCTCTTAGAACTTAGAAATTATTTAACGCAATATACTCTTACAAGTACTTTTCGGATTTAATTTGACGTGTACTCCCTAAGTCAAACATTGCAACCTTTGACCAACCATTTTTAAAAATCTTTACAGTTTCACAATATATGAATATGTTGTATATTATGATAGTATTTCTCATTAAAAAAGGCTAAAAAATGGTTGAAGCAAGTTTGGCGGACTCTGGAATCTGCATGCATCCTGGGCCAAAAGTTAGCCAAATTCAACATCTTAGCGCTGCTGGCAAAGCAATAGCATAATCTATATGATCCTCTTTCAAATTACTGAATGAAAGAAGACTGTTTCTGCCATGCATATGCAGCGCAAGAAAAAGAAGAGACAAAAATAAAGTATATATAAGTGACAGTAAGGTTATTATTCAGTACAGAAAACACAGAGTATACAACAGGTCAAACCGAGAGACTGCTGCAACTGACAGTGCACAACAAAGCAAATACAATACTGTAATATTTTTTAAGACTACTACTGAAAGAGCAAAAGAGCAAGAGCATCCCATTAAATTGATCCGGTGTCAGTCTCAGTTGTCAGCATCGCTACCGAGAGTGACGGAGCGGCTGAGCAACATCGCCGCGCCGGCCGGTGTCGGCTTCGATTATCTCATGCGCGGCGGACGCCATTAACCAGGAGCAGAATTCCGGCGTGGAACAGGATGCAGAGAGCAAGGGCGAGGCCAGTCTCCAGCTCAGCCTCGTCGATGCCTGCGGCGACGGCGACAGCCGCCGAGACGACGCAGAAGCCGAACATGGGATCACGAGCATCCATTTTTTCTGTGTTTGCCTGATCGTCGTACTCCCTCCGTCCCAAAATAAACGACGTTTTTCGCTTCGAGAAACATCTGCGGCAATTATATATTAAAATAGAATTAATATTTATATTACATAATTAGTATCATTGGAAAGATCTTTTTGATCTAGTTTTTTAACAAATTTATTTGGAGATTTAAATCTTCTACGTATTTTCTATAAATCGGGTCAAACTTGTGGCACGAAAACCTAAAACGTCGTTTATTTTGGGGACGGAGGGAGTACGTATTAACAAAATACAGTAGTTAGTAGCTGATAGGATAGGATGCTGCTACAAATACAGATTTAATTTGATGGCCAAAACAAGAGGATTTGCAGAGAGCAAGCTAGTTCCAAAAGGGATGATCGGACTACATACCTCTATTTCTTTATGCGTCACGAAGCGGTGATGTCACATGCAGAGGATCACACCTTGCTTACTCTGTTGCCTCTGTGAGTGTGGGATGTTCGGGAGAGAGGTAGTAGTGCATGGCATATTTATAGCCGGACCTCTCGGCACTCATTTGTCAAACGAAAGAAAATTCCATACTCATTTGAAGCGAGTCTTTATCCGGTTATCCCCAAAGGAAAATCCATACTCATTTGTCAAACGAAAGAAAATTCCATACTCATTTTGAAGCGAGTACTTATTTTATTACAATGGAGATCCCTTTACCCCAAAGGAGCTTCCTAGGCTTTTTCCCCCCTTTTTTCCTATAGGGATCCGGATGCAGAGTTTGAGGGGGGTGTTTAGTTGGTGAAATATTTTGGATTGGGCTACTGTAGCACTTTTCGTTTGTATTTGATAATTAGTATCCAACCATAGACTAACTAGGCTTAAAAAGATTCGTCTCCTTGACTTTTCAATAAACTGTAATTAGTTTTTTTATTTACCTACATTTAATGCTCTAAAAATACGTTAAGAGATTTGATGTGATAGGGAACTGTAGCACTTTTTGGGTTACTGTAGGAGTTGACCGCGGCGTAAAGGTGGAAAAGACGTTTGAGCAACTTGTGCCACGCGCTAGCGGGAACTGACTGTTGTAAAACACACGGACTCTGTCCTAGAAGGAAAGGAGAAGGAGGAATCATAATCCTAGTCCGTTTGTATGTGGGCTCTTACCGAAACTCTTAGCCCTTGGCAGGACTATATATACGTGGGAGCTCTATGTTGTAATTATGTTTATTCAGATGAATAAAGAATAGTCTCCCTATCTTGTGTCTACTTGTTCTACTTCTTTCATCTACTGTGTGATCATGAGAGACGGAGAGGGGAAGGTCCTAACCGCTGACGACGCGTTTCACAACACGTTATCAGCACGATAAGCTCTTCGTCGACATCGCCGTTGAAGCCGCCGCCGATCTTCGGCACCAACGCTCGTGCCGGCGCCCGTCGCGACTTCGCCGGCGGCGTCGACATCCCCGGCGTTGTTAGCGGAGCGGATCTGCTACCTCTGCCTGCTACGAATCTGCACTACATTAACTCATCGTCACGCCGGGCAGGTCCCCACGGCCTAGCCGGAACTGTCCTACGTGGCGACCTTCGCTTTTCTCGAATTAAAAAAACCAAAGGTACGAAGAATCGCATCTACCAACTTCTGTCTGTGTTACAAAGCTGGTCAATTTTGGTTTTTCCGTACATGCAGTACACGTACATGAAGTACACATAGTAAATACGTACATGTATAGTTTCATCTATGTATGCATATAGGGTTATTAATTAAAAAGGGGCCCTTATGGATTTTCCTGGTTTGCATGTCACAAGTTCGAAGCAACACGCTGCTGCACTAGCGTGGCATGGCAAGAAGTCGTGCTGCCCATGCAGACCATGCCTATTAATGCTTGACCACCGGTAACATTATCTATTTCCTGGGTTGGAACCATGAATCGACGAGCAATGGCATGAACGCCATGCAAACGCCAGGAAAGAAAAAGCAGCAGCTCATCAATGATCCGTCACCGTAGCTATCCGGCCTGTATGCCTATGTACCACGTATTGGCCTGTATGCCACCACACTGAGCGCAGCTACCGCCACGGCCTCCCGCTGATTCTGTCAGATTGCTGTGCATATTGACGACCTCACGCCGATCACCTCGGACTGAATCCCATTGGTGAGGACTAGCCCGCAAGCTATCGGCAGCATTATGGTTAGTATGCCGTACGCCGACGGAGCCCGGATCTCCGTAAGGATGGACCTGCACGTCTAGTTTCCGATGCGCCGCTACCTAGCAAGAAGCTAGAATCCAAGAAGGCTACGGGCGACCGTCAAGACTCAGGACTCTGGAAGAGAAAAGCTACGGACAAGAAAAAATTCCTTATCCTCGAAGGACTTCGGAACATGTACGAGAAACGTGTCGAATTAGCCTAATACGAAAATTAGGTCGTACGAAAAATCGGCAAAATCCAGAAAACAAGAATAGGTCTTTGGATCCTGTAGATTCTATATATAGGTTTTGCACTCTTGCAGATAAATCCTATATTTTCTGGAAAATACATATTTTTGGTGTTTTGCAAACAACCCTTTGTAGACAAGAAGTTTACAGAATAATTAGCCCTAGTGTACTTATATATATTTACTATGTTTCTTATACCAAGATGTATAGGGCGAGATACATATTAAATCTGAAGTTTAATGGATCTTTTTGTGTAGCTTTATCTTTTTTGAATTAAATACTTGAATGATTACAGTAGAAACATAGTATAAGGTGAATGAGCTCTCTAAATCCTGCAGACCTTAGACTTGTCACCCTTGAGAGCCTCATATTTATTTTTCCTAGCATATGTTTTGTTTGGGATAAAATGAATGTTTGGTATAAATTCTAAAAATTTGCATATACCATAATCTGAATAATGCTAGGATGCTTCTAAGAATTTTTTTTTAATAACCATCCGCTATCTTTTTGCACCTTGCTACTCGTTTACATGTAGTAAACTTATATGCACATGATCCAAGTTATACTAATATGCATGCCATAAAAAGAAGAAGAAATATCCTGGAGTTACTCTAAATAGTAAATTATTTGTATGGTCATTATTTAATCCATGTAGGATATTTTGCTACCATTGAAGTGTAGTAAACTCAAAGATAAATATTTCTTAATTACTCTCTGAAATGAGTATATGGCCGATAGAAGTAACAAATACATTGTGGGACTCCTTTGCATGAGTAAAATCCCAATATTATGATTACAAAATATCATATTGCCTTGAAAGTTGAATTTTTCAAGCTTGTATGTCTAACACTGTCTATAAAAATAGCTTGAAGCTTTGTATTAAATGTCTAGAAGACAAGATGGTAAATAGATTTTATCAGTCTACATTCTCGAATAAATGTCTCTTGTATATAGAATATCAAAGAGCAATTTAATACATGAAGTATTTGATTTTACCATTAGAAATTACTCAAGGAAATTGAGTTGGAATTTTTAGACAGCTTTATGAACTAGGATATTATCGATTGCAATAATTTTGAATATATGGTTTGCATATATGTTACACCCTTGAAGGCTTGTGACGGTATATCATAATTCTCGAATATAAAGCATGAAGCTACCGCTTGTCAAGTATAGAAGTTGACATAAGAGAATGAATATTATTTGAAACATATAAAGTTTCTCTTGAAGAAGAACTTAAATCATGTGCTTATATATTTGTTATCTTTGAAAATCATATCTTGAAGTATTGATAGTAGTGGTGGTGATGCATTAAGTTTTAATTCCCGTTGAATTAAGTGGTTAATGGTTAATTCATTAGCTTGAAGACTAATACAAAATATTTAATTTTCTTAGTTGCAATTCTTATTACTTGAAGTAATACATGTGAACTTCTCGTCGAATAAATTGGATTTATATGTTTTACATATAAACAATTGTCTATTGCCTATTAAAATAAATTTTGAATTAACTTATCCACAAAAGAAGCCTCAATAAACCATGAAGGTTATAGTTCTTTGTGCACTACTACCATGTAGGTAGAAGAGAAACTGGATTTTACAAAAGCACATGGACAATTGGACTATACTTGGCATATTAATTGATCTTGGAACGATTGATTTAGCCAAGAAATTGTATAATCTTAAGTATTTAATTTTTTTATCCCAAGATAAAAATTATATCCTACCCTAAGTCTATTGTTGTACACTTTGAATAGTACAATGGATATGTGAATTTCGTGCCATAATCAATGAATACTAGAAGTATGATTGGATTCTATGAAGCATTAGAAGTGATTATTCATAGATTATGCATGAAGCAAATCACTACTTGAAGTAGTCATGGCATGAAAAGGGCGAGAAATTTTGGGCAAAGGTATAAGAAAATGTGGATAATATTTTAATAGGCATAGCCTTCCTAAATCAATCTTTAAGTGCAAGTATCGAGGACTTGAAGTTCTGCTCGTGTCCTTTTTGGCCGAGTTAACTTTCTCTATTGCACTAATTGCAAGTAAGCTCGTAGCTTTGCATTTTGTTGTTATCTATTATGTTAGACTGAATACTAATTTTTTTCTCATTACACACGCATGTGTATCTCATTGAGCTGCAAGTATCTTCACTCTTGCATGAATATTAGCATAGCAGCTATAGTTGTAGCTAGTAGCTATATCTTTTACGCTTCCCTCATAATCAAAATGGCTAGCTAGCATGCTACGTCTAAATGGTTCCCGTTGAACTAAGGAATGATTTGCTTTCAATGCATCGTATGCATAAGCAATAGATTGATCTAGGGCCGGCGACCTAAGATCGGGGGAGTGAGTTTATGAAATTTTGCTCAATGGAGACTAACCCATTTGATGGGATGAATAGTTGTGGAAATAAGATATTGGATAACACAATTATGATGATTTGAGATTTATTATGAAGAAAAGGCATTAAAGGGATTTTTTGCATTAATGGCAATTAGAAAATTCTAGAAGAAAATTCTATGTGAATTTGAATGTTTAGCGTATTTTATACATTTGAAGTGTATGATCCATTTTTTTTTATGAGTTCTTGGATCATTTTTAGGCTAATTAATAAAGAAGCTAGAGAATAAAATAGTTTTCTAAACTATGATTTGTGCATATTAGGGGGAGAACATCCCACGATTTTGTAGGAATGTTGAACATTCTTAAATGCACTTTAAGTATTTTAGCTCATTTGCATAATGAATAATAACCCCCATTTTGAAATATGTGTGTGAATATTTCTCATAAAATTTAATCATAGCATACATAAATGGGCCTCCACTTGTAGTTGGAGATATATGAATTTGAATTAAGCCCATGATAGGGGATATGTTTTGAAGTATGCTATTAATGATCTAATATTGGCATTAGGGGAGAGAAAGCCTATATTTTGAATGCCAAATATTATTTCCATAGAAGGAAAATGATCTTAAGAGAAAATATTCCTTGAAACTTGAAGCGAATAGAATAGTATCATACACTAAGTCCAGATATTTTTTTTTGAAATGAGAGGAGTAACTTGAAGTTATGAACTAGAAGTTGTGTTATATACTATCAATCTAAAATCTACGAGGGGCCTTTGTGGGTTCTAGTTTAGCGTATACACGTTAAATAGAGAAAGAAATGGAACTCCTCCATTCTCATGAAGAGAACGCCTCATAAAGAAGGTTAAGCACCTCATGAAGAGGATCATCATGAAGATGACATCCAACACAATAAGCGCACCTCACTAGTGTTGAGTATGCGAAACAATATACCATCTCTTGTCTAGGAAACGGCAGAGAGAATATTCTTACATTGTGAGAGTATTGGGAGAAAAGAAAATAATTGTCGACAAACTATCTCTTTTAATTGTAAATGTTTCTCTTATGAGAACCCGGATTCAAAAAAAGTCCATGGCAAAATAAACTTGTAGCGATTATATCGAGTCAATGAAGAAAGCAATTGAGGTTGAATCTCCTGTTAAGAAGAAATGAATGTTACGCTATATCTCGGCAAATGAAACGAATGAATATCGAATATGCAGTTGATTAGTGGATTATAAAAATTCATATAATTCTCAAAAGAATGTAAATCGCAACTTGTAGAAATCTCATACTAAGTATTAAAGTCTAAGATATATATATTCCTGAATGAATATTCAAGTCTCAAGAAGAGAATATCCTAGAAGGATTACAATCATTTAATGATTTTATAGTGAATAACGCTATGCAATTGTATACATCTCTCATCACTCATGCAAAGAGAGAATGTATATCGTAGAAGAGAATTATTAATTCACTAAGAATGAAAGTACATCCTTGAAGGAAATTAATCCATGAAGGATTTACAGTCAATTCTTGAATAAACACCATTCATCCCCCTAAGTGAATATGGACCCGAAAGAAAAAAAAAAAAAAAGAGGAATCTTAAACACCGTGAAGGTTTCATCAAAACACTTAGAAAGTGTATGAAAAAGCCAGCAATGTAGTGTTGATATCCTCTATATACCATGGAAGGTATAAGAATAATGGTGGTTTTAGCAATTGAATTACCCCTTAAATGCCAAATGCAAGGCTTTGGATTTGTACAATCAAAATCTCAAAGATTTATAGAATACATTTTAAAAATCCACTAAGGATTAATTATAAGTATCCACCGTTTGTATGTGGGCTCTTATCAAAACTCTTAGCCCCATGACAGACTATATATACGCGGGAGCTCTATGTTGTAATTACGTTTATTCGGATGAATAAAGAATAGTCTCCCTATCTTGTGTCTACTTATTCTACTTCTTTCATCTACTATGTGATCATGAGAGAGAGGAGAAGGTCCTAACCGCCGACGACGCTGTTTCACAACAAAGCTCTTCGGGCCGACATCGCCGTTGAAGCTGCGCCAATCGATCTTGACATAGACGCCACGCCTTTTAGGCCTACCATACGACTTCGGCGATGGCGTCGACATCCCCGACGTTGTTGGCGAACCGACCGCTACCTCACGCCTCGCTACAAATGCAGACCGCATCGACTCATCGCCCGCGGCAGTCCCACGGCCTAGCCTAACCGTCCCCACGCGATGCTTCGATTCTCCTTAAATTCAAGTACAAAGGTTAGTACATGAAGTACGAACATACATGCATACATGAATAGTTCATATGCTTGTACGATGGATCTAGTAGCTACCATGGTGCCATACAAATTATGATTAGAGGTCGATCCAAATGAGATCCATCCTCGACGCCATTAAATTGCTTGCGGCAACACTAATTGACTCGAAGATCCAAAATAACAGACCACGAATAATTGGCATGGAGCCATGAACAATTGTTATTGAGGTCTATTCAAAATCGGATTGTATCCTCGAAATGGATGGACAAATAATCCGCACCGCCTTGTCAGTAATTATTTTTCCTTGTCACCATGGCCTACACGTCCATTGCGAAAAGCGTCCGCATGATCGCATCTCTCAGAAGTTAACTTACGGACATCCCGCGGTAGTCCCCATGGTTCATGATTCTGGCTTTGCCGCCACCCCCCCGCTGCATGTGGCCCGTATTCGTCATGTCCATCAAATTGTAGCAGCGAAACATATGAATTTTTCGCATGCAGTATATGGTTCATATTTTTAATTGTATGAGTACTTGGATCAATTTATTAGGCTAAATAATAAAGAAGCTAGAGAATGAAATAGTTTTTCTAAACTATGTTTTGTGCATACGGGGGAGAACATCCTCGAGTTCATAGGAATGATGAACATTCTTAAGTGCACTTTAAGTACTAGCTCACTTTTGCATAATGATTAATAACCCCATGTTTAAATATGTGCGTGAATATTTCCCATAAAACCTAATCATAGCATACATAAATGGGCCTCCACTTGTAGTTGGAGATATATGAATTTGAATTGTTTTAAGCCCATAATAGGGGATATCTATTGAAGTATGCTATTAAAGATCTAATATTGGCATTAGGGGAGAGAAAGCCTATTTTGAATGCCAAATATTATTTCCGAGAAGAAAAAATGATCTAGAAAATTTTCTTGAAGCTTGAAGCAGGGAATACTATCAATTATACTAAGTTAACTAATGGTTTGACTAATGCTCTTGTGAAAGCATGAAGCTTGAGCATATGCCGATATTTTTATAAATGAGAGGAGTAACTTGAAGTTATAACCCGGAAGTTTTGTTTACGAATAGTAAACTAAATATTGCATACTATCAAGCTAAAATCTACGGGGGGCGCCCGTGGGTTCTAGTTTTGTGTATACTTGTTGAATAGAAATAAAAATGAAACTCCTCCATTCTCATAAAGATAACACCTCATGAAGAAGGTTAACCACCTCATGAAGAGGATCATCACGAAGATGAGACCCAACACAATAAGCGCCACCTCACTAGTGTTGGGTATGTAGAACAATATACCATCTCTTGTTTGGGGAAATGACAGAGATAAAAAATATTCTCACATTGTGAGAGTATTAGGAGAAGAGAAAAATAGTTGTCGACAACACTACCTCTTTAATTGCGAATATTTCTCTTGTGAGAACCCCTGATCCAGGAAAATAAAAGTCCATGGCAAAAATCGCTTGTAGTGATTATATCGGGTCAATGAAGAAAGCAATTGAGGTTGAATCTCCTATTAAGAAGAAATGAATGTTACGCTATATCTCCGCAAATGAAACAAATGAATATTGAATATGCAAAGCAATAAGTAGATTATGAAAATCCATATAGTTCCCTTAAGAATATAAATACTTAACTTGTAGAAATCTCATACTAAGTATTGAAATCTAAGGTACATATATTCCTGAATGAATATTCAAGTCTCAAGAAGAGCATGTCCTAGAAGGACTACAATCATTGAATGATTTTATAGTGAATAACTCAATGTTATTGTGTATATCACTCATCTCTCATGCATAGAGAAATATATCTTATAGAAGAGAATTAATAATTCACTAAGAATGAAAGTATATTCT
Source organism: Hyparrhenia diplandra (assembly GCA_015847255.1). Taxonomy (NCBI): domain Eukaryota; kingdom Viridiplantae; phylum Streptophyta; class Magnoliopsida; order Poales; family Poaceae; genus Hyparrhenia; species Hyparrhenia diplandra. The sequence continues at coordinate 81,628 of JADLZK010006248.1, read as the reverse complement.
TGAAGGAATTAATCTATGAAGGATTTACCAGTCAATTCTTGAATGAACACCATGCATCCCCTGAAGTGAATATAGACCCGAGAGAGAACATGAGGAATATTACACACCATGAAGGTGTCATACAAACACTTAAAGTGTAATGCTAGCAATGAATCTATCATCCTCTAAATACAATAGAAAGAATAATGGTGACTTTGGTATTTAAATTATCCCCCTAAATGTCAAAATGCAAGACTGATTTATTATTGAGTGGTACTATAAAAATCTTAAAGATTTGTAGAATATACCATTTCAAAATCCACTAAAGAAGAACTATAAAGTATTCAAGCTTGTATAAGTTTGATACACTATCTAGAAGATGTTGAATATGAACTTATTTTTTTTCCTCGTAATCATCTCGAAAGGATTTATTATCTTGAAGGATAAAATTTATTTGTTTTGCACAACAAGTGGTTCTTTTTGCATGAAGCATATTGCTCTTTTTGTTATACCCATATAATTCATGAAAGAATTATAAGCCATACTTTTGAGTCAAATTCAAATGATAGCTTTGTGAGGGGGAGCAATTTTATTCAATTTACCTCGAAGGTAATCTTTTACCATACGAATGGAGCACCAAAAGCTGGCCAAAGAGAGTGGCGGCGTCACGGGCTTGTCCCTACCGGCGGATCGGGCCGGACGGACGGCCCCGATCGGGCCAGTCCCGATCTTTTGCAAAAAGCCCTTGACCTCTAGAAAATACAACCCGCCGTCCGGCCCCTCTCTCGTGATTTTTTCAAAAAGCCCTCGACCTTTGCACAAATACAACCCGCCGTCCGTGCCATTATATGGGCCTGCCTGTTAACCATTTATGGGCGGGTCTGCCTTAACTTTGGGCCGCTCTCCGCGCCTAGCCCGAATGGGCCAAAAAGCGACCCATAAATCTCTTTTCCCTTTTCTACATATTTCTCTATTCTTTTAAAAATCGAGAACTTCCAAATTTCATATAAAATCACAGAAAAATCAAAAAAAAAATATCAAACCAATTTAGTTGAGTTCCTCATGACTAGATCTATGTATTAAACTTAAATATCATATGATTTAGTGTATTTTATTTTGGTATAGATATAGATCTATAATTTATGTCATTGGTTAATTTATTGTTCATATCGCATGGGAGCTAAAAATATCTCCTCCGCCTTAGCTCTAATTTCCTGAGAAAAACTTCTAAAATCAAATCCTAAAATTCATACCCTCTTTGCTAATATTTGTTTCCTAATTCTTTTATTTAACGCTAACCCATAGTACAAATGCTCGAATATAATTAATCGCGTATATACATATACATAGCATAATACTTCACTACATATGGTACATGATATTCCATACATTCGCATAAACGACAACAACATGCCAAACATATAAATAATTAAAATAAATATACGTGAGACAACGTAATAATATATTTGCATATACGCCCGTACATATAAATATATAAACACACATAGATATACATAGCAACAAATCACACCAACGCATATCTAACTAATCTTCAACTTTGATAATACGATGGCCACGTGCACTGGCCATAAGCGGTAACGCCCAGCGATTTCTTCTAGTTGAAACCATTAGAATTATAAAAATCATATTTGCTAAAACATTAAAGTTTATGCATAGATTATGAAGATCAATTTCTATTCACGAAGAATAGAGTATCCCGAAGAATATATGACCAAGAAGGTTAAATGTTGTACTCTTTTTTTCCTATGTGAATTTTACTAGAAGGTTTCTCACACAAGGTTTTTAATGAGACAACATGTGCAATGCAATTAATCTTAATGTGATGTACTCTTTTCTCCAAGAACCGTTTTTTCTCACCGGGTTTTCGGATGGAGTTTTTGATGAGGCATATGCATATCGCTGGTAATCGCCCAAGGGGAGTGTTGTAAAACACACCGGACTCTATCCTAGAAGGAAAGGAGAAGGATGAATCTTAATCCTAGTCCGTTTGTATGTGGGCTTACCAAACTCTTAGGCGTACAGACTATATATATGTGAGCTCTATGTTGTAATAACCAATATTCGGATGAATAAAGATTAGTCTCCCTACATCTCAAGGCCTACTGTTTCTACTTTCATCTACTACGTGATCAATGAAACTGAGAGGGAAGGTCCCGACCGACGACGACATGTTTCACAGCATCGGTAGTAGCACCAAATCTGGAAGCGACGTCGCCGTCAACCGTGTCCATTGCTCTCGCTCCACCGGGTAGCCACGACGGACGACGCGGAGGCGGAGCAGCGCGACGACAGCCACGTGACGACGTCACGTCCAATCGTGGGCCCTTTTCCGGACTCGACGCGACGTGGCCTTCCACAGGACCACGCCGGTTGCCCGCCCCGGGAAGCGCATGCACGCCGCCACGTACGAGAGCACAGGGACGTGTCGTGGGCCGGGCCTGCTAGCTAGGCCCGCCACCAGCCTCGCTGATTATTTACCGGTGACGGGGAGTGGATGCATGCATGCAATTATTTGATTGGTAGTATAAACACATGTTTCGTGCGCGTGTTCTTGGATCGGGCCCTAGCTAGCTTTCTCCTGGTCCTGGATTAAATGTCTTGTCCAAGGATTAATTATCATTAGTACTCCTCCTTTACTTTACTGTACCTCTATGATGATTGTATACTCGTCTAGAGGTAGTATAATCCACCTACAGTACGTGTAACAGTGTAGTGCCTTCACTGTGCTCTAGCTGCAGCTTGTGCATGCGCCTTCTTGTGATCCTAGATCGGACACGTAGGCTCCTGCACTGTGCGGCCCTGGCAAGTGTCTTTTTCCTTATAATAACAATAAGTGTCTCACTCACTGAAGCTCTACTAGCACAGCAGAGCAGGGTCAGGACCGGTCAGGTGTCGTTTCAAGCGTCTAATGATGGATATCTTTGCTTCGTATTGTATGTCTTATTATACAGTACTCGCTATGCATGCCTGCGTGGTGTTTATATATATAATTCTTATTTATATATAAATTCGAGATAGCTCGATCTATAAAGACAATGATCGTAAAGTCTCTGATCATATAAAGAAATGTGCTCGATCGCTCTTTCAAGCAAGTTGATCATCATCGCGTGATAGATTGATGATGCATGGATATCTTTGTTCGTTGCAACGCATTGTAGAAGAATTAACGTATACATGGCTTAATAAATATTATAGTCGTCGGCATGCGTATATATTGGTTCTAGATATTCATCAAGTTGGATCCAAAAAAGATCATCCCATCTTCAAATTAATCATCGTGGTGTCCTGTTCTGGATTTGTCTAAATTAATACAAGTGGCCGGCCGGTCGTCAAAAGGTTTAGCTGGTGAGCTAAACGGAATCAAAGTTTATGTCCCTACATATATATGCATGGTAGTAAATTAAGAGAGAGGGAAGAAGACACAAATTTAAAGCAAAATGCAAAAGATGATGACCATATAGTTAGGCCGTAGTATTTCGCAGCCTTGCTGCAGCGCGCTAGCTACTGCGGTACAGTAAGCACGTAGGTAGGAAGAGTAAATTGCAGGCAGAATTTGCTTGTATTTGATAACAAGTAGCTTCAGTAGTAATAGCGCTAGCTGGTGACGGGGACAAAAGACAATTGACAAACGAACTTGCTTAATTAGTTTCCATGGTTCTCACTTTGTCACGCTCACGTACGTACTAGGTAGCCAGTTACTATAGAGACCTGCATCTGCAAGCTAGGTAGCCAGTTACTAGCTGCTCTCGCCCGGCCCTGCTCAAGTACGATCGAGGAAAGTCTAAAGGGCACAGTGATAGGAACAATATCCTGATCGCCGGCCCGAATGCAGCGCACCTGGCTTAGCTTAGGCTTAAATTATTACAGGACCTTGTTAGCCCACACCGTACCGATCGGCCCACACCGTACCGATCGACTACAACTAGCTACTAGATGCATTGTCATGACCGTACCCGCGAAGTATTATTTAGAAATTGCTACTGTAACTAGGCACGACACAGCACAAAATTATATGCATGGCCATGGCCGGTCCCATATATAAATCTATAATTTAAGTGCACTGAACTGAAACGATTTTATTTTAGCTTGTCATGCAGCAGAAACCCACGCGTACGTACGTACTCTAGTACGTGCGTGATGCGGACATCGATCAGGACGTACTACATGCATATATGTGTGGATGCATGGCAGCAGACGTGATAGGCCGGGTTGGACAGATTATTTGTCCGTAGTGTCACACCTGGAGAGAAGACGCCAGACTTGCATTGTGGCCATGCGTGCCATGTTGATTTTGTAACACCAGTACTGTGCTCGATACTCGTACGTACGTAGCTGCAAGGTGCCCTGGATAGATAAGATCTGACAAGTCCAAATCGAACAGCACCAGAAACAATATCCCAGCCGGGCGCCGAATGCGCTGCAGCTACGGAGCACATGTTCACGGCTGCAGCACTCAGAAAATTCCATGTCCGTTGCCATGAAACAGGGACCCCGGTCACTGATTTCTAGGCAAGGATGCATGCATATGCGAACGCACTGACCACGGCCGCATGGAGCCACGAGGATGGCCATCCATCCGGCCCTCACGCGCTCCGCCACGCGTCGTCTCCGGCATCTCTCTCCCTCCCGCCTGTGTTGTGCTGTGCATATCACCCACCCTGTGTCGACGGAGTTGCGGCCGGCGGCAGGCGCGGGCACGGAGACGACGCGGTAGGCGCCGAGCGCACTACAATGCGTCAGTGCATGCACACGACGCAATGCAGCACACGCACGCACTCGCCTCTGTTCCTTCATCTTTTCTCGGCATGCAGCCCGCCGGCCGGTGCTGTACCTGGATTGACCCACCCACCGTGTCAATTTCGCATAGTGTACGTAGCCAGGTTCGAGCAATCCGCAGATTACAGGCGGGCGGGCCAAAATGTGAAGATAATAACGTATTCCATCAATTTTTGCAAAAGTAGTAACAACTTGTCAGTAGCAAAAATGTTAACATTTTCAAAAATTATCTAAATCTAGAGTTATATGTCCAAAAAAGTAGGATCGGAGCGCCTTGCTTGCTACTGTACGTGGACGGACCATATATTTGATCGATCGATTATATTCCCTCTCGGCCAGCCTCTCTTTTCTGGCTACCAGTGCACATTTTGGTGTAGCCCAATGTTCTCTGTAGCCACTAGTCGTACCCTTTTTGCGTTTCTCGAGAAGTAATGTGACGACATTCGTTTGATCCATCGAGCCGCAGCTATGCATTGCACGCGATCACTATTCGCGGCATCTATACCAGGTGAGCTAGCCGCTCGCGGAGCGTCGTCCGTCAGCCGCGGCGCAGCGCAACTGTCTGCAACAAGCCGTAGCAATAGTAGTAGCTACTGTACGTGCTCCTTCCTATACACCACACGTGTCCGTCTGCCACCCGGTGCATAGTGCAGACACGTCATAGCCGCCAACCGGCCAGAACCAGAACCAGAACAAGTGCATGCATGTACAGTACATTACTTTACTGTAATATTTCACCGATCGACCCTGGCTTCTGGGTAAAGTCACCGTAGTTACACGACATATGTGTACTCAGCTACGACTACCGTCACCGTATCTTGCCGAGTAGTAATACGCAGGCGTACGTATCCTATCCACCACGCCAACACAGACTCCGTCCGGGTCCTTCACGTAGACACGTACTACTACGCCGTGGAGTTGGAGTGAAGCAGTAAAATAAAATAATCCTCCGTAATTAAACAATGACGACAAGACGGTAACAATAATGAAATGACTCGGGGAAAGCGAAAGCAAAAGATCCCGGGTCCACGGCAGGTCAGCCTGGCCCCAGAGGCACGCCAGCCTGTCATCCTCCCTCTCCCCCGTCCCTTCCTCTCCAAGCCAGCTCCTCCCACCTCCCAGTCCTCCACTAGACGACAAATCCCCTTCTTCCTCTCCACCAATGCTCCGCTCCGTCTATAAATCACCCTCCCGGCCAGCCACCTCCACCGCCATCTCATTCCTCTTCACTTCCTCCTCTCTCTTCCCCCTCCTCAACGACGCCGGCGAGGCATTCGCAGCCGCCACACCACACCACACCGACGCGCGCGGCGTATCTCAACCACCCACCCAACCAACACTTCTAACGACAAGTTCGTTTTCCAAATCGAGCGGAACGCACAGACGACACCCGATCGATCGGATCCTCCACCTCCACCACCACCACCACCACCGCCACCAATGGGTCTCTGCATGTCAACCAGCACCGCGGCGAGGACCTCGACTCGCTCGACCACCCCACGCGCATCACCGTCACCGCCGACCAAGGACACGGCGCTGGTACTCATGCCAACCGGCGAGATGCGTGAGTACCCACGCCGAACACCAGCCTCACGAGTACTCGAGGACGCCTCCCCCTCCACCACCACCCCCACCACCACCAAGTCCGACTGGTTCCTCTGCGACGCGGACGGGATGGGATTCGAGGGTCCAGTCCCATCGGTCCCCGACGCGGACTCACTCCGAGCCGGACAGATCTACTTCGTCCTCCCGGCCTCCGCGCGTCGCCGTGGTCTGCAACGCGAGGAGGTCGCCGCGCTCGCCGTCAAGGCCTCCGACGCGCTCTCCGCCCGTGGAGCTTCGGCGGCCGCCGCGCCGGGGAGAAGGGAGGCGTGGCGCCGTCGTCACGCCGCTCGTGTTCGCGCCGCCGGAGGAGGAACAGGAGGAGGAGGAACAGCGGGTCGCGGAGGCACTCAAGGCGGCTGCGGCGCCACCGGTGCGGAGACGGCAAGCGCCGCGCGTGCGGTCGGGGAAGCGGCTTGAGCGGTTCGCGTCGGACCTCGACGCGATTCCTGAGTACGAGCGGGACGACGAGTGAGGACGCCGATCAGATTCGGGAGGACTGACTGGATGGATCATGACGTCGGAGTTAGCGACGACGGATTCGAAGGAGACACACTTTCTCGCTCGCTCGCCGCCCACCGGGACTCTGTGTCTCCAACGGGATTGTTGCCGCGGCGGCGGCTCTGGAAGCAGAGGAAGACGACGGGACGAACAGAGGATATCTAGGCCGTCAGATTCTGAACGGACGATGGATGGATGGATGGATGAACGGGCGGGCTAATTTGGGAGGATGGAAATGCGGGTGATCAACTGATGATGATTTGATTTTCATGACGATTCTCTTGTGATTCGTTGGTGATTTTTTTGGCACGTTTTACTTGAGTGTGAGATGAGATCTCGTTCGTTTGAACATGAAGGAAATGTGAATACTTCAACAATATTTTTGGCTCCTGTGATTTTGTGTGGTCACAAACAGTTCCGAGTCCTCTGCAATTGTGAAAACTGAAAACATCATTGACTGTAATGCAGGTGCAGTAATGCTCGCTCGCATGACTGAAAACTGATGACAAAATCGGATTTGACAAGAATAACAAACTTGTTTCTTTTATGTCATCGTGATAACGACTTAGAGCATCTCCACCATGCTGACATCAATCGCCCCCTAAATCTCCATTTAGAAGCCCCCTACAAAATTTAGAGGCCAAAAATCAAATCCCAACTCCAACCACAAAACGCAAAATCAGGCCCCTATCTCGCGTCCGCCGCCGGTGTCGGCGGAGCCCTGCTCCCGCGGGCGCGGGTCGCGCGCCGACGACGAGCTACAGTGGTTCCGCTCGTGCCTGCGGTGGGTGTGCATGGACCACTCGGGCCTGTGGCAGTCCGGTCCGCGCTCTCCTGGCTCCTCTTCGCAGCGAGGCTACGGCGGCGGTTGAAGAAGTCCTGCACGGAGCGCGGGACGAGAAGGCGATCTCTTGCATCTTCATGGACGCGCTGGAGCTGAACACCAGCAGCAGTTGGGATTGGCGCAGCTCAGCCCCACAAGCAGCAGCCGCAGCATCTCGTCCTTGTCGAACTCGCCGGCCAGACGCGAGCTTCCGGCCGTTAGCAGCGCCGTACGCCGCTCCGCGGCGGTGCTGGCTGAGAAGGGCGTCGACTGGCACGCGCGACCGCGAGCTGGATCTCCACCTACACACCGCTCCGCGCCCGCGGCGTAGAGCACGGGGTGCCCCTCGTGGATCTGCTGCTGCTGCCCTTCCTCGGCGCCGGTGCCGGAGGGCGGTAGAAGCGCGAAGGCCGCGGTGCCGGCGAGGCGCTCCCCACCGGTGCGCCTGGTCGACGCCGTCCCCGCCGCGCTGCAGACGTCAGGCGCCTTCTTGGCCGCGGGTGGGTAGTGACGACCCCACCGCCACGGCGGCGGCGGGACTCGGCGAGCGCCACACGGAACTCCTCCTGGCACAACTCGGGCCTCGCGTCGCTCCTCGAGCTCCGTCAGCGGCCGCGCACGGACGCGCGCACGCGCACGCGCCAGCGACCGTGTTCACCGCGCCGCTGCCAGGCACGCGCCGGCGGCCATGTTCACGAGATGCCCCCCGCGAAGCTCCGCGCGGCAGCCGTCGAGGTGCTCGTCACGCCGGCGGCCATCGTCGAGGTGCTCGTCACGCCGGCGGCGGCAGCGGGCGGCGCATGCGCGCGGGACGGGATTCCCCGTGGCTGGCGACGGGAAGAAAATGGTGGGACCACGGGAATAGGGGGATCCAGGTTTGTTGGGTCAAAACCCAAAATTTGGGGTTTTAGAATTTGAGGTCCCATTAAGAGGCGTATCGGAGTTGATTTTTTTCTCAAACCCCTAAAATTTAGGGTAGGGCTGAGATGAGGGGTGGGCTGGAGTTGCTCTTAATGTACAGAGTGACTTTGTGTCATTATCGGGGAGTTGTATTATTTGTATGTTTACGCCAAGTCAATCATGTTGGTCATGTCGAAATCACGCTCCCAACGGTCCAAATACATTCTACTACAAACTTGACATCACTCCTCCAAAAAAAAAAAAAAAATAATCTCAGGCTAGTGTTGCACTTGCACGAGCGCATGCATCCACGTTTTCCCCTTGTCGTTCTTCATTTTTTTAAAAAATCCAGTAGCGTGTACCGTGCAATTTGTAGTGTACTACATCGAGTAATGAAGTGACCGAGTATTCCTCTTTTCTTTTCGGGTAGTTTACTATACTTGAGCAGAGGCCGTGTCGGGCTGAAGGGAGAGCACGTCGATCTTGTGAACTTGGAGGCAAGTGACGATTGAGTATTTGGAATAGTGACCACTGGACTGGGACTGGTGGCTGCCTGCCGAGAAATGGTGACAAGATCTGCCCGGCCCGAACCGGCCCGAATCGAGTCACGTGTGCCGTGTGCGTGCGTCCTCGAGGCTGGCTGGCCAAGCCAACAAGCCATCGAGCGGAGCGGCCGGCAAGCTGTCGCGGAACAAGAGAGTGGCGACGTCACTTACTTCTTGTATAGACCGAGTATTCCTCATGTTTGATTTTGAATAATAATTTGATAAGGCAGCAAATACAAGAGGCACAAGCTCTTGTATAGACCTCTTGATAAGTTCAAGCGAATAGGAGGGACGACTTCAATTCTTCGATTCTTCGATGCTCTTTGCCTGCACTTGTTGATCTTTTCTAGTAGCTGCACACTTCTATGACCCAAGCCCATTTAGTATAGTCCAGCCCATAATATTCCATACCACTTACTACTTACATTAAATGTTGTTTTTGACGAATACTATAATTAATTAAAATGTACGTGGTTTGCCTCGGGCCGTCAGGATCCCAGCTAGGGGGAGAGTCTAAACTCTAAACATTCTTTGGGACTGACATTACAGTGCAAACTCATGGCGTCAGGACTCAGGATGGCCGTCAGTCAGGACCCCTTTTGCAAAACTTGTTGCCACTTGCTACTTACTAGGAGTTGTAGTGCTAGTACTGTGCTGGCAAAGATTAGCTGTAGCATTTCCTTCTGGACCCAACTCTATGTTATCATCTTTGGGTTGTTCACCGACCGCAAATAAGATCATCAGTGCTCAGGTGCTGTCCGTCGAAATCAAAGATACGTACGTCCTCCAATTTGGTACGACTGGCTTATTAGTAGTACTAGTGATCAAGTAATCTACCTCTTGTTGTCTTCACCGACGCCGTGCTACTGCGATAGGCCGCGCGCGGGTCACTAATAATATGTTTTGCTTCTGAACTTTGTAACCCACTAATAATATGTTTCCGTACGTATCATCACAAGTGAACCAACAACTCTTTTTGAAACGATTTTTTTTTTTTTTTTTTGAAACGAAGTGAACCAACAACTCTTGATTCATTGAATCGTCACAATTGACGATCCAAGTTGTGTAGTGTGCAAGCGAAGGCCAATCTATGAACTTGACGCGTATCCATCTTCAACGTAGGCCAATCTATGAACTTGACGTGTATCGATCGATCTTGAAATGCATAGCTACCTGTAGCATCGTTCGATGCTTTCGTTTAGCTAGACCTAAGACCACTGCAATAATGTTGTCACGTATACTTTCAATAATATTCTCACGTACGTACAGGAATTAAGCTCAAGGCTGTCTCTTTTTTTTTTACTGAAATGTTGCAGCCAAGAAATTTTTGGCAGTGTTTTGCCCAAAATGTGGGTGATCAAATCCACTACCAGCGCCCACATGTTAAAGTCACCCACTGTTGGCTGTGCCTTTTCGCTCTACAGCTGGCCGGTTGGCTATGCATGGCCCCTGGTTGTTGCACGCACGCACGTGTACTGTGCGTGCACGCGCACGCTCGGTCGACGCGACGGATCGAAGAAATGTGCGCAAGCACGTCTCTGTTGGCTGCCGTGGCAATGTCTGCGATCAGATCCGTGCGTGTCTCTGTCAAAAGAGGCCTTTACTGTTTGCCACTAGAAGCGGCATAGGCTGCGGCGCGCGGCGAACGGACGGTGCAGCATACGGGATTGTCATGGCGCAGCTGTATATGGCGACGGCCGACGGGCCTCTGCTTCAAGCTCTACTATGCAATTTGGTTGTGGTTGGTTGGCCCACTGAAATGAAATTCCTCGCGCCAACACACCGAACCAGCGTACTCCACGATCCATGTTTGTGTTCCCAACTCGTAGCTAGGAGTAGGCTGCAGCAGGCGAGGGTATCTTTTTATCTGTCATCAATCCCAGCAGGAGCTAGGAGTAGTAGAGCATTGATCCCTTTGTCAACGTCAACATCACCCACCAATTGATGTCTTGTTTTTGTCACTTGCTACAGCTGCATTCAGACCCAGCTAGCCTGAACCTGATTGCTGGTAGGAGAAACCAAACCAATGCCGCCCGATTCAGGTACTTCATCAACATGTACTAAGTTACTCCCTCCGTCCCTTAATAGTAGTCGTTCTGCGTTGAGAAATTGTCCCGTAATAGTAGTCGTTTTAGCTTGTACGGTGGGCCGCACCCTATGCGACGATAGGATACCAGTGCATCCATCAACCACTGTCGGCCACCGTTGGAAATAAAAATGAGAAAAAAAAAGGACGATGGGAGCATGGGAGCCTTTATCCTTTCCTCCGTCCCTTGGTCTGCTCGCGATTTCCTCCCGTCCGAGAGCAAGGGCGGCGCTTCCTCCATTGTTGGTGCCCCTCGCCACTAGCCGCCGCCACCTCCACACCGCACCTCTGCCGCCCATCGCCTCCTCCTCCACCCAGTCCTCCACCGGTCGCCTCGTCTAGACATCCCGTCGTAGATCCGGCCACGAGTGCTACAAATGAAAGCTCCGCCATGGTGGAACGCCCAGCGAAGTCGGGCAAAGCTAGAGGGTGGGTGCAGCCCAAGCGGGGACGAGGCGCACTTGACCGCGCTTTTCCGAGCGTAGAGGTCGCCGCCGCGGTCTTGAAGGCCAAGGGCGGATGTGGACCGCCCGCCGCCGGGAAAGCGCCCTTGCCCGGGCCTCCTTGCGCGGAGGTCGCGGGCGGCGCTGTCACGAAGGGTGCGGCCCGCACGCCATCGGGACGGAGGCGCCCTTGCCTGGCTTTGGAGAGAGAACACCGGAGTTGGAGAAGACTGGATCTGGAGTCTGGACGACCAACAGGAGAGAAACGCCGGATGAGAGAGAAACGCTGCGGGGAACCGGAGGGAGCAAAGTGGAGTAGGGGCATGTAGGTATTTTGCCATCCGTCTTGGTAGATGCGTGCGATCCTAAAACGACTAGTATAAAGGGACAGAGGGAGTACACATTACAAACGGGCATACGGCGTACAGTACCAGCACCACCAAAGGAACACGTGCACGATAGTGTGTACGTACGTACGTACGTACATCCCATATATGGGAATGGAACGGGGAAACTAACGGCATTGCTTTTGCACTTGTCGTTGAACGTACTCAGCCGCGTCTCCCTCCGATCCGATCCGATCCATTTCTATCCCAAATTCTTTGGTGCTGCTTAATTTCCCCCAACTCCCTTGATCCACCTAGCCGGATCATCGTAACAAAACATGTTCAACCGATGGATGCACTAGGTACGTTACGTACGTACCTCTAGTCGTACTCGTCGGACGGATCGAGATTTTTCTCGGATACATATATAGAGATTGGCAAGTAAAGTCAATCAGATGGCCTCATGCATTGGTCGAGTCAACTTCAACTTATGGCCGCCGCCGCCGCCGCCCATGCCTCCAAGCAATAAACGCATCGCCGGTGCAATGCAGGCGAATGATGCAGATCGATGCCGGGCTACAGGTGTAGTGTAGGACGAGGCGCGGCGAGCAGACCCCGCGCGCTACGTCAGTCATCTGCACCTTTCCCGCCCGGCCGTGTCTCTGTCTCGCCTCGCAGTGTCCCGCCCCGCCCGGCGGAGGCCAAAGGGCTTTTGCTGTACGTTGCCGTTCGTACACGTTCAAGTGCTGTGGCACGAGTCTCGAGTCAACCGGATGCATGGGTGGGATGACTCGGTCGACACGACGGATCGGAGGGGGCACGGACACAAGTGCACACTCAGCCTGTGGCTACCTCGGAGAAATCTGCGCAAGCACGTCTCTGTTGGCTGCCGTCGCAATGTCTGCGATCAGATCCGTGCGTGTCTCTGTCAGCAAAGGCCTTTGCTGTTTGCCACTAGAAGCGGATTGCGGCGCGCGGCGAACGGACGGTGCAGCATCCGGGACGCGGCGCAGCTGTATATGGCGACGGCCGACGGGCCTCTGCTTCAAGCTCTACCTATGCAATTTGGTTGGTTGGTTGGCCCACTGAAATTCCTCGGCACACCGAAGGAAGCAGCCTAGTCCACGCTCCATGTTGTACTCGTCGTGTGTCGTGTTCCCCAACTCGTACTAGTAGCTGCTGCTATTGGTATGAGTACACTAGGCTGCACGCGAGGGCATCTTTTTATCTATCATCACCAGCAGGAGCTAGGCACCGGCGCATACCGCTCTCTACTCCTACAGCATATATACTGTATATGCTGACCTTGGCTCTGCTAGCTGCACGTATGTACTCGTGCTGAATTCATTCTGCTGGCCAAAGAAGCTACATGGGCCGATGGATCCATGGAGGACAGGAGGAGGATGGACGTCGAGGAGGGCAAATCGAATCAGGACACACACGGCGGCCTACGCCTACGACCATTCCAGGTCCAGGCTCCAGCAGGAGAGCACTGGTTGATCCCTTTGTCAACGTCAACATCACAGGTGAGGTGATTGATTGGTGTCTTGTTTTTGTCACTTGCTGCAGCTAGGCCAGGCGGAACTAAAGGTGACTGCTGATGGAGAACCCAAACCAATCCAAACCAATGCCGCCCTTGAGGTATCACTATCAGCACGTTACATACGGGCATGGAGTACGTACGGCGGACGTAGTACGTCCCATATATGAGAATGTTGTTTTGCACTCCTACTTGTTGTGAGACTGACCGCACTGGGGAACGGTACCGCTCCCTCCAGTACCGCGATGGCGTAAAAAACGCTGCACCGGGTACCGGAGGGCGTGACGCCGCCGCCCGCTCACTCTATTCTCAGCGTTTTTGGCGTGCGGCCTCCAGGGTGCCAGCGTAGACTCCGGCAGAGAGAGAACCCGAGGTGGGAGGAGAGAGAGGCCACCGAGCACGCCCGTCCCCCGCGCTCCGCCCGACCCGGGCGGCCTCATCGCCGGCGACGGCGCCAAACACCGCTGGCCCCACCCATGCTCCCACGGTCCCGACGCTGCCGCAGGGTCCACGGCCCCGTGCTCCGCCAGACGCTGCCACCTCCGCCACGCGAGGACGCCGCCCGACGCCGCATTCTCCGCCAGGCGCCGGGCGCCGCCAGACGCTGCCACGCCTAAGACCGCGACGGCGAGGACGAGTCTCGTCTGGCGCTTCAGCGCGGATGCCGGGTGGAGGGAGCGGGAGGGGGTTGAGCACGGACCTCGGACCCGCCGCGTCGCCGCGGCTCGAGCGCGACTCTGGCCGCCGAGAGCCGCCGACACGCCCGACGCTCCCCCACATGGTGGCTCCGGCTCCAGTAGGCCCCCGAGCGCGGCGCGCCCCTCGGCGGTAGGCCCCGAACCCGGAATCGCCCGCACTCTTCGGCGAGGGCCATCGGGCGCCAGATGCGCTCGAGCTCCTCCGTCGGGCCGAAGCCGGCATCGGCTTTGTGACCACCACGCGCATCCGAGGTCTCCGGTGAGGGCTGTTTGGCCGCTGGGGCTCCCGGGTCTCGCGTGACGGCCACATGCTCGGACCCGAGTGGGAGACGGAGCAGGGAAGGGCGGGCGGCGCGAGGCACGCCGTCGGCCAGGAGAGCAAGGCCACGGAGAGAAGAGGAAGGGGAGGGATGACGTGTGGGCCCTCCGATGGGTGGTTGGGGTAAAGTATGATACCGAGTATGGATGAGTGCAGAAAATCGTATATAAGGCCTTCCCCAATGCAAAGCAAAGACGGATGTTAGCCTTAAGCAAAAGTCAAAAGCCAGGTAGATAAAAAAAAATGAAGCAACTTCATTACCTAACGCCGGCTACAGATTGCATATGAGCCCGGTTCGGCGTTGCGGCGCAGACGATGTTGTCACTATGGCCCACGATACGAGAATCGTTCCAGTGTCTTTTTGTTGCCCCAAGTCTGCAACGCCGGCTAGCCGGGTGCTTCAACTTTTGGTCGACGGCGGCCGGCTCCTCTTGCAAGACAATCGACACCTGCGAGGCATCCGTTACGCTTGACATGGAGCTCGGAAGCAGATGTGGAGCTCGAGGCCACACGCCACCCTGTCGCGTTGGGGCTGGCCTAAAAGAGAGAATATCGATGACTAGGACAGAATATTCCTTTTAAAGGATGAGTTTAAAGTACCACGAAAAGTGATAGTCCGACTCGTGTTTCCCTCCGATACATCTCTATCCCAAATTCTATGCTGTTTATTTTCCCAAACCCCTTCATCCACGCCGAGCCGGATCGTAACACGTTGAACCAATGCACTAGTCGGCCGGATCGAGCTTTTTCCTCGGATAGCTAGAGATGGGCAAGCAATGTCAATCAGCGGATGGCCTCATGCATGCATTGGTGGCACGATGGTCGAGTCAACTTGATGGCCGTCGCAACGCATCGCCGGTGCAGGCGGATCGATGTCAGGCTACACTAGTGTACTAGGACGCGGCGCGGCGCGGCGAGCAGACCCGGCGCGCTACTACGTCAGTCTACGGATATGCGCTCTCTACCCTTTGCGTCCGTCCCAATCAATGCCCTCACAGTGTCCCGCTCGGCGGAGGCCAAAAGGGCTTTTGCTGTACGTTGCCGTGCGTACACGTTCAAGTGTTGTGGCACGAGTCTCGAGTCAGCCGGATGGGTGGGATGGCCTAGCTTGTAGTACCTCTGTGCTGTGCACCCGGCGCGGCGAACGGCCGGCGCAGCTTCCGGTACGCGGCGGACGGACACGCGTTTGTTATGCTCTGACAGGTCCTATCGGCACACCAAAAACCGATACGATCGATTCCGGCTACTACCATTTTGTTTTGGTTGACACACGGCTACCAATTACTTGAGTCATTTATTTCTCATTGCCACTGACAGCAAGAGCTACGCCAGCGAGCGATGCTGAGTTTGGTTCTGACTCTAGCTGAATTCAGCTGGACAAGGAAAGACCGATCGATCCAATGGACCAGGCATGGCAAATCGAATACCTCGCTCAGCAACTGGGCTCGATCAAGAGCTTAAAGAGGAGATTAACATGAGAAATAGAGAGATTTAGCCACTGCGGGGTGCGTTTTTTTTTTCGATTATGTTTCTAGTGCATGGTACCTGTGCGTGCCCCAGAAATGGAAATACGATCAGGGCTCGTACTACGTGTAAACTCATTTCTCTATCCTCCTACTAATTCGTAAAAACTTGTCAAGTCTGGCAGAGGGCCGATCCAGTCCAGGAGCAGAGAAATGGAAATCCGATCACGACTGCCTGCTGTACCTGATTCACCTTTACATAGTCCAGCACGGACAAAGCAAACCCAAATTGCTTCCTCGTCACCTTCGTCCCTCTTGTCAATATCGAGGGCCTTGCCTCTTGCTCCAGCAGGCCGGCATTAACCACAAACAACCCCTCTTTGTCAAACCCACAGACCTGGCCTTGTTTCTTAATCCAGCAGGCCGGCATTATCCACAACCAGCCGTGAATACTGCACTGCTGTAGTACAGGAAACAGATGCCAGCATTATTCAGTATTAACATACATATACTCCTACAGATCATTTCAGGAACACCAGCAACACAAACACTCATGGTTTGTCTCTGTACCGTGAAAGCAACATATCCAGGATCCTTGGGCTTACACCCTACAGAGCACAAACCATATACCATGCGGCAGCAGAGTAAACTACATGGGGGAAATGGAACCAGCAATGATATAGTGGGGCTAGTGTACCAGACCTGCCAAATATAAGAGATCGATCACCGCAATGACAGTCAGAGAGCACAAGGGTTTTATTTATTTCCATGATACAGCAGAGATCATCTCCACGACGCCCATGTTCAGCACCAAACGCAGATGAAAACATACTAGAAAGAAAGCTCTCAGCAGTACATCTTACAACGAACCAGTCCCGAGCTAAACTTAGCCACACCCACAGGGCACACAAGAGCTACATCCTACCACTATTCACACACGCGGATCTCACCCTAAACCGTACCTTGAGCTCGGCGGCGCCAGGACGGCGTCGAAAGGCACCTCCACTCTTTCCTTCACGACACAGTGCGCCCTGCCGTTCTCGAGCACCATCACTTTGCCAGGAGGGCACCGGAGAGGAGCAGCACTCGGCTCTTCTCCGCCGCTCACCTGCTTACCACCACCACCAAACAGACCCGCGATGTCCAGCTTGACGCTGTTCCGCCTCATCACGGGCTCATAGCCAGCAGCCTTCATGATGGATACGGCGCCTACAACCATGACCGCCGTCTTAGCCACCCATCCGATGAAGGCTCCGATCCCTCCTCCCCAGCTGCGTTTTGAGGTCCCAGCATTCCTGCTCTCCAGCCCATTTGTTCCCTTACAGTCTTGCGCCGTTCCGTCCGAGTCGAATCCGTTGTGCAAGTGCTTGGACTTGGACATGTAGCTCAGAGGGTACAGGTCGTCGAGCATGAACGAGTTGGTGACATGGTTCGAGTAAGGAGGCAGGATGAGACCATCGTCATGCTCTATTTTCTCACCGGCAAAAGCAGCAGCCTCGTGGATTACATCGCAGTCCTGCCCCTTGTATTCTTTGAGCTTGGTTAGCAGGGATCTCCGGCTTCGGTCGATCTGGCTCAAGATTGTTTCCCGTTCATATCTTTGTTGGTGCTGGAGGTCCTGGCAGTGCAATTATGTTAAGGTGTTACCAATGCAGTAGATGGTAACTTGGAAACAGTCTCAACACAAACATTTAAGTTATAATATATCCACACAAGCAGTAAGAGGAAACAACACAGTTATCGTTCCTCAATTATCACATCCAGTAGCTGCTCACTGGTGTGACGTCACCAAAAGAAACTCTCACTTTGGTGAAAATAAGCAGCAGGACACAGCAAAGTAAACTGCGTTGTGTTGTAATTTTTTCACATAAACAATTGACTGACAAGCAACACTAGTAATCAGTTTCAAATTTTATGCCCCTTTCTGTATCTTTCCTAAATTTCTGGAAAGAATATGTCATCATAAATAAAATCCTACTAGTGTATTTGTTAAAAACAAGAGCTAAAAGGATCCAATTAATACTAGCAAGACTGGGCAGAACCATCGAACCGAGTTGAATCCTTATTGTTACAGTTTAATTCGAGTAAACGATAGATTTAGTTGCAGCATGACAACTGTTATCCCCAGCCAGTAACGGCAGGCAATTTCATTGCCACAATGACAATATAAATGCCAGCTCATGCTCAATGCAAATTAGAGCAAGTTTCACAGTTGGATACAAACTAGGAATAGAAATGTTTAGTTGACTGCATAACAAGTCCTATCTGCTACTAGTAACGGCAGGAAATTTCCTTGCCACCACCCACCAAAAAAAGAACACACAAGCTCATGAACTGGAGCAAACTGAAACATCCTATAAGCCAGCAGACCGTTAGTCCAGTAATGCCCTCCACCTACATTTGGTATGTTGTTATCCTTGTTCGAGATAGCATGATGACACAGGGGAAAACAGGGGCAATATGCCGCCACTATGCCTTGTTTCGGTAGCATTAATTCAGGATTAAAACAGATTAGCTTCCAAATCCAAACAGAAGGTAAGGCACACTACCATCATCCACGAGTTACCATAAAAATCCGACAAGCGCAGAAGAAAGCAAGGGAGGGGTGACTGACTGGGTGATTAATCAAATCAATCCACACACACGCCACAGACCTGCAGGGCGGCGAGCTGCCGCTCGAGCGACTCGAGCGCGTCGCTGATGCCGACCAGGCTCTCCACCTCGGGCTCCTCCTCCTCCTCCTCCGCTCCCTCCTCGCCATCCCCTCCACGCCCAGCGGCCGCTTCACCGCCTCCCCGTCATCCTGCCGAGGACACGGCGCCCCCCGCCCCCGCCGCCGCGGCGGCGGCGCAGGCGGATATCCTGGTGCGGAGGTCCGAGGCGCGGGCGAGGACGAGGCCAATCTCCTCCCCTCCATTTCCGCCGCCGCCGCCGCCGCCGCCACAACCACAACCGTCGGTGGGGTTGGTAAAACAAAACCCTAGCAAAACCCCCAGGCTCGCTGTGGTGGAGGTGGACTGGTGGTGGGGTGGTCGGCGCCGCCTTCGTCGCGGGGTCGGTCGCCTCGCCGGCTGTTGGTGGCTGTGGAGACGCCGAGGTCGAGGCGTATCCGCTCCCAGTGGGGCCCGCCGCCAGCGTGTGCGCAATTTGCGTTGTATGATGGGTTTGGGCTTGTTAATCTTGCTAGGTCAATTGGGCTGGTATACTTACGGAGAGTCGAGGTGGGCTGGACCTCACGGAGGCGTTCTCTGGGCTTGGGCACGTTAATCTTGTTAGGGACATTGGGCTGCCTCACTTCTAGGGAAGAAGTCATGGGCGCATAAGGATGTTGCCTTTGTTTTTAGGTTCCTTTTTCTAGGAAATTTTCTTTTCCCTAACAAAAAGGAGAGAAAATTTTCGTTTTCCAGTGGAATGCAAAGTGATGTTTTTTTTTTAGAAAAGAAGGCAGCTACTCGTCGTTGGCTCAAAAGATTATCCTTATGGGAAATAACTTGTGACTTTGGAGTAATTTAGTGGTGATTGAATATACAGTGCGGTTTTTTACCTCAGCTTCTATTTATGTAAATGAAGGAATGATATTTGTCTAATCTTCTTTTTTTTTTCTCAATCACGTAAAAGATTTGCGTGTTTTTTGTATTAAGAAGATAAAGTACACGGGGTGCCATTTCCATTTGCAATCGGCTCATATAAGTCGTAGGAACAGCATCCTCCCAGGAACAGCAACAGAAAAAGAAAATATTTCTCATTAATTATGCTATATTACCACAACGGTATGCCAGCACTGCCTCCAAGCCACGTTCATCAGAATACACGGGCCATATGTATAAACCTCGTATCAGGTTTCCTTGCTACACCACATAATACTGGACAGTTTTGCCTTCGAGGAGATGCCTGACGATAGGGTTGCAAAAGGTGTGGTGATGAAGTGAACACCCACTGCACATCCCTCACAAACCTGCCGGCACAATCTGCATGCCATTCAAATCTTCGAACATCATCGGTATTCAGGCGAGCTGAAGTTGCCTTGAACAGGTTCAAGGACATGTTGTTAGCCCAAAAGGTCCATCTCTTGCAGTCTTGAGCTTGATTGTGCTTGTGGAGCAGTTCCATTTGCCTCGACGTCGACGTAGGCAGACTTGATCTGCTTCCTGCGGTCAAGCAGAGAGAGGTGTCTAGCGGGCAGCTCATGGGCTGCCTTTCGAGCGCAAACTCCAGCTCGCTGACTGCCATCTGGAGCCTCTCCATCAAGTGCCGTTGGGATGCCTTCTCACGCCTGCTCAACCCAAAGGAGACGCCTCTGCTCACGGTCTCCTGAACAAGTGCTGGACACCATCTCCGCCATGCAGTGACAAGGGGATTCGACCAACCTGCTGATGAATGCATGCATCGTGGGTTAGATAGTTTAGTACTTTAATTTTTTACTCCCACAAGCAGTGCTATATAAATGTTAATCCTCACCTTATATAGCGCTGGTCCTCTAGATCCTGCAGTTCGCACCAACAGATGCAATGGAGGGAAGAGCGAGCGATATATCAGCAACAGATCAAACAAGAGGAAGAGGTGCACACTAGAGCAAACCTGCCTAGTAAATGTTAATTTTTTTAATTACAATGTTTTGGCCGCAAAGCAACAATCCACATCATGGAGATACTGTACAAGCCAAGCATGTTTGCTTCTGTCTTTTTCACTGTTGGGCTGACTCGGCTGTCCAGCCAATGACTTGCATGGAGTCGCTGGAACGTTCAAGGCAATGCAGAGGCAGCTTCCCTCGCCGTGTGCCAACCTAGCTAGCTTCCACCGCTGGGACGACTAATCCTCTAAACGCACAACAACGGTGCCTTTGAGACCTTCAACGGGCAAATAACTTGCCTTGGTGGAGATCCTAGCACCATGACCTGCGGGAGGCCAGGTGACTGGGAACTTATCAGTAGACTTGAGGTTGAGATTTCGTAGGCGATAGCATGTGTGATGCATTTCCTTGTGCTTAGAAGTTGTCCATTATATTTTGCTCTTCAGTTACTATATTTATTGCCTCCCATTCTACTTGTCTGAGTTTTAGATTCTAGATTAGCTTAGGCTAGCTGCTTGCATTGGATCGGCTCTAGGTTAGAAAATTTTAGTTTCAAGCCATACTAGATCTAGTTTATGGTTTTCTAGTGGTAGTTCTATTTAAGCCGTAGGTTTCAGGTTGTTATTAGGCACCCCGTTTACTCCCATATCTTGGGTGCTCACAGGGACCTTTCAGTGCATTAAAAGGTTCATGTCAGCACTAAGTGGCGCAAACCTGATGATAAAGGATGAAATAATTCTTTAAATGATATAAAATAAAAATATAGACAGTGGCAATTGAGAGATTTAGGTCTCGAATTATGATTGATTGATGGCAGATACCATGAGAGATTTAGGTCTCGGGAATTATGATTGATTGATGGCAGAAGAATACAGGTACATATGTATAGGCAAGGATCATTAGGGTTTATAGCAACACACGATCCTACGGTTATCCTTGCCTAATCCTCACCATCTATCCTAATCAACAGGCAGCCCAGCCATATGGGCTTAGGGGCGCATATACTCTAACAACAATAGTCACCCTTCTTCCTCGACCTATTTGACCAAAGGAAAACTTTGACAGTAACACTGTGTTGAGCAGGATAGAAGAGGTGCCTGAACTAAAAATGCATTTGATCCACAAAATCCATCTTGAAACGTCGTTTTCTTCAAAATGTTGAGGATGATGTCATGTTTGACTGTTTTGAAGGCTAATATCTTGCACACCAAAGACTAAGTGACTAGTTTCATTCTGAAACATAAGCGCTGATATCATAGTGGATGGCATATCACAAACTGATTTTCATTTAGCCATAGAATGACGAGTAATATCATGAGCTAGTTGGAGTACCCATGTACATGTTGTTCCACATAATGGACTACCCATATTTCTCTTTATACCTTCTCTGTCGGTGTCTAGCTTTTCCACCCTAAACATCGCACCACCATGTTTGGAGTAGTAACCAATTTCATATTTCATCAGCTCCGGCTGACATAACAAACAACTGATTGCATCTGATTTCAGATTCGTGGCCACTTGTTTTATGCTGGCATGTTTGTACTCTTTAGCATTTCCCATTGTTTTTATTGCATAACTATCTTGCAATTGCAGTCTGTCATCCCCACAATGAGGCATGAAGCCAGCCGTTACTGCAACCAGATTTCTGTGGTGACTTATATGGTAGGTAGGCTCTAGTGCTGAAATGTAGCAATGATAACCCAAAAATTAACTTGCTCTGAGAATATGTCTGATAACTTCGATGAGGTGTTGTTGTCGTCAGCACAAAGTTTGCCATGCCTATATGGTTTACAGCATGCTGGGTCTGGGCGACAATGTTGGGTCTGTTTGAGACACTCTCGAATGTTACTACCAACCCAAGGAGGCACATAATGTTGGGCAGTGTCCTGCAAATTACTAGGCAGTAGGGTGAGTTCTCTCATGGCAAATTCAGCAGGAAGCTGGAATTGAGATGTCAAATATTGCAAGCCTTTAGTAGCAACCTGAACTATGTCTATGCTTTCCGATACACGTAGGAGCAACAACAGATAAAAACATTTCTCTGGCATTGTGCTATCCTCATAACTGTATTTTAGCACTGCCTCTACACCACACTCTTCAGAAAATATGGGCCATATGTAGAAACTTCTTAGTTGGTTTCCTTGCTCCAGTTTGTACTTGAGAGTCTTTCCTTCAAGAAGATGCCTAACAATAGGGTTGCAGAAGGAGTAGTGGCGGAGCGAGCAGCCAGATTCCACGTCCCTTAAAAACTTGCCAGCACAATCTGCAAACCATTCAAATCTTCGAACATCATCGGTGTTCAGGACAGCAGAAGTTGCCCTGAACAGGCTGTTGGAGCCAATAACCCATCGCTTGCGCTTTACCCCTTGCGCTATTTGTTCTTGGGCTGCTGGCACTGCCTGCTGCTTGTGCTTGTCGAGCTGCTCCATGGCCTGGATGTAGGCACGCTTGATCGACTTCCTGCGTTGAAGCAGGGAGACATCTGTGATCGGCAGCTTTGCAGACCTCTCAAGGGAAAGCTCTAGTTCATTGGCTGCCATCTGGAGCCTCTCCATCAAGTGCCCTTGGGACGTCTGCTCGTCGCGCCTGCTCAACCCAAAGGAGATGACTCTACTGATGGCCTCCTGGACGAGGGCAGACCACACCATCTCCGCCATCACAGGCAGCTACTGATGGACTCCACTGAGGATCGTACCAGAAGAGACAAATAAAAGAAGCAACTTAAACTTGACAGACAAATTATCTAGAGTAATCTATATGGTGTGCAAGGGTAGTCCTTACCTTAATTCTCCCTAGATTGCTACAGCCACGCGTGTGTAGCACCAATTGCATGCCAGTGATGATAGCCTGGCTATTGAAGGAATCAAGGGGCTAGGATAAGGTGAGGGTCAAGAACAGAGCAGTGAAGGTGTAATGGAAACAATCGGGACAACCGAGCTTTATAGTAGTATAAAACGAGGTAAGGTAGCGGGTCCATCATTTTGAGCTTGGTGTCAATAAGTTGAAATCGAGTGGCTCCATTGTGTGATCAGGAATAAATATGGAAAGCACAGGGAAATGCAGAGCAGAAGATGGTTCCGATTCTAGAAGAATGGAACCAAAGACGAAGTTGCAGTATAATTCTGAAAGCTATGACTTTAAAAGCTTGTGGTTGCAAGCCACTTGGATGTTGCTGTTGGCAAATAATGTAAGTCTAACCTTTACCTTACGGGTCCAACTAATACTAGCAAGACTGGGCAGAACCACAGAACCGAGTTGAATGCCTGAACGTCACAGTTTAATACTAGTAAACGATAGATTTAGTTGCAGCATGACACCTGTTATCCCCCTGCCAGTAACAGCAGGCAATTTCCTTGCCACAAAATAAGTGCAAGCCCATGCCCAATGCAAATTAGAGCAATTTTAACAGTTGGATACAATCTAGGATGGATGGAAATGTTTATTTGACTCCATAACAACTCCTATCTGCTACTAGAAAGCAAACTGAAACATCCTATGAGCCAGCACACGGTTAGTCCAGTAATGCCCTGCACCTACATTTGGTATGTTCCCATCCTTGTTCGAGATATCATGCTAAACACAGGGGAAAAAAAGGGGCAATAGAAAGGTAGCATTAATTTCAGGAAAAAGAGATTAATTCCAAACAAACAGAAGATAAGGCACTACCAAATCAGGCACGAGTAAGCATAAAAATCCGCCCAAGCGCAGAAGAAAGCAAGGACTGACTGGGTGGATTAATCACAGACCTGCAGGGCGGCGAGCTACCGCTCGAGCGACTCGAGCGCGTCGCTGATGCCGACCAGGCTCTGCACCTCTTCGGGATCCTCCTCGTCATCCCCCCGCCGCGCCCAGCCTCTTCACCGCCTCCACTTCATCTTGCCGCGGACACGGCGACCCCGCCCCCGCGCCCGCGGCGGCGGCGCAGGCGGACATCCTGGTGCGGAGGTCCGAGGCGCGGGCGAGCACGAGACCAATCTCCTCCCCATCCATTTCCGCCACCGCGAAACAAAACCCTAGCAAAAACCCCAGGGTCGCGGCAGCGGCCGGGCCGCGTGCGCCGCCTTCGTCGCCGGCTGATTCGTGGCTCTGGAGGGAGACGCCGAGGTCGAGGCGAATCCGCTGCCGGTGGGGCCCGGCGTCAGCGTGTGCTGTGCACTTTGCGTTGTATGGGCTTGGGCTTGGGCTTGATAATCTTGTGGGAAATTGGGCTGGCCTACTTACGGAAAGTCGAGGTGGGCTCTTTTGCACGGAGGCTCAATGCTGCCTTTCTTTTCATTTTTTTTTTCCTCGTTTTGTAGGGAACTGTGGAATGCAATTAGTTTTTTTTTTTTTTTTGAACACAACTGTGGAATGCAATTAGTTAGTTATATGAGTTTTTTTCATTCCAAAAAAATATGTGAATGTTGTTTGGGTTCGTTTGTTTGAGTTTCACTCCTTGATTCATAGCTCCAGCTACTTGATTATCTCATAAAGTTATTTCTGCTGTGGAGAAGTGACGAGTAGTAATTCTGGTAGGGATTCAATATGGAGCACCGAGGAGTGGGTTTTTAGTAGTATGCTTCTTGTCCATTACTTACTCCATGCATTCCAAACTATAAGATTTTTAATACTCCCTTCGGGATAGTATTAGAAGTCGTTTAGGACAATGACACGGTCTCCAAAACACAACTTTGACCTCTTATTATTATAAAAATATTTATGGAGATGTAATATATGTATACTTTTATCAAAGTATTTTTTAAGACAAATCTACTCATATAGTTTTTACATTTACAAACTCAACAACTTAAAAGTTATTGATGATTTATATTCCCGATGTTTGATCCAAACCTTTTCCAAAACGACTTCTAATACCATCCCTGAGGGAGTTTGTTTTTAATATGCTTCTTCTCCATTACATCACTTTTGCTATGTATTTAGACATGCACTATACGTAAGTGCCTAGCAAAAAGTTATAAATCTAGAAATTGCCAAAACATGATATAATTTGGAATTGGAGCACAACAATTGTGACTTTTCTCTATTCCAAACAGTGGCGGAGCTAGGGGGCTGGTAGGGGCCATGCCCCCCCCACCCCCAAGATTTCCAAGCAAATTTCGGGAGGAGGCGAAGTCGGCGTGGCGGGCAGAGGTCGACCACTCGGCTTCTCAATTTGAGTAGCTCATCGCGGCGAGACGAGAGCAAGCGAGCTTGATCAACTGCTCACCACGGCGAAGGCACAACCGCACAAGAGATCTCCAACGTCGGATTGGTGAACCGGAGAGAAGGAATAGGGATATCCACGACGAGCTCGGGACTGAAGGAAGAGAAGAGAAAGGGGAGGTTCGTTTTTTGAAGGAAGCCCTCAACTCCCTCGAGACAGGGAGAGAGACGCTCTCGATAGGGGAGGAGGACACAATCAAACAGAGAGGGACGCACTCGGACAAGAGGGGAGAAGGCGAGGGGTGACGCGAAAATCTTGAAGATATCGTGCAGGTGTGTCTTTGGGAGGAGCACGACGAGCTGTAGTTGGCGAGGCAAGAGAGCGCGGGAACGTCAGCCAATGTTGGCGACGAGCTGCCGGGGCGACGCCGAGTGAGCACGCAGTAAACTCCGCTTGACAATTTCTATTTCACACCTCCCGTCCGCTCAATGCCCCGGCCCGGCCCGGCCGACATTCCGCAAGTAGCTACTCTGCCACGATGGGCGGAGCCAGGGGGGCTGATAGGGGCCATACCCCCCCACACACACACAAAGATTTCCAAGCAAAATTTTTAATAATTTTATATAAATGTAGTAGTGAAGTTTGTCTAATCGTCGTTAGGATCGTGAACTTCTATAAATAAATTGTGATTAGGAGAGTGAAAGGTCCTAATGGCTAAAGGGGGGGGTGAATAGCCTATTAAAAAAAATTCTTGCAACAACACTAAGCACCCGGGTTAGACAACAAGAAGGCGAAGCTAATATAAGCGATGCTACAAACTAGCTATGCAAGCCACAAGTAAATTCTATTATCTCTAAACACAACAAGGGCTATGTCGCTAGTTTACTCCTAGGTGAACAAGCAATTCTAACCAATTCTACCTCTATGAGCTAACAAGGCTAAGCTAAACAAACTAGCTACTCAACCTAACAAGCTAAACACCCTAGCAAGATATACTACCAAGTAAATGCGAAGAGGTGCTCGAATACAATACCACCGTTGTCGAGTAGAGGTTATGGCCAATCACCGTGTACAAGAAATCTCCAACGAGCAAGAACAATGACACGATGATTTTTCACCGAGGTTCACGTGCTTGCCGGCACGCTAAGTCCCCGTTGTGGCAACACACTCACTTGACGTGTGCTAAGCTTAATGGCCGGTGCCAAAACCCCTATGGGCGCTCAAGCAAACGATCACAAGAGAGGGTCCAACAAGCCACGAGCAATCCACTAGTTCTCCTTTCGCGAATCTCCCGCGGGGTAAGGAACGACCCCTCACAATCACCACCGGTGTGGCCTCAAACAAGCTCCACTTGAGCTCAACACCGCCTCTTGCTCCAAGCCGCTAGGGAACCGGGCAAATTCCCAAGAGAAACAAGAATCCCGCGGCTTCTCCAAGGATGAAGTGCTCTAGATGCAACCAACCAATGCAATGCACTTCTATCACTCTCAATCTCACCAAGAATTCGAGTTAGAGTTGGGGAGATGAGTGGAGAGGAGTATCAAATGCTCACTAGCAAGTTGGAAGCTTCAAATGTGCAAGAGAGAGCCTAAGAAACCAGCCAACCAAGTATATATAGGGCTCCTCTCGAAATGGAGCCGTTGCTCCAAAAAATTTGCTCTCGCAGACGGACCGACGCCTTGACCGGAACCACCAGCCGGGTCCGGTCGAGGGTCCGGTCGGTGCTTCCGGCCGCTACGCACAAGCCACGGGCCCACAAATGGCACCCTTCGTCCGCGTGTCCGGTCACGGTTCGGTCGACACCGGAAGCATCCGGTCGAGGGTCCGGCCGGTGCGTCCGGCAAAAACGCGGCCGCGAGAGCTCTCGCGAGACGCGACCGACCGGGCCGCTCCGGTGAGTGCTTCCGGCCGATGCCGAAGCGTCCGGTCACCCCGCGGATACCGATCTTCATCTTTTTCTTTGCTCTTTGCTTTAAACTTGCTTCGCCTCTTGCCATGGGTTGCCAACACGTCGAAGATGACCACGTTATCACCAATGTTAGCACGTCGAGATGTTAGGCAAGATCGAAGTTAGTGCTCTCATGTCCTAAATGCAATATGCAAGTCAATTGGACCTAGAAGCACTTCATGCAAGGATTGTCGCGGCATCCCCTTTTGATAGTCGGCTATCTATCCTATAATGTGATCACACGCTCTATCGTGTCTTGATCACTAAAAGGAAAACCCTATCAAGTATACCTTTGCCTTGATCTCCGGGTTCCTCTCAAGCCGATCACCAAGCTTGACGATCCATCAAGTCCACCGACATTGTCCATGTTCATGATCATTATGCTCCTTGTCATCAACCTAATCCTATCTCAAGTCACACACTTAGAGCAAAGGATTAGTTCACAAATGTGTCATCAATTTCCAAAACCAAACATGAGATTTCAATCTCCCCTTTTTGGTAATTGATGACAACCAAACTCACAAAGATTTGAAATAAAATTCAATTGAACTTGAATTGCTTGCCCATAGGAATTTGATCATGAATCAAAGATTGGACAAACATTTCAAGGTTCGGTTTTGGTAGTAGTAGCTCCCCCTATATATGTGCTTCCATGTGTTTGGATCAATTTTGGCACATATGTTGGATAGAAATCTTGAGGAGAGATACTAATACCAAAAAAAGAGATGCTAAGGTTCTAGAATTGGACCTTTGAAGTGTGAAACCATCGGAGTCCTTAGCATCATGTATCTAGACATTCATCAAAACTAAACATACCCCATGAGATCAACATTATAGGCTAAAATGTGAGCTTTGTCTAGATACATCCTATGCATGCTAGTTGGTCAATACACCAAACAATTTTTCAAAAACTAGCATACACCAAGCAATCATGAATATTGAATTTAGATTGCCAATGCAACATTTCATTATGATCATGCACAAACAAATGCACAAATAGTCTATGAGCAATGCAACATTTCATTATGATCATGCACAAACAAATGCATAAATAGTCTATGAGCTTGCTCCCCCTATTTGTGTGATCATTTCCAACATCTTTGTGACTTATTTCTCCCCCTTTGTCAACAATCACCAAAAAGGTGTACAAGAGAGAAATCAAGTCAATCAAAGTATCACATGTGGTCTCATCTAGATCACTTGCCTTTCCATGTATTCAAGTTTGAACCAAGGACAAGCTTTTTCACACCTCATATGCATAAGGGTTATCTTGCACCATGTTAGAATACACATCAAAAGCGCATTTACTAGAATTGACACTAGGATTGCAAGCACATAAACATGTCATATGCCACCACTAGTTCATAGAACCAATCAAAGCAATAGTGGTGCCACACATACATTGAAATCATTTTATTTTCAATGAATGAGCCTATTGAGCATGCATGATGGCTAGATGCACTAACAAGTCCTTAGCAAAGATGAATGCCATGACAACCAACTTTTACCTTGGGGTTTGTCGAAGGAGAGGCATGTCATATAAGTGGGGTGCATCAACTCAAGTTGGAGAAGTCAATGATGTTCAATTCTCCCTTTAGCATGCAAAACCTCTTCTCATCAAGTGGCTTGGTGAATATGTCGGCTAGTTGATTTTCGGTGCCAATGCCCATGATATAAATGTCACCCTTTTGTTGATGATCTCTTATGAAGTGGTGCCTTATATCAATGTGCTTTGTTCTTGGATGTTGAACCGGATTTTGAGTCATCTTTCTTGCACTCTCATTGTCACAATACAATGGAACCTTGTCAAATTTGAATCCAAAATCCCTCAAGGTTGACCTCATCCAAAGCAATTGAGTGCAACAACTTCCCGCACTAATGTATTCGGCTTCGGCGGTTGAGAGAGCAACACTATTTTGCTTCTTTGAAGACCATGATACTAGTGACCTTCCAAGGAATTGACATGTGCCACTTGTGCTCATTCTATTTATCTTGCATCCTCCATAATCGGAATCCGAATATCCAATCAAATCAAATTTGGATCCCTTTGGATACCATAGTCCAACATCTTGTGTGCCCTTCAAGTACCTCACAATTCTCTTTGTTGCTTTGAGGCGACTTTCTCTTGTATCGGATTGATATCTAGCACACATGCCCACACTAAATGCAATGTCCGGTCTTGATGCGGTTGCATAGAGCAAACTACCAATCATAGACCTATACTTCTTTTGCTCAACCATCTTGCCACTAGGGTCGGGATCTAAGCTTCCATTGGTTCCCATTGGAGTGGACATTGACTTGGCATCTTGAAGATCAAACTTCTTTATCATGTCTTTAATGTACTTGCCTTGACTAATGAATGTGCCATTCTTCAATTGCTTGATTTGAAGTCCAAGAAAGAATGTGAGCTCTCCAAGCATTGACATTTCAAACTCATTGGCCATCATCTTTGCAAACTCTTCACAAAACTCTTGGTTGGTTGACCCAAAGATAATGTCATCAACATATATTTGCAACACAAACAAGTCTTTGCCAATCTTCTTGGTGAAGAGAGTGGTGTCCACCTTGCCCATCTTGAACCCTTTAGAGAGGAGAAAATCTCTCAACCTCTCATACCATGCTCTTGGTGCTTGCTTCAAGCCATACAAAACCTTCTTCAACTTGTAGACATGGTTGGGATACTTTTCATCTTCAAAGCCTGGGGGTTGTTCCACATACACCAACTCATTGATGAAGCCATTCAAGAATGCACTTTTCACATCCATTTGATAGAGCTTGATGTCATGAGCACATGCATAAGCAAGCAAGATTCTAATTGCTTCAAGTCTAGCAACCGGTGCATAGGTCTCTCCAAAGTCAAGACCCTCTACTTGAGTGTACCCTTGAGCTACTAACCTTGCCTTGTTTCTCACTACAATTCCATTTTGATCTTGCTTGTTCTTGAAGACCCACTTGGTTCCAATCACATTATAGTCCTTAGGCCTTTCCACCAATTCCCATACATCATTTCTCTTGAAGTTGTTCAACTCTTCATGCATGGCATTGATCCAATCTTCCTTCTTTAGTGCATTTTCAATGTTTTCCGGTTCTTCTTGTGCTACAAAGGCATGGTGAGCATAAAAAGATGCTAATCTTCTTCTAGTAACCACTCCACTATTGATGTCATCGACAATTTGATCAATTGGGTGATCCCTTGTAATGTTGGATGGTTGCATCACTTGCACTTGATGACTAGGATGAGGAGATGGACTAGCTTGTTGCTCTTGATCTTCATCTTGAGTACCACTAGTGCTAACTTCATTTGCACCAATATCAACCGAAGTTGTAGGCAATGGAGTATCTTCATCATCATCAACTTGCCTTGGCCAAATGTCACCAATATCCATATTTCTTATGGCATTCTCTAAGTTGGAACCACTCACATCATCATGATTTTCAACTTCATTTTGAGAGCCTTGGGTTTCATCAAATTCAACATCATGAACTTCTTCAAGCTTACCACTACCCAAGTTCCATACTCTATATGCTTTGCTTGTGGTTGAATATCCAACTAGGAACCCTTCATCACACTTCTTGTCAAACTTGCCCAATCTTGTGCCTTTCTTGAGAATGTAGCATTTTCATCCAAAGACTCTAAAATAACCAATGTTGGGCTTCCTTCCATTGAGCAACTCATAAGGTGTCTTGCCAAGCAACCCATGGCAATAGAGTCGGTTGCTACAATAGCAAGCCGTGTTGATTGCTTCGGCCCAAAAGGAATGGCTAACATTGTATTCACTAAGCATTGATCTTGCCATTTCAATCAAGGTTCTATTCTTCCTCTCAACTACATCATTTGATTGTGGAGTGTAGGTTGGTGAGAATTGATGTCCAATTCAAGCTCATCACACAACTCTTCGATTCTTATGTTCTTGAATTCACTACCATTGTCACTCCTAATCTTCTTGATGGATGTCTCAAACTCATTTTGAACCCTCTTGACAAATGTCTTGAAAAGCTCAAACACATCATTCTTGTCATGTAAGAAGAACACCCATGTGTATCTAGTGTAGTCATCAACTATGACAAAACCATACTTGTTGCCACCAATGCTAGAGTATGATGTTGGCCCAAACAAGTCCATGTGTAGCAACTCAAATGCCTTGCTTGTATTCATAATGCTCTTGGTTGGATGTGCATTGCCATGTTGCTTGCCGGCTTGACATGCTCCACAAGGTTTGTCCTTCTCAAACTTCACATCATCCAAGCCTCTAACCAAGTCATGCTTCATCAACTTGTTTAATTATTTCATTCCAACATGACCAAGCCTTCTATGCCACAATCACCCTTTGCTAGCCCTTGAGAGTAGACATGTTGTCAACTTGGCTTCTTTTGAGTTGAAATCAACAAGGTAGAGATCACCATATCTAAATCCCTTGAAGATCATGTTTGCACCATCACCACTAACCACTTCAACTTCTTGGCTTGTGAATATACATTTGTAGCCATGATCACAAAGTTGAGAGACCGACAAGATGTTGTAATCAAGATGATCAACTAGCAACACCTTTGACAAGCTCTTCTCTTGAGTGATAGCAATCTTGCCTAGCCCCAATACATTGCCTTTCTTGTCATTGCCAAAAGTGATTGACTCATACTCATCAATGCCCTTGATGCTAATAGTCTTGAACATATGAGAATCCCCGGTCATGTGTTGAGTGCACCCACTATCCATTATCCAATGCTCTCCTCCGGCACGGTAATTGACCTACAAAATAGGATCAATTCTTCTTAGGTACCCAATGTTGCTTGGGTCCTTCAAGGTTAGTCACCAAGACCTTTGGTACCCAAATGGCTTTCTTCTTTGAGCCCATCCATGGTGTACCAATGTACCTAGCACGAACACCATTGCTCTTCTTCACAAGCATATAAGAATGATCAAGCTTGATAGAAGTAACATTGGTCCTCTTGTTCATGCACTTTTGCTCTAAGTGACCCACTTGCTTGCAAGCTTTGCAATAGCTACCATTGTTCTTCACAAAACGAGTTTTGTGAGTAACAAGAGCGGCCTTGCCTTTCTTGGGGATATAGCCTAAGCCCTCCTTGTATAAGGATGCCCTTTGGCTACCCAAGCACATAAGCAAGCGGTCCTCACCACCATAGGCCTTAGCCAAGGAGTGATTGAGCCCCTTTACTTCCCTCTTTAAACAAGCATTCTCATGAATAAGCATAGGGTTATCATTATCTTCACTAGAGATGGATATGCTAGTGATAGAGCTAGTGGAGGTCTCACACTTGGGGGTTGATTCATCAACAAGAATGTCACACATGATGCTTGCATTGGATGTATCAACATTTTCAACCACTAGGCACAACTTGTGCTCTTCTAGTAGAGAGGAATGAGCTTTCTCTAACTTAGAATGAGATTTCTTAAGCTTCTTATGGTCTACCTCTAGACTCTCATAAGATGTCCCGAAGCTCATCAAGTTCTTGCTTAAGGCTCTTTGTTTCCTTACGCAAGCTCTTGCATTCCTTTCTATTTTGCTTGAACATAACAATGTAATCATCAAGCATGCTTTGTAATTCTTCCCTAGTGAGTGTTTGCTCCTCATCATCACTATCACTATCACTATCATCATCATCATCACTAGTGATAGATTGTACCTTGGTGGCCTTAGCCATGAAGCATGAGGAAGGAGTGTCGAAGAGGGAGATCTTGTCATGCATAGCAAGGTGAGCTTGTCCCTTCTTCTTGCTCTTCTTCTCCTCTTCTTCATCACTTGAAGAGGATGAGCCATCACTATCCCACATAGCCACGTGTGACTCATTCTTCTTCTTGGGCTTTTTCTCCTTCTCATTCTTGGCATCATTCTTCTTTCTTACTTTCTTGATGCCCTTCTCATCATCACTCTCATATGGGCACTCGGCAATCAAGTGACAATCATCATGGCAACGAAAGCATGTCATGTTGCCTTCATTCTTGCCATCCTTGGTCTTCTTCTTGGATGATTGCTTCTTCTTGTTCTTGTTGATGTATGTCTTCTTCACATATTTGCCCAATCTTCTCACAAAGAGGGCCAATTGTTCATCAACTTCACTTCCACTTGTAGAGGTGCCACCCTCTTCATCACTTGATTCTTCTTTCTTCTTCTTGCCCTTGGATGATGAGCTAGCCTTGAGTGCCAAGCTCTTCTTCTCCTCTTTCTTTTCTTCATCCTTGACCTTCTTGTTTGCCTTGTTGATGAGCTCTTGCTTCTTCTTGTCATCTCTATATGAGTCATCGGTCATGACCTCATCAAGCAATTGGTTTGGGGTCAAGTCCTTCAAGTTTGTTCTCACAAGCACCGTGATGAACATCCCAAACCTCTCCCAAGAAAACACCTCAAGAACTTCATGTTGAAGGTCTTGTCCTTGATGTCTTCACCAAGCACATTGAGATCGTTCACCAACACTTGCATGCGGTGGAACATCTCCGGCACGCTCTCGTCTTCTTCCATCTTGAAGCTATTGAATTGCTCAAGCTTAATGTATGCCTTGGCTTGCTTGACGCCTTCGGTGCCCTCATAGCACTCCTCTAGCTTCTTCCATATCTCATGAGCAATTGTGAGTGACTTGACTTGCTCAAACACTCTATCGTTGAAAGCTTCATGGAATGCACTCACGGCGAGATCATTTGCATATATCTTCTTCTCTTCGGCCACGGTTGGCTCATTTGGCTTAGCCACCTCAAACATGTTCTCGATCACAACCCACACTTCTCTATTGATTGACTTGAGGTATGCGGTCATCTTCACCTTCCAATAGGCAAAGTTGGTGCCATCGAAAGGTGGCGCCTTCTTGGTGTTGTTGACATGAAAATTCATCGCCATTTTATCACCGTAGGATGTTAAGCCTCACAAAAACGGTGCCTCGGCTTTGATATCACTTGAAAGGTCCTAATGGCTAGAGGGGGGTGAATAGCCTATTAAAAAAAATTCTTGCAACAACACTAAGCACCCGGGTTAGACAACAAGAAGATGAAGCTAATATAAGCGATGCTACAAACTAGCTATGCAAGCCACAAGTAAATTCTATTGTCTCTAAACACAACAAGGGCTATGTCGCTAGTTTACTCCTAGGTGAACAAGCAATTCTAACCAATTCTACCTCTATGAGCTAACAAGGCTAAGCTAAACAAACTAGCTACTCAACCTAACAAGCTAAGCACCCTAGCAAGATATACTACCAAGTAAATGCGAAGAGGTGCTCGAATACAATACCACCGTTGTCGAGTAGAGGTTGTGGCCAATCACCGTGTACAAGAAATCTCCAACGAGCAAGAACAATGACACGATGATTTTTCACCGAGGTTCACGTGCTTGCCGCAAGACGCTAAGTCCCCGTTGTGGCGACACACTCACTTGACGTGTGCTAAGCTTAATGGCCGGTGCCAAAACCCCTATGGGCGCTCAAGCAAACGATCACAAGAGAGGGTCCAACAAGCCACGAGCAATCCACTAGTGCTCCTTTCGCGAATCTCCCGCGGGGTAAGGAACGACCCCTCACAATCACCACCGGTGTGGCCTCAAACAAGCTCCACTTGAGCTCAACACCGCCTCTTGCTCCAAGCCGCTAGGGAACCGGGCAAATTCCCAAGAGAAACAAGAATCCCGCGGCTTCTCCAAGGATGAAGTGCTCTAGATGCAACCAACCAATGCAATGCACTTCTATCACTCTCAATCTCACCAAGAATTCGAGTTAGAGTTGGGGAGATGAGTGGAGAGGAGTATTAAATGCTCACTAGCAAGTTGGAAGCTTCAAATGTGCAAGAGAGAGCCTAAGGAACCAGCCAACCAAGTATATATAGGGCTCCTCTCGAAATGGAGCCGTTGCTCCAAAAAATTTGCTCTCTGCGCACTGACCGGACGCACTGACCGGAACCACCAGCGGGTCCGGTCGAGGGTCCGGTCGGTGCTTCCGGTCGCTACAGACAAGCCACGGGCCCACAGCTGGCACCCTTCGTCCGCGCGTCCGGTCACCGGTTCCGGTCGACACCGGAAGCATCCGGTCCAGGGTCCGGTCGGTGCGTCCGGCAAAAACGCGGCTGCAGAGCTCTCTGCCAGACGCACTGACCGGACGCTCCGGTGAGTGCTTCCGGTCGATGCCGAGCGCGTCCGGTCACCCCAATGACGGTGATCTTCATCTTTTTCTTTGCTCTTTGCTTCAAACTTGCTTCGCCTCTTGCCATGGGTTGCCAACACGTCGAAGATGACCACGTTATCACCAATGTTAGCACGTCGAGATGTTAGGCAAGATCGAAGTTAGTGCTCTCATGTCCTAAATGCAATATGCAAGTCAATTGGACCTAGAAGCACTTCATGCAAGGATTGTCGCGGCATCCCCTCTTGATAGTCGGCTATCTATCCTATAATGTGATCACACGCTCTATCGTGTCTTGATCACTAAAAGGAAAACCCTATCAAGTATACCTTTGCCTTGATCTCCGGGTTCCTCTCAAGCCGATCACCGAGCTTGACGATCCATCAAGTCCACCGACATTGTCCATGTTCATGATCATTATGCTCCTTGTCATCAACCTAATTCTATCTCAAGTCACACACTTAGAGCAAAGGATTAGTCCACAAGTGTGTCATCAATTTCCAAAACCAAACATGAGATTTCAGAGAGCTTCTATTTAGTGCACCTAATCTGCAATAAAGTAGTACAAACTCTGTCATCTCTTTCATTTGTATTGCTATATCTACAAACTCTGTCATCTCTTTACACAGCGAGTTTCTGTCTCTCACACACACACGCAAATTAAGGTGATGAAGAATACTACCCGTGCCTAACAATGGATCATGGACGCAATCATCATCATCATCAGCCTAGAACCAAATCTATCAACACATCCACAACAACTACCAATTTAATTTAATTAATCATTTGTGGAATCAGCTTCACAACGAGCAGCTAGGTGAGGTGTGGGAAGGCGAGGTCCCCGGCGGCAGGTGTACCGGAAGCTCGGGCGGTGAGGTACCCACTCGGCGACCTTGCCGGTAGTCCCGACGGCACCACCGCCGCACCGCCATGGGCGGGGTCTCCGGGAGGCATCGCTGCACGGCGTCGAGGAGGCGGTCCGGCGAGAGGCCGGCGTCCCCGGCGTGGGCGTCCAGGAGCCCTGTTGTTCGAGTTGAGCAGTGATGGCATTGGCATGAATGTAATGTAAGTAACATCGATCGGCAAATGTGCAATTTCAGGCTGATTCTCTACCGGCTGGAGACGGTGGATCTGAGGCGGATGACGAGCGAGGAGAAGGTTGCGTTCTGGATCAACGTCCCACAACGCTACTGATAGGGGTCATGCCCCCCCACCCCCCACCCCAAACCCCAACCCCAAGATTTCCAAGCAAAATTTTTACTAGTTTTATATAAATGTATAGTAGTGAAGTTTGTCAATCGGCGTTAGAATCGTGAACTTTTTTATAAATAAAATTGTGATTAGGAGAGCTTCTATTTAGTGCACCTACTCTGCAATAAAGTAGTACAAACTCTGTCATCTCTTTCATTTGTATTGCTATATCTACAAACTCTGTCATCTCTTTACACAGCGAGTTTCTCACACACGCAAATTAAGATGAAGAAGAATACTACCCATACCTAACAATGGATCATGGACGCAATCATCATCATCATAATCATCCTAGAACCAAATCTATCAACACATCCACAACTACCACCAATTAATTTAATTAATCACTGTGGAATCAGCTTCACGACGACGAACAGGAACAAACTAGGTGAGGTGTGGGAAGGCGAGGTCCCTGGCGAGCAGGTACCGGAAGCTCTGGCGGTGAGGTACCCACTCGACGACCTTGCCGGCAGTCCTGACGCCGCCGCCGGCGCCGGCGCCGTCTCCGCGGCGGCACCGCTGCACCGCCGTGCGCAGGGTCTCCGGGAGGCATCGCTGGACGGCGTCGAGGAGGCGGTCCGGCGAGAGGCCGGCGTCCCGGGCGTAGGCGTCCAGGAGCTTGGGGAGCAGCACACGGTGGTCCTTCCACACCCCCGCCGTCGCACGGACGTACTCCTCACGCGCCGCCTCCAGCTGCTGCGCTAGACGCTTCGGGAAGAACACACGCACCTGCATTGGACGTACGGACACGCCATGGAAAGAAAACACAAGACAAGCATCAACAATTGAACGTCCTTCCATTCCTGTCAGTAAGATTGAGCTCCAAACTGAACTGGACTCTGAACATGCAAAAGAAACAACAGACAGTATCATGATGCGTCGAAGACCGTCGAGTACTTCGATGAAGAACAAACAGCATGAACATTCTTGCATAGTGGAGTGGAATGTGGTATGTAGGTACTACAGCATACATGTACCAAGGATACAAAAGTAGCGAGATATACTTTGTAAAGCTCCTTTCATCATTGTGTTCATCCATCCATCCAATCCATGGCAGTTGGCACCACAGTCCACAGGTGAGACAGATAGGTTCTCGATCTAGTTCACCATGCAGCTTTTTTGTCACTTTCAGAAACATCTCTGCATGCATGACTACTCGATTCATACACTACTAGCTAGGACTAGATGATCCGTTGTTTGTTACCATGCTGAGCTCAATCATGTTTTGAGAGTTCCCAGGAACCACACTGTCCATACCGTAAGTACTAACAATAATCCATCGATCCATGGTTTCAAGGCTTTAATCATGTTCGATTCTGCCTGTCACCCAGCCATCTCTGGTCTCTTCTTCTTTATCAAATTCTAGATCGAAACGCAGAGCTTTTGTGCGTGTGTGTGTTTGCACTTTTGTGCACCGAATTAAAAAGAAGAAAACAAAAAGACAGACATGGATGAGCAGATTAGGCGTGTTGGTTGGTGTTCTCACTCACCGCGGGATCGGAGTGGCTGCCGGAGCAAAGCGCAAAGCGCAGCAGAGGCTTCCGGCTGCCGGACGGCGAAGGCTCGCCACTCCTCGCTCCCAGCTTTGTTCGCCCGGTTCGTCTTGGTCCTCGGGTAGTGCAGCAATGTCCGCAGCCACTGCGACGATCAAAAAGCACCCACCATCAGAAAACACATGGCAATGGCAGGCAGGCATCGTGCTCCTCGCTGCAGGCACTGATGGTGAAGGCACTTACATGTCCGGAGGAGCAGTGCGTGGTGCACCCGAGAACCAAACCCTGGATCACCGCCGCGTTGATGGCGCGCCCGGCGATCTTGCACTCCGCCTGCAGCGACGAGCATTGCATCGTGTCATTCTGCCATTGCCGGCCATTTGCTTCTATCTTCTTAATGAAAAGGCGGAGGGCGTGATCAAAAAAAAAAAAAAAAAAAACCTTGACAAGTAGTGATGTCTTCTTCAGTTGGTTCTGTGGGACGCCATACTTGAGGTACGCCTGGATAGATTACATACATGGAGGATCGATGATCATCAGCATCACATTCAGTTTCAGACTTTCAGTCAGAGAAACGATCGATCGATTATTCAGAGATGGATGGAGTTGAGAGAGAACGTTACATGCATCAGCAGCGCGTTGTGGACGTTGATCCAGAACGCGAGCTTCTCCTCGCTCGTCATCCGCCTCAGATCCACCGTCTCCAGCCGGTAAAGAATCAGCCTGAAATGAAATCATCGCATTGCACATACACCGATCAATCCAGATGTTATGTTCCTACATACATGGATGGATGCCAATGCCACCACCGATCGGCAGGCTCTGAGGAACACCAATGGTGACTCACTTGTACGTCTGGAGCAGGTCTTCGGCGTCCCTGAGCCTGGTGCGGTCGCGAGAGATGGCCGGAACCTCGACCATGGCGCTGTAAGGCCCACTGAACTCCTTGAGTCCCTCGACACGGAACGGGTTGATGAGCCTCGAGTCGAGCTGGGCGGCGCCGCCGTAGTAGCTGTTGGGGCTCCACATGTCAGCGTGCTGCTGCTGCTGCTGCTGCTGTGGGGAGACCGTGGACGACAGCGACGACGACGGCGACGTGGTCGACGGTCGGTGGTGCGCCAGCAACGGCGGGTCAGCCAGCCTGCAGTACACGCCCGCCATGCACCTTACCATCTCCTCCGACAGGTTGTTAGGCGTCTCCGGGATGTGGTCCGCCACGCTGGTCCCGAGGTAGTCCGCCAGGCTCACCACCCCTCCCGGCGTCGTCGTCTCGCCGCCACCGCCTTCCTCCAAGAAGGAGAAGGGTTGGGAATGGCACGACCGGAGCGCCCGCGCGAGGCTGTCCTCCGTGGGCGATATCCTGGACGACGACGACGACCACGCGCCACGGAACGACAGCGCCGACTGGCTCC
Organism: Hyparrhenia diplandra; assembly: GCA_015847255.1. Lineage (NCBI taxonomy): Eukaryota > Viridiplantae > Streptophyta > Magnoliopsida > Poales > Poaceae > Hyparrhenia > Hyparrhenia diplandra. The sequence continues at coordinate 41,671 of JADLZK010006248.1, read as the reverse complement.
GAAGGCCAACGCCGGCGCCGGCGGTGTCCACCATGTCCGAGGTCGTCGTCCTCCGGGGACACGTCGACGGCGAGCTGTCGTCGTCGTCCACCGTGCCGCCGCCATTGTGCCTCCTCCACATCCCCTTGCTGCTCAGCGGAGGACAGCTGCTGCCGTAGTGGAGCATCGACGTCGGGTCACCGCCGGCTCCCCTGACCACGGCGGCCTTCGCCTTGGGCGTCTCGTCGGGACGTGAGCTCACCGACAGCTTCCGCGCCGCCGTCGCCGCCGACTCTCGGTCATGACGGCGAGCTTGTGAAGACACCTGCTGCTGCTGCTGGTCGAAGGCTTTCCGGTAGAGTGTTAGAAGGTACTGCTCCAAGTGCTTGATCTCCAGCTCCAATGTCGCAACCTCCCTTATCAGCTGAGTAGCCGGCTGGATTCAACATCAGTTTAATCGGACGGATGAACTGACAGGATTAAGGAAGAGTGATTTGGTGATTAATTAGGAACCTTTAGCGCGGGGCTCTCGTTTTGCAGAGTGGGTGGAGCAGCAGGGTGGTGGTCGTCGTCAGGCCCCAGAGCTTTCTCTAGTGCGCCGCGCACCACCTGCTGATCCTTGAGGTGCATCTCCAGCTGCTGAATCTGTGCATGTGTGATGTCAGTCCCAGCGAGAAACAGAGCAACAAACCATCTTTCAAAAAACAGAGCAACAAACAACTTTGGGTTCAGTTCAGTTCATTTTTTTTTCAAAGAACCGTCAAGTTCAGTTCATATTATCTGCAACATTGAGATGTTCATTGGAGCTTTTGTTTTTGGACAAGACAACAAGAGGGAAGTATATAGAATTCAGAAACAGTAGAACTTCAACAGAAGGGAAGTAGAAAGAAAGAACAAAATAAAGGATCAGTGAAGAACAGCAAGCAGCAGATTTTCAGGTCCTTGCCTCTTTCTTGAGGGAGCTTTCAGTCCTAGGCTGCTGAATCTCCTTCTTGATTTCGCATTTCTGCAGAGGGTTGGAGTTTCTGCCTTGTTGCTGAGACAAAAACGGGACAAACCACAAAATAAACTCTTCGTTTTTTCAGATAAAAAAACGATCCGATTATGAATTCACATGTGCACAAGAGAACCAACAACTTACCACCAGCTTAGTCTGACTTGAAGCTTTCTGCGAAGACCGTGGTGCGCCCTTGGCATCTCTGTCGTCCAAATCACTGCAGCCACGCAAGAATTTCCTCGTCAACATTGCGAAAAACATACAGGGAGACGAAGAAATCTGCAGAGGAGAGGGGAGGCGAGCTCGTGTGCCCAACCGACGACGACCAACCTGTTGCAGCGCCTCTGCCTTGATGAAGGACTGGAGGGCTTCACTGCTCTCATCAAGGGTGGTGCGTGCCCTCCTCTCTTCTCCACTGCCGCCATTCCTCTTCTTCTCTTCAGACACCCACCTTGTGAATCAACCAACCAACCAAGAACTGGACCAAAAACACGGAAGAAGAAAACAAAACAAATCAAGAACTGAACTGGGAGCAAGAAAGCAAAGGGAAGTTTCAGAACCTAGGAGAGAAGAACTCACACAATCTGCTGGACTGGAACAAAAAATGGCTCAAGCCTTCAAGGCTCAAGCAGAGGAGGGAGACGGGGATAGAAGCAGTGGGAACTGGGAAGGAGAGAGGAAGAGAGGAGAGAGCTTCGAATGATGGAGGCAGAATGGTGCCTACAGAAGGCAGAAGCCACACTAGGCGCCAACAAGCCCTCCCCTCCTGCACTCTGTATGTAATGTGTATACCAACCAGCAGCACAGCAACCAGCAGCAGCAGCCAATGTTGTGTCATGGCATGGCATCTACCGCCACCAACTAGCTAGTACTTGCCTAGTTCACAGGTCAAACACCTAACTCTCGGTGGACATTTTTGCAAGGGGGGAAAGGCGAAAGCCACCTGTTTAGCTTCACCTCCAGCTGCCCAAGTAGAAACCCCCCAATACATCTCACACACAACAACGGTCACGCTGCAAAAAGACATTGACCATGACACATCATATAAATAAACAACTTGCAAAAAGACAGCTTAGCTTTTGCATGCCTTGTTGTTATGGCACATTATATAAAGCCTTGTTGTTATCCTACAGTATATCCTTGTTGTGAGCAGTAGATGTTACTTACTACAGTAGTACTCCTATCTCACTGCAGTTACTACTCTCGCAGCAACTTTTGAGCTGATGATCAGAGAAATTTATTCTTGCCTGGCTCTTGTTCTTCAAGGGCTCAATTGAATCTGATTCACTTCACGGCACCTGCTTGGTTATTGTGTGCTTTGTCGGTTCTTCTTTTAAATCTCCTTCACTCGCTTCACCGACCTTGGTAGTGCATTACAATTTTATTACAATAGTAGTTTCAGGTACCGTTAGTCTGAGACAGGTAGGAGATTGTTGTAATAGATTAGTGAAAAAACCATTGTCTGCTGCTGATACAGCCAAGGTTTCCTGCCAAATGCCAACGCAAACGTCAAGGTTAGCCTGCCAAACTACCTGCAAGACTTTTTTTTTTCTTCTCCTTCTTCACTTCAGCAAACTTCCTGCAAGATTTCAACCGTACGTAGTAGATTAGAATAGGAAACCGACCAGAAATATTAATTAGTTGAGGTGGAATATTTAAATTAATGTCGGCGCTTATCCTGGTTTGGTAATCCTGCTAAAGCAGTTGAGCTGCCTGGTTTCCAGATGTGACAGCATGAGCTCATTCAAAAATCCCTGTAGTACTGGCAGTGATGGATGGGCAGGTGAACCATATGAATGCAAGAGATACTCCTGCTAGTAGGTACTTACGAGTACTGCATCATCATTTACCACGAATCAGAATCAGAACGCATCATTTACGACAACTAAGGATCTTTGAATGGGCAGGAGCATAGCACTGTCCTGAATTTCTCTCAGCAGCTCAGTTGCTTGGTGGACAAATCTAATCACAACAATGATTTCAGGCTGATTCTTTACCTGTACCTTGTATTGGAGTCTTTTTTGGAAGATCTTCTTGTCAGGTTTAATTTTGCAAATTGCAAGCATTACTGGGATATTTTCCCCCCTTTTGAAAAGTATCTGCACTACCTATTACTTTTAGGGAATTCTAATATGGGATCCAGATTATAAAGCAACAGAGGATGTACTAGTATATCCCCTGTTATCTTTGCCCCTTTTTAAAGCCTGTATGTATGTACCCCAAAGATCCTACTACAAGTAGCAGCTTAGTTGTATAAAAGCATCCCTATAGAACTGTGAACCCAAAAAAGATAGATTCCAAAACATGATACGAGTTTGGTAGACCGACCGGACCCTACACAGTACACATACTCACTAGGAGATGAACCAACCATTAGAGACAAAACCCCTGTTTGTCCTAAGAATGTTTAAACCTTCTTGCATTGAGGCATACACAAACCTAAAAGAATGGAAGGGGTTGGCCTCAAAAGTGGAGAAAGTAGGGATAAAGGGGAAGGGCTGTGGATGTACCCCCAGAAAAACAAATCTTGCTCTCTTTGGGTGCTTCCTCTTGTATTAGGCTGAAAACCACTAGCATTGTCCCTCTAGTCCCTCTTAATTTTTCTTTCTTCTCAAAAGGAAGCCCCAGTGCAATCAAGTCTCACTTGTCCTCTGCACTAAGTTAGCTTCCTGCTTGTCACAGGAATAATCCTTGTTGTGGCTGTTGCCTCTGCGTGTCCCATTTATTTGGTCCATATCCATAAGGTGTGGGGCTCTTGGCATTTGAGGCATGCATGCATGGGCGTGTAGAAAAGTGAGGAAGCAACACAGAAGAAGCCAACAAAAAGTGCTACCTACGTCTAGATGTTCCACTCTAATTGTTGTTGCTTGGCTTAAGCCTGGCCTGTGGCCTGAATGGAATTTGGTTTAAGTTTAACCCACGAGTCAAAGATATATGTAGGTCTTAACTAATCATCTCAATCAAGCTGTAGTCTGTCTATTCATGTTCATCACAAACTAGCTAGTTAATTACACTCATCTCAATCCAACTGCAATCCACTAATCCATACATCAAGAAGCTAGATCTGAAATGTCTCAGAGCCCTTGATGATTTTTATTTAAGAGTACTCTTTATTTAATCTCTCATCTCTTACATTTCTGAAGAAAATCTACATGGCTGACACACACCACTAGTATTTTTCCAATTTGAAAATAATGCAAGAAACACTTAAATAAACCAGGTAGGACAAGATCGACAGAATGAGCCCAAAAAGTCCAGTTAGGATTCACGTTGCCGGTTATGTCTATCTTCAGCAACGCAAGTGTCCTCTAATTGCCCTAATGATCATAAGATGACGCGAAAATTAATATTTAATCTGTCCAACATCAACAGCCACAGCAAGATAACAAGATTGCCAGACAGCAAGACAGCCGGACATGCTCGCAGTCTGATGAGGCTTGGAATCTGGACGATATATAAAATCTCCAACACTCCCAAATCTCACATGGATCTTCCTCAGCTCTGATCTATGTACATATGTTTCTTATCTAAACAGGAAGAGATTTACTACGAATCGGATAATTGTTAAAGCTCTTGGTCAGATCAGATGATCTGCAATGATCGATCCTTATTTTTCTTTTCATCAGGAGATCGACTGATGTAAAATATTGACTTGATTTCAGTGACCAACATAAGAACACACTTGACCTGACATGCATCTAATTAACCCTAAAGTTTGAGGTAGTTTATTCTGAACATGAGTGGAAGACCAACTGTGATGCAGTAACATTTAATGTCCAAGAACCTACTCTATATGCATCCTATCTAAAAATGTGCCAAGTCCAAGTGTGCAATGTTTAGTCTCTCCAAGGTCTCCTCCTAGGTTCTTACGCCCTGTGTTAATCTTGTTTATTGCCAAGGTCAAAACACCGGAGAATCCAATGTCTTCTACCGAAGCAAGTTGGTAGCAGCAGTAGTAACCTCTAGCTAGGAATACTTCTTTTGGGTCTCTTTTTTGAACAAAGTTATTTTTAAATCTTCGGTCCACAAGTGAAAAGGAGATACCTTTTGTCCACTTTGCAGTGGCAGTTGTTGTGGATGGGTGTAATAACACAAGAGGAAATAATGTATCCCACATTCCCACTAATGGGAAATTCCTTTACTTTTTAACTTACAGTATTTCGGTCCACTTTAAATTTCTTCTTCTTTTTATTTAATATAATACAATATCATATATATAATTGGTAGTTCTCCTACTTAATCCAATAAAAAATTCCTAATTAATAACTAACCCTTAACTCTTGGCTCTACCTGCCTCGCAAAAGTGTGGATTGCAATACCATAATATTCCCTTAAAATTACTTTATATATCTAGGTTGACCTTGAATGGGACTAAATATTTTGCTTGATGAAAGCATATTTAGTTTCATACATCGACCAATCTGCCTACACACATCAAATTATTACATGAAAATATAAGTGCAGTGGATCCAGTCACAATCAATCTCCTTTGTTGAAAGTGACTCACGACTGGGCGCTTGATCCTACCAGCGCCGCCGCCGCCATAGAGAATAATTTTCTCCGGTCTCTTCTCTATTTTGTTGTGATTAGATTTGTCCACAATGAAGAACTTGGGATAATAATTTTTTCAGATCAGTCTTCCTCATTATTCGGCGGTAGAAAGAAGGCGACGGAGACACCAGAAAGAAGAAGCTAATCAATTTTGCCTACATGAATGTTGATCTCATCATTCGTTGGGCATTTGTTCTCGAGCTATTTGACAAGTGTTTGTGTGTGCGGCCATCCACACGGCAAACATCTAATAGGTTAGGTTTTGAGTTGTGCTATTCACAACGTGGGTACTGTTTTGTAATACAAAGTGCTTTGAGCGTGTTGATGTGCCTAACTATCATATAATATAATTTCTCTCTTTGGTCAAAAAAAGAGAGAAAAATATAGGTGCAGTGGTATGTGGTCGGCATCCATCAATACTTCATGATTTTTGCATCGAAATAGACCATACTCTCTCTGTTTCTATAATATAACAATGTATAGAAGCATAAAAAATATTTCAAATACAAGGCATACAAGGTTGCACTAAATAAGTTCACAAATTTTGTAGGTAGTTTATTGTTATTGTGATTACTCCATCAAGCAAATTAAACCCCTTCAATCATGTCGATGACATATACGGCCCCGATGTGGTCAAATTGTCTTCAATTCACATGTGTCGGTGGATTTGAGTAGAACTTAAACTAAATTCTATCATAATCCACTCCAACACATGTGCATCTATAGGTGAAGCTGATAACATCCAAACAAAGCCTACATATGAAAATTATATTGATTGATTAATAAATTATTAAGTGAGAGTACATATCACTTTGTGTTTTCTTTTAATTTATCTTGAAATATTAGGTGCATTATACTATAGGGCACAGGGAGTACAAAGAAGAGGGAGAAACCTTGAAAGCATACATCTAGTTGGATTATTACACACACAACTAGCTAGGTCTAAAACAAAGGAGGTAAAAAATTTTCCAAAACAAAAAAAACAAAGGAGGTAAAACAAAACGTATTTCGCCGGGACCCGTGCGCCTCAGTGTGCATCCATGCAAGTATAAAAAGCACAAAAAGGTCAATGATACGTGCGCCCTGGACCTTTGGTTCTTTTTGTGTGTGCACACACACACATACAGAGAGAGAGAGACACATCAAAGAACTCAAAGTGGTGAAAAAACTCGAGACGAGAAAGGCCATGCAGCAAAAGCCAAACAAAAGGGCCGGGGATCACCTGGCTAAAACCAAAGCCAAACAAAAGGGACTTCAGCTTGCCACACACGGGTTGTGCAGGCCAGGGCCAGGGCAGGCCAGCAGGAGGAAAAAAGATTTTGCGAAAGAAAGGTGAAAAGGCGAAGCATTGCGAGGAAAAAAGGCCGGGTTTTGCAATCATCTTTTTACCAAAAGATGGGACAACATTACAATAATAGATATATTGGGCATTTTTCGTTGCTCGGTGTATAATTTGGCACAAAATGTGCATGTGTTAAAACAGTGCAAGGATGTGTATATCAGAGAGTGGTTATGAACTTAATTTTTTGGAATTGTATAGGAGCTTTAGAAGTGTGAATGCTGATTTTTCATCTTGAGCAACCAGCATGGGCCCTCTAGGCCCACAAGAGAGAGAGGGTTGGGTTGGGGACCAAGCTCCTCCTGCATATAGCTCCCGTCATCGTGATTTGTTGAGCTTCCTCGATGAAGTTGTTTCCGGCTTATTGAAGGTTTTTGGTTGGAGGTAGCAGGAGAAGCTTTACCAAACGTGGCCTTGATCTTAACCATTTAAGATAACACTTTTCCTAAAACACAGTCGCCTGGGTTCCGCGTTCTAACCCAGGCGACGCGACCTCCCAAGCCCAACCACGCCGTCTGTGCCCGACCGTCCCTCCCCCCCGGTGGCTCCTCCTCCACGACTCCGGTGGCGGCGAGGTAGGCCCTCTGTTTTTGTCCTTCGTATACAAAAAATGTGAACTCTGTGAGGTGAAGAGGGTGACCGCCCCCGAGCGCTAGGGTTTGTTGGAGCGCCCGGCGGTGGTGGTGGTGGGTGGCGCGGGGCGAAACCCCGAGCCGATGGTGCGGGAACGAGAGGGTGGCGAGAGGAAGAAGATGAACAATACCTGATCTGATCTGGAGCGTCCGTTTAGATCTTGTGGCTAAAATCGTCGCTGAAATCCCAACTTTTTTAGGCGGCTGAAATATAGCAACTCTCTTAATATAACGACAATGTTAACATATGGGTGGATTCTTAATTTTCTAAAGTAAGCCATCTCATGCAGTAGGCGACTAGGCATTTCTTTTTTACAACTAATATATATTGATCAGCAACACGAAGCTGCAAGCATCCTAACTGAATGTATGATCATGTCCAATGTAAGAACAAACAATCTCACAGGACTGAGGATTGTTTACAGGAATTGAGAAATCTGGCCTAGCAGGGCACCGACCGTAGTATTAAGAGTCCTAATGATCCTGTAAATCTTGGCCCGTCGGTTGGACACAGAATTGTCGAATATTTCTGCGAACACCTTCATACGCCCAGTCTGGTGGATAGTTATGATCCTCAACATTGAGAAATATGAAATCAGATAACAAGGATATCTACCAAAAATCGTGGGTGGGATTAGATTTCATCAAACCTGTTAAGTTTTGTCAAATGGTAAGGCATCAAGTGGCGCCAAAGTTTGCTTGTCGCCAGTTTAGGTTGTTAGAATTCAGACGGTCGAGGTAGGTCACCTGTGCGTAGGGTCAAAAGAGTGGCGTGTCACGCGACTCATCACCGTTGCTTTGCCCGCCATGTCTTTGAGCAAAAGCTCTCTGTAATGGAAGTGACCAAGTAGTACTAAGCAAAGTCCCTACCCTTCAATTCATGATTCAGGACATCACTCTCATTAGCCACAAAAGTGTACCAGTTGCCTACTGAGACAAGGGTACCAGTTGCCTGCCCAGCTGAAACATCTCAGTAATTCCTACCACTGTTGGAGACTGCAGTCTCATGCATGCACGCGAATACAGACAGCAAGTCTGTTGTTGCCCTCATCTATCTCAAATTTCAAACGCACTGCCTAGACACCGAGACACACAACAGGTGCAGCCAATTAGCCATGCACCACGGGTTTGGTTGGTTGCTCTTCAAATCTTCCTTGAGGTTGAGGGCGGCAGGCTGGCCTGTTGCAGACTGCTGCAATGGAGTCGGGCAGAAGAGACCAATGGACGGACCTCTGCATCTGCAAGCCAGCCGATTCATTCATGGCGTCTTCACCAAACCCCGTGTAGCTCCTGGAAGCAACGGAGTGAATGCGCGCGTGCAGACAGAGTCGGCCAGACTTTTTGAATGCCTGGTGTGTTTAGATCACCAAAATTTGGTGCAAAAATCCTGTAGCATGTCACATCCCACACTCTTCAAGACGTTTGTTAGTGGTAAATATTATCCTACCACTGGCGTAACTAGACTCAAAAGAATCGCCCTCCATGACGTACATCTAAATTGTACAATTAGTTTATTTTTTTACCTACATTTAAGTCTTCGATATATGTGCGGCATTGTGATGTGATGGAGAATCTTTTTTTTGCATAGTGAATTTTGGTGCAAAATTTGGGGTTCTAAACGGGGCCGCCATCGCATTTGGGAGCCTCTGCATCAGCTGGTATCGCTACTGTATGTACACTGTACAGTGCACCCACAGTATCCATAGGTACGGATGCAGAGTGTTTGTGCCCCCCAATCTGCTGAGGCCGGCCGTGATTTCTTCCATTGACGATGGGCACTGGATGGTACTGTATTATTTGAGGACAACAGTGTGCAAACTTCGCCGGTAGTTGGGACCATATGCCTGTCGGCCTGTGGAGCGCCGATAGGTACCTATCGTCCAGCCGTGAGCCGACAGGCCACATAATATGCCTATGGCCACGAGCCACTCACACAGTTCAGTTCATCAGCATTCTCAAGCAGTGGCGAAGCTAGAGCAAATTAGAGGGTGGTGCATTTAGCTTGTGGGTGCATAAACATCTTCTATGGGGGTGCATATATGGTGAAATTTTGAAAACAATCATTGTTTTTGCATTTTTTGGGTGGTGCATTTGCACCCCCTAAGCTATATGTAGCTTCGCCCCTGTTCTCAAGAAAAGATATATTCATACATACATGGCAAAACCTTAACTGGTGATGATGGCTCACAAGTTACATCTGTTGGGAGTTTTTTGCAGCTGAGCTGAGTTCACAACATTACTCACAAACCCACTACCCCAGCAGCAGTAAAAATAACAGGAGGTTGATTTCTCCATCAGACAGTTTTTCACATCCCAAAGCATTAGAACAGAAGCACAACCAACAACAAAACTAACATCAGTTACAAATTGCCACTAGTAAAACTACACTATGCTAAGCTCTCTTCTTCAGCATCTCCTAACTGAAGCTAATTCAGTCTCCTAGAATACTACTGAAACTTGCAGGAAAACCATCACTACTGACTTGTTGCATGCAACATTGTAAGCTGACAGCTGAAATCAGCATCTTGCATGGATGGACTGTTATTCTAAGCAACCTCTGGACGATCAGTGCCGCGCCGACCGCGACGACGAGCTCCCGGGCTGCTGCTCGGCATATGCGGCCTCACGAAGGTCCGCCTCCACCAGACCTCGAATGCCCTCTGCAGGTTGGGGCACCCATCTCCGGCCTTGAGGAACCGACCGAGCCACGCGAGCAGCACGGCCTGCTGGTCCTCCAGCGGCAGCGTCAGGATGGCCTGCCCGATGCCGTCCTCCACCACGGCTCGGTCGAACCACCGGCACCCGTGCTGCAGCCACCGGTAGTCGTCCATCAGCGGCTGCAGCCACACGTCGAGGAGACGCCGCCGCGTCTCCTTGGACGGCAGCGCCTCGCCTTTCCCGATCGCCACCAGCAGCCTCGCGGTCACGCAGCTCACCACATGGCGGTGCATCACCGGTATCTTGGGGTGCAGTTCGGCCAGCTCCGCCTGGCTGGCCCAGATGACCGTCAGCTCATCGGCTGCGTTCCTGTCTGACAGGATCTCGGCTAGCCAGAGGAGGTTATCAGCCTCCAAAGCAATCTTTCTGAACGTCTGTTCTTTGCTGCTGCTGCCTGAGGATTCTTCACCCGCGAGCGGCTCTTCTGGCGGATCGGAAGCTTGGCGACACAGTGCCAGCAGGGAATCCAGGCAGTTCTGGAAACTTCTATACAAGGTCATGATACAGGAGGAGTCTGCTGAAGAACCATTTGCGCAGACGTTACTGTTCTCCTTGAAAAGCTTCAGGACCAGAGATTTCATCTCACGGCGTCCTCTGTCCTCGCTGCTCTTCAGCACCAGGTCAATGATATGCGCAAGAGTGTCGTTCGGAGGATTTGTTAGGACGTCAGATGTCACTCTCCTTAGCAAGGGGTTAGCTCTGTGATCCTCGTCGTGCAGCTGTCGTATGGATGACACAACGTTTTTCTTCCTCGTCGCCGACCCAAGGAACCGCTTCCAGGTAATCTAAGCATGACATGATGCATGCACGGAAGCCAAGTGATTCTGCAACCTACAGGCAGAACAAAATGTATAAATGCATATACTAAAAGAGAAAAAGGGTATGCATGTTAAGAAGTCAAATTTGCTTTACAACCTCCAGTTGATCGTTCCTAAAAAATTGACAAACAAAAACTTAGATAGACATATTCAGACAATCATGTTCTAGATACGATTTAGAGATCTTGTTTCATAGCTATTAAATTCAGTTCAGTATAGAAAAAGCATGTAACCCGACCTAAATTGAGACTGGTCACCCTACCTAAATTGTGACTGACCAACTATCCATTGACAGAATGATTTATGATAAGTTGTAGAGTATGCACATTCTATTGCAGGTGAGTGTATTATAAGAATATGAATAGACTGGTCCCAAAATTTGATAGCATGAAATAGACATAGAAACTGCATAAAGGCATTGAAACATATTCAGCTGATCAGAACACAATTTTGCAAGATTAAAGTTCCATTAAACAATGTGTAAATGAGTAAAGCTTTAGTTAGCATACAGGGCATTAAAATTTGTGGTTTGGAATCACTAAAAGGCCCTGACTTTGAAATTTTTAAACAAGCACAATGTTGTCGAATAGACAACTTTTAGCTGATGCACCTAGATAATATATCAATAAAATGCTCAATGTACCTAGGTTTGAAAATAAAAAATGCTGTATGACAATATGACCAAGTGGCAAACCAAACAATTGGAGCAGTATCCAATTTACAAAAAGGAGCATTGACTAGCGGTAAACATTTTTTAAGCAAAAGAGAGCAATGATAGTTTTTCCTTATAAAATTCAAAAAAAAAAAAGAAAATCCAGTGTTAGGGTTCTGGTGTTAAACAGAATCAACCATACAGATTAAGCTGCAGTTTGAACATCCCTATTTAGATCTTAGATGAGGAGTTGGTGATACATCAGTTTAAACTTAGTAATTGTTTTACCACAGTTCAAGCGTGCTTCAACTATACAATTTGTGAATAATAATATGCATACAAACAAATTAAAAATCAAACACAAAATTAGCAAATTAGGAAACTGTGATAGGAGAAACCTTCAAGATTCGCAAAACTCTAGGAACATTTTGCTTGATAAGCCTCTGCTTGACATCCTTGCAGTACATCAACCCAACAGTCTCAACATAAATCTCCACATCCTCACAATCTGGTACCTCAATGCATGCCACTGGAGACTGCCTCGAGATTCTATCGGCAAAAAGGTACTATTTTCAGCAAGGATGTTCTTGTGAACAATCATCTTCACAGCAACCCCTTCCTTGCCATGCAGCACAACCTTCAGATCACTCGTGCCAAGCTGCCCAAATCCGACCGAGATCTTATGCTGCTTTGGCCGTTTCTCAGGTGCCGGTACAGGTGTTACCTTTGGTGGATCAGGGGCAGCAACAGCATCTGCTGGAGGGCACACTTGCTCATCAGAATTGGTTCTAGACCTAGTAGGAGTGGACTGTGGTTTCTTCTCTGAAGAAATGGTTGGCGCCCTCTGAACCGAGGACACCTTTGATGGCGCAGGGGATGCTCCACCCCTAGGTCTGCCCTGCTGGTTTGAGCTCTTTGCTGTCCTCTGAAGCGCGGCCTGTGATGGGCAGCACCAGAATCCTTCCGGGGTGACGGCAATGGGCACATTTCTGATCCTTGGTGGCTGGCCATCCAGCCTACCGATCTTGAACTCTGCCATGACTCTCTTATGAACAAGGCTGTATCTTCCTTCAGAGTTGGCTAACTGAAACGTTTATTTGGTCTTCAGAAATTCAGTTGTGATTTGTGAACGGTGCTAATGTGCACACCTGAAGCACAAGAACCACAATGTTTAGTTCAGATTTCAGGCAAACGACTGAATTAGGAATTTAGGATGTACTGTATATAGCCAAGAATGTGCTAATTAAGAAACAAGAAAGCGTTGCAACGTTCAGGTTCTCTAGATCTCCTAGCGCTCAATAAGTGGAGCCTGCAGCCTTTGAACAACCAAGACTAGTTCGGATCCCTATCCAAACCTACCAAGTTAGCAATTTCGAAGCAGGAGCACCGAAAACAGCAGGAAAAAAAAAAAACTCAAGAACAGGAACCCACAACATACTGAACCTCACTACTGAATATTCCATCAAACTGGCACAACAGCGAACCAAAAGCTACTCTAAATTACATGCCCACATTCCCCCATCCCTCACTTTGAAACGAAGGCACCAAATCAAACTCAAGAACTCCTAGAACATCACAAAATTATACCACATAAAAACAAGAATGTCCATAAAAGAAACAAGGAAACATTGCAGTTGAAGCATTCATGTCCTCCAGATTTCCTACTGCTCAACAGTTGGAGTGGAGCCTGCAACCTTTGAAGAAACAAGACTAGTTTGGATCTCTATTTAAACCCTAGCAAGCTAGCAAATCCGACGCCGGGGCACTGAAAACAATCAGTAGAGCCACGGGAGCATGAACCAACTGAACCTCAGTCTTGAACGGTGAACACAAATGCCCAATATCAATCACTCTTCAAAATTAAGCCACTGACTAAAGTAAAAAACCCGCCTCCGCTCACCAATATTAGCAGACAATTAGCAAATCCGAACATTTAGCGCATAGGTAAAGGCAAAGAGAAGCGGACGAAGATAGCCAAGAACAAGAATTACCTCATTCGCATCACATTCCAGCTCAATCAAGGAGAGGAGAGACAGTGGGGGAGGAAGCTTCACTCCCACTGACACACAGCCCTCCGCCCCTCCCTGTAGAGCTGGCGGCGGCAAGCGAGCGAGCGAGGAGCGGTGAAGAGAAGAAAGGAGAGAGCGCAGCAGCAGCAGACTAGTAAGCGGTGAAGCTAGGCGCGGGGATGAATGAAGGAACGCATCCATGCCATCTCCACTAGCACCACCACCTGCTGCATCTCCTTTTCCCCATGAGCAATCAGTGGTGCTCCCTCTTTAGCCCGCTACCACACCACGGCCGCCATCATGCTGGCTCCTCCTCCTCCCTCCTTCCTTCCCTCAAGATCTCATCTTTTTTTGAGCTCTCTTTTTCCCTCGTCCTCCCCTTTGGCACTCGCACACAGACGACCAGAAAGAGTGACTACCAGCGCTTGAGCCGGCAGGGGCTACTGGTGGCCGTGTTGCATCGCCATCGTAGAGTAGTACTCGGTACTGGGCGTGTCGCTACCGGCGTCTTTGCCCCTTCACCTTGATTGCGCTCTGAGCAGATAGAGATGCCTCCTCAATCTCAGTCCTCGGCCAGACCCAGCCAAGTCACTCTCCTCACCTCAAGGATTCGCCTCCGGCTGCTCTGCTGCAGCTCGTCCAAACAGCCACGCCGCTGCTGCCTGCCACAGCGATTCAACTCGACTCGAGTGTTGTCAGTCCTCTCCTCTCCTCGCAACGCATGGAGAAAGATTTTTACTGCAGCTTTCTCCACCACCCCTAGTTTACCGTGCCGATGCGGGGGCGGGTCCCACACGTCAGTCTTCATGTTTTTGCGTGGTAGTACTAGCACTCCGTAGTACTATATGCTCCGTCCCAAATTGGATGTCGTTTCGTTGGCAGATTTTTTGCCAAAAGTCGATGTTTTAGACCCTCTCTCCATCAATTATATATTAAAATATATAAATATTTATGCTAAGTAATTAGTATCATTGAAAAGATCTTTTACGTCTAGTTTTTAATAAATTTATCCGGAGATATAAATGTTGCGTATTTTTTAAAACCTAATCAAAAGGTGAAAAGTTTGGCCAGCACCCCAAAACGACTTCTATTTAGGGACGGAGGGAGTATATGCTTGCAGCGTGACAGGGGTTTGGTTTCTCGAATCTGGGGCGCTGCTCTGCTGCGATTGCTTTGACTGCTGTTCTCTCTCTTTCGTAAACGATTCTCCTTTAAAAAAAACTGTACCAGAATCGCATCACATTTTTCTTCTCCGCAAAAGATTTACATACCATGTCTGTAGTATTAAGAAGAATAAAGTTTTTGGTAACAACAACGCGCCTAGCATGCTACGTACAGCGACAAGGGCCACGTTTAGTTGGCTAAAAAGTTGCAAAAGTCACTTGTTTCAACTCCCCAAACGTGGCGATTTTCGTTTGTTTGTGGTAAATATTGTCCAATTATGAACTAACTAGGCCCAAAAGATTCGCTCAATGTTCAAAGAACGTGTGATTAGTTATATTTTTTACTTATATTTACTACTCCGAATATACTCCCTCCGTAATGCAAATAAAGTCATTTTCCGTCCAAACGCTTGAGCACAAAAAAAGTCCTTCTAAGAATAGCGATTCGGACGTCGTTGCCCCTAATAAATTGCACGAAGAACGGCAAAAATTAAAGCTACAATGGGATCGAACCGGCAACCTCGATTGGAGTGCCTCGGGAGCGCTATGCTAGCCAATGGGCTGTTGGTGTTTAGAATTCGATAATCTTATTTATTAAGGGCAAACATGGAAAAATTACCCTAATTAATGACTCCTTGGTATGCACAATCATGTCCTAAAAGACTTCTAATACCAATATGGAGGGAGTATATCTTTTAGTGTATTTAATGTGATGTGATGGAGAGAGAGTCTAAAAACTTGCAACTTTTTGGTAAAAAATTTGCCATCTAAACGAGGCCCAAGACTCTATTTCATTTATTTATTTACCGCCGCTCGTGTGAAAAATGGGTTTGGAGAAGATGCAGAGTTTCAGTTTGAGATTCGCCACCCCCAAGTGTCCTCTAGCAAACACGAGGAAACCGGGGACTGCAACGCGTACCGGATGCTCCAAATTTTCTTCAGATTCGACAAGCAAACAAGTGAATCAAAGGATGAGAAAAAAAGCGTGCAGTTGTAGGGACTCGTTTGCCGTCTTTCCGTGCCACCCACCGCTATATCCGTTCCGAGGTGGTGTCTGGTTTTTTTTTTTTTTTTTGCATTGGCCACGTCACACGAGACACGACCAGGGCACGCTAGCTGCACAGCTTTGCAAGCCCAAGCTGTCGAGCGTTGCACATCCACACTCCAGTAGTGCAATCGTAAATACGCTCATCAAACTTAGAGCTTGGTAAGTGCTCTATTCGGATGTGTGTGTGAACAAAAAGAAAAGGCTATCTTTCTGGGTTTTTTTCCATGTGACCTGACCCATGTATCTCCAAACAAATAGTTAGGACTTTGTTGGAGTGATAGAATGTATATGTGACTATGTGTCATGGACATATCATAAGCAATGTTATATCTTAAGGGATGTTTGGTTCGTGGCGCATGTTATGACGCTTAAAATTTGGTCGCCACACCAACCTAGGCGAGTTGTTTGGTTCTTCTTTAACCTTTGGTCACCATAGAATTTTGACATGTCGTTTAGCGCATGCAAGATGTGGCAAGCGATTTATGTGCTAGAATATGTGTGGCGTGACTTCTCATGGCCAACATCTAACATCCCCTTAATCATTAGTACTTGTATGGCTATTGACATGTTCTACGACTTGATGTGTTTAGTATTGGAAATAGAGTTTTGTTACGAATTTGATCCTTCTCAGTGTACTTTTGACCATATGGTATCGTGTTTGACATTATGATCCCACATCATTTTCGTTTTTTAACAAAGTAATGTGCAATTGAAAGGGAAGACGGAGCATTTCTTTCTTTCTTTTGACAACTTAAGACGGAGCCTTTCGTTTCTACCCCCGCTTCAAGAAAGGACGGAGCATTTTTTCTAGTCTCGGCCGGGCCAAAGGACACACGAATAAAGTTGATTGATTTTATTCTTCCCCATGTTGCATTTCTTTCTCTTTTTGAATGAAAAGTTGGTCGTTGAAATGGATCATGGATGGACAGATGGTGACGATGCCACGACACCTTTTCTTTGATTATTTGACTGAGAGGAGGACCATCCCTGCTCAAGTAGGTGACGAATGTTGCTGGTGTCTGGTACACAACGTGCTGGAGCTGGCTTTCACCCAACAACAGGTGTAGTAAGGATAATAACAATGAAGTGGTTCTCTACACATGAAATCCATTGTCGTCTAGTCCGGTTAGGATACCTGGCTTTCACCCAGGCGACCCGGGTTCAAATCCCGGCAATGGAATCTTTTTGTTTTGTTTTGTTTTCTCTTTTTCTTTCTGTTCCGTGTGCTGCTTTTTTAATTTGTTTTCCTTTTTCTTTTTTTGTTCTCTGTCCGTCATTTCTTGCCGTTTTGGTAACACTATTACAAGGTCTCCTCTGTCCTGTGATGATAATCTAAATTTTGTGGTACAATTTGAACAATTGACCTGCTTATGCAAAGTGCAGAACGATATCTAATTTGTTTGCATCTCTCCATGAGAGCAACTGCCTTCACATCTCTCCATGAGAGCAACTGCCTTCAGAGTTCAGGGTTTGAATAGCCCTGTTGAATTCAGTCCCATTCAGAGGTGAGTTAAACATTAACCAAACAGTGACTGAAATAGACGTCAGTGTACGTCAGAAAGCACACTTGATAATAGTAGCTCTGCGACTCTGTGAGAGCCCAACATCAGTAGACTCAAGATGGAACTTAATTGTTCATTTATGTTTGACACCACCCTACCACTCTCCTTTTTGTTTGCAATTGAAAAGGCATAAATGAGGCAATGCGCTTCAGTCTCAACTTGTCAAGACAACTGAATTTAAATATATGGAGTCTCGGATGCAAGCTGCCAACTCTTGAGGTCGACTCTAACTATTTATCAGAGATCCTTGGGGAATTCGACGCTGTTCTGAAGAACGCACGTTTGCCACAACACATTCGGGTTATAGCCATACCATGCATCTCGTGTGATCTTGTGCCAGTGTTGTTGGTCAATTATCACATCACAAATCCCGAATCAGTTTTGAGATGGCTTGAATATTTTTCTAGTTACTGTATCAGTCACACTAAGTACTAACCAACGAGGCAACGACACACCAGAGGCACAACTAGTACACCAAGTCACTAAGTAATAACCAACGAGGCAACGACACACCAGATGCACAACTAGTACACCAGACACACAGCAGACGGCACCAGTACAGTAGAACAGTAGAGCCTAGGGGGAAAAACAGGCTTTGAAAGAGCCAGTACAAGTATACACATTTTCTGACAAAGAATGCAACTACTATTATTTTTTTTTAAGTGAACTCATATGACTATTGGGCTGTCACCGTCACGTACATATTGGCTAAAGGCTTCTGTCGAGGCAACTAGCCCAGCTATTCAATTTACAAAATCTAAGTACCGCCACCCAAAATCCACACTTCCATGATGATTACAAGGTGAAACAATAATCATATCCCAATGTAGTTTTCTGCAAGGAAAAACGTTGTAGGTCCAGGAGGGCGTCTGAATTGGCCTGCCACAAGAACCCCAGCCCCACGGTTCTAAGTCATGCATAGTGGCGCCTCAGGTGAAGGAGCAGTGTCCCAAATGACCCAGCTGCACGCAAACCTCTTCTCATCTTGTTAGCGATTCGATATCACCTCCGACCTCTGCAACCTTTGTGTCCATAGAAGACTTACGCACTGCTCATCACGATGCTCTTAATATCGAGGATGGAAAACTAGTTGCAACCTTTGGCTGGATGCACTAGGATGGAAAACTCACTTCAAGGGCGGCAGAAAGAATCTGCGCCTGACTTTGTTCGTCCTTGGATTCAATTGCAAGAACAGCATAGCTGCATAGCAAATGTAAGGAACTTCAGCAATCTCGAGCGATGTTTTCATTTTCTAACACTGTGGAAACAAAATTGCAATGCACAAATAAATAGGTAGAATTCAACTTGAGACTCACTTCAGTAGAAGCGTAGCATATGCCAAGTGTGCATTCTTGCTAAAAGAAGACTTGCAGTTAGACAAGGAATCAATGATCTGAAATTAGTTAACAAAATTGTCAGTCCAGGAAAGCAAGACTAAACAGACTAATATTTTTATGCACAACAGACAACGAACTCAAGAGAGAATGAATTATTTAACTTGAGAACTGACCTCAGCGCAGTGGGTCCTCAACCACTGGTGCAAGCATGAGTTGTCAAACAAGTTTGTCACAGCTTTAAGAACTGTAAGCAAATTTGCTGGCTGTACAGGCAGCGCAACAGCTTTATGAAAGGTTTCCAAAAGTATATCTGACACAACATGAAAAACAAAGCTTTGTTCAGTACCAAAAGATAACGTTTGGTTTTCAGTAAGAGCCAATTCTAGTGATTAAGATACATGGTGTAGACAATTAAACAATCTATGCTTGAATAGGTGCAGATAATTCAGATGTGAAAGGTTGGGATTAGCAACAAGAGTACTATCCAAAATCCTACCATTTCCAGTTTCGATGGTCTTGAGAAGTAAAGCAGCTCCATCAGGATGCAACACAAACATTCTTAGAAAATCAATAACTGCAAGGTCAAAAGACACCTTTCAGATCGACTGAAAACCTTCGCCACACAAAAATGATGCTTATAAATATTTAAAAGCAAGAACATATCAAACTAATCACTATCATGCTTACTATTCTTGTGATCCAAAGACGATATATACCTGGAAACATCATCTGTGGAGGCCAAGACTTCAATATCTTTACCAACAAAGCCATATCAGCATCTGCAAGTTTACTTGTGTGATAAAATGATGTCTGTTTCAACACTTTCACTATGGCAGGAAATCTTGACATCTCCGTCTCAGAAAGAGATAGTTGTTTCTGTTCCTGAATACAAATAGTTAAAATTAAACCATGTGGAGGTATCTCTGATGAACTTCTTTTCTTTTGGAAAGGATTATTTTTCATTCTAAACAACCCATGTTGAGGTATCGCCTACTAAACTGTCAGTTAGCATTGGTCGAGGTCCACCAACCACAGCAGCTAAACGCTTTGAGTTAGATCTTTAGATGAACTATTGTAAATAGTGTGTAACACACAAGCTTAGTTTAGTCCACAACATACCAAAAGCACAAGGAATAAGTCAGTAAATAATTTAGCAGGTTACTCCAGGTTAATAGATATACGCTATTCATGCTTCACACTAGCATTCTATTGTTAATCAGTTTAACTAATGCATGCTTGGGACTCATTATAACAAACTTGTGCCCTCACTCAAGTTGTTTACGCATGTGCCATCCCCATCATCTCCACATCTCCAATGAAGATCATGTCTCTCCCTTTCAACATACTTCTACCCATTATATTTTTCAGTGCAGGTCACGTGTGCAGTACTTTGCTCATACCCACTGCTGAAAACTCATTAACATAAGACCTAAAAGCACATGGAACAATGTGAACAAAACTAAATTTTCTAGGTTCGGAAGAAATATTGATATGTTAATATTCAGAATAAACAAATAGCGCCAGGAAATAAACTTTCAGATTACCGAGTCAGATGAAAGTCTTGCATTAAACTCTGTAATTTTCTTTAGTATTCCATCGAACTGAGCTGTCTCAAATGATAGCATTCCACTCTGAAAATCAAATGAGTTGTAAAAAGGTTAGACAAATCATTTATTATTTAATGGCAACTTTGCTTCTGTTTTTTAAATGTAACTTCTGGTTTTTTAAATAAAATTGCATTAATCGTTAGCTACTGCCAACAAAAAAAGATCAGGCAGATGATTGGATCAGAATTTTGACCTATACTGCCTTCGTTGTCTGCACAAGGCTTTGTTTGCCTTGACAAGAAACTTTGACCATTAGTTCTTGTATACATATATTATACTAGCATAATCAATATTGTTAAAATCTGTACGCATCTATCAGACTACTTTCCTGTAACTAAAAAACGTGCTTGGTTGATATACCTGTACTGCAAGACATGCCATTTACTTTTTAAGTGTGCGGACACCTTATTAACAACAACAAAGGCAAGGGAGGAAATAAGTATCCACCACTATCAAAGGATGCAAAGGGGAAATTAGTATATAGCACAACATTGTCACTAAACTCTTACACTTGCAAGTAACCTTCACAAATACCACTCAGTTTCCAAAATCAAATGAAATTTAACTGAGTCTCAAGTCCAAGTATCAGTGTTATTTCAAAAACAAATATACATAACAATCATGAAGATCGGTAGTACCTTTGGTATGTGCTTGAAAATTGGTTTTGGAGCATTACCTACAAAATAAGTTTGTATTAAGGTCAAGACTAAGGATATATCACCAAAAACAGTAAGGACTGCAATTTAATATACATACCATTCGATGACGATGGTTGCCCAGGTACATATGCATTGGCTGATACAGAAAAAACTTGGTTGTCAGCAGCAACAACCAACAGGCAAATATGTAACAGTAGTAAACAAACATGCTTACCCCCAGTATAGGGATCCCGAAAAGATGGATCTGGAACAAAGTTGTTCTGGCCAGAATTTTGCAGTATAAATTCTACAACCTGTTGGCGATATGTCAAAGGCAGATTTTCTTTCAGGAGCCACCTGTCAGCGACTGCGTATGGATCATCTACAATGAAAACGAGCACGAATGTAACAGGTGCATAAGATAACCTTGAGAATAAAAGCTCTCATGTCGATGCACATGAAAGGCAAAAAGATTCATGAAGTATAGACACTTAAATGTACCAAGCATATGAATCATAATACTAATTGGTTTACTCTAGAATAGCAGAGAAAATCACAGAAATTAGAAATACAAGTGTGATATACCTGAACGGTTATAGGGTAGTTTTCGTATGGGTTCTCCATCCCCAATATCAACATTAAAAACTGCAGAAATTTTACAAGATTATTAAAAAAAAAGGTTAGTGCAAAACACATACAAATGAAACTCAACTTACCAAAATCATACCGAACACCATCATGATCCTGGCCTTGAGTAGCATCACCTGCAGGCCCGTCCACTACTTCACCAATCTAGCAATTTGATTGGGCAACAAATGAGATTAGATTAATGCGAAATTAAAGGTTATACAACAAAGAAAGGCAGTAGCATGTCAAGGACAGATTGCTCCCATAGTGCATAACTAAATCTTGATGCAACAAAATATAGTTAAGTAAAAAATTTAAACCATTACAGCTAGAGATTGATTTAACAACTAGAGGAATTCTAGCTAAACAACTTTATCGAAATCAAGTAGTATATAATAAATGTAAAACCAGCAAGATATTGCACTAATCCTCAAGTATGCAGATACTCTTATGTGATCGAGACATAGACTTGGTGCAGAAAGGGGCTTACTTTGTCCCATTTTAACTCTGCTGAATTCCATGAATATGCTACACCATTGTCCCCTTCTCTAACAATTAGTGTTTGTCCATCAGAGTTTCCTGCTCGAACAAAACATTATAAAAGGTAAATTTACTAAGGAAATATACAATATTGAAACACACACTAAACTGTCAGAATTTGAGCAACTACTTCAGCAGTTCAGCTCAAACATCATTCAAACTTCCATTGAATATTAGCTTTCACACTACTGCTCCCTATTCTTACATGCTAAAGTGCTAAACAAAGGCTATGGATATTCACAGAAGATAGATATTTGAAGTAGAATACAGAATGTTCATGTTATATTTCGAACCATAAATGTAGACTGGGCCCATTTGATGAACAGAGAACCAGTCTAGATATTTAGCAGTGGGTGTCAACTGTCAAGTATAGGGATGACAGTGGAGCGGTTTTGGGTCAGTCCCCACGGATTTCGGGCGCAGTGGGTGCAAGGGTGATTTTTAAGCCCACAGATTTCAGGTTCAGGGACCCAATACTTATTGAGTTCACTTTCGGGTTCTGGGTTCCAGCCATGGAAGCCTAATATAGATCATTTTGAATAAAAACTTATGTCTTAATAAATTGTTTCTGTAAGCTGCTAAGTTTGTTAAGTTTGAGTCATGGAATTGTGTGGTGTTTGTTGCCTCTTATTCATACATGTCAACAATATAAGGATAAAAAATGTGATATATAACCTGGAACTTGGAGCGCCTCCACTCCTGGTAGATCCATCAACTTAAGACCACCAACAGTCTTTCTGTAAAAGCAAGAAATAATAAGCATATCATGTGTGAATTTTCCAGGGCTCCAATTTTTCAGAAAATAGAAACAATAGACAGACCACAGTCACATATATACTCCCTCTGTCCAACAAAACACGCAACTATGGGTTGCATGCCAGAAAAAAAAAAAGTTAATGTTTGACCAAGTCTCTAGTGAATAGCATTCATATTTATGGCTCAACAATAATTTATTATGAAAATATAATTAATAATCTAATGATATTTATTTGATATTATAAATATTGATACTTTTTTATTTTTATCTATAATTAGTCAAACTTAAGATACTAAAACATGAGACTATGCTACAATTGCATGTTTTCCTGGACGGAGGGAGTATATACAGAGATGACTGGATAATCCCAGTGATTCAATTTTCAGAAATAGCATAGTGATTGTATCATGAGTAAATGTACATATACCATGGTTAACTGGTATCAAAATAAGCAAATACTCTAATCTATACAAAATGACAAAACCTTGCAAAAGATACTGAAATAACATAGGAAACAGGATATGCATACCTGCTGAGTGAGTATTGCGAAATAAGATCTGTATAAGCTGCAAGTTCCTCATCACTGCAGATTCTGTTAGAATCTGCTGTCCATATCCTCGTAGTGCCATCAGAACAAGCAGTTACAATATCTCCATTTCCCAAGAATTTAACATCCCATAGACAACCTGGGTGTTCAATGCTTTGAATGCAGACACCATCTGCATCGTTTTACTCAAAAAAATCAGATAACAGAAGCATGTCAAGAACTTTACATACTACACATGTTTGGTTTTTACTGATAAAATTTCCCTTCTCTACTGCACTAGTTCAGCACATGAGGATACAAGTTTCAGCATGCTGGACAGAAGCGGAGAGAGGGGAAGTGTTTAAACATTCAGTTAGCCACTACTTCACATTTCTTTAGACAAGACAGTTTGTAGAATGGGTCACACAGGCTAACTTAGACAGATTTCACAAGTTACTCAGAGAATACTGTACAAGTTGTCAAGTTAAACATGAGAAATGCCTATGCATTTAGTGTATGAATATATCACCTTTCCATATCTTCAAAGAGCGATCCTCACTGCCACTGGCAATTAGACCTGAAGAATGTGCGTCCACAGAATATACAAGAGAAGAATGCCCAATCATGTCCAGCAGAGGCTGACCTGTCAACGCCCATAACTTGATAGTGCTGTGACAAGCAAACATATTATGTGTAAACAAATAACAAGCATTAAAAAACAGAATAATTGCATCGATGTTGCATAAACTGAAAGATGAGGGACAAAGGACTGAGGGTTGGGTTAAAAACATTTTCAGCAAACACAAGAAAACATTCTGGTGCAAAAGGTGAGCATAAGTGAACAAGGAGCTGCTATGGCCTATGGGTATTGAGTGTTCTTTTTCATTTACCTGTCGTGTGAGGCGGAAATAATTCCTAGACCTGGCATTGAGGCTAAACACCTAACGGTATCTGCATAAAATTAGGTAGGGTTTGTATAATCACACTGAAGAAACAACACAATAACATATTATACAAAAAAAATACTGCATGCTCCATAATAAAAAGAGATCTGATGATTAGATCAGCAAATGATGTTAGATATTTTAGGCTAAGATTAAGAATAACAAAACTTATGCATCGGTGCAAGTGTCCAACCACAATTTCCACATGCCTTACTGAAAGTCACAAGACAAGACAAAAATAAAGGACAATGCAAGCTCAATATACCAACATGTGAGATATTGTTTCACGCGACCTTGTCAAACAGTGTTTTCTGCAGTAAAAATAAAGCAAAAAGGAGCAGAAGTAAACCTGCATGTCCTGAGAATGTCTGTAGGCAAGTCCTTCCTTTCCAAAGCTTAATAGTGGAATCACTTGAACCTATGAAAAACAGGCGAATAAGTAAATTGTTAATATGTCACAAGAAAATTTTGTCCAAGAAAAAATACCATGTTACAGAACCTAGATGTGGAAAAAAAAAAGGTGTTACCAGTATAGAGTTCCCCTGTGGGTAGCTTTAGAACAGTTTGCACTGCAACCTTGTGCGCTTCCCACACCTCTATAGCATTGCCATTTCTCCACCGTCTTACAGTACTGCATGCACAATGGGTATGTCAGTGAAGTAGAACAGTGGAGCTATAGAGTGGGTACATCAGTGAAGTAGAACAGTGGCGCTATAGAGTGGGTACGTCAGTGAAGTGGAACAGTGGCGCTAAGCGCTATAGAGGAAAACTGACTATTTATTACGACATGCCCCCCATTAGAAGAAACCCTTCAAGCACAAAGTAATCAGTAAAAGAGTTTGGATAATGAAGCAACACATAACAGTGTTTTTCTATATTTTGTATACATTATACAGAGTTTCAAGCATAGCACTTTTAAAATTAATAGAACATAAGCAGAGGATGAAGCAAGCAAAGGAAAGATGCCACGAGGACAAGTAGCATTTGGAATTTAGGATTATGCTTGTCTAAGAGAGTTTACCAATCCATGGATGAAGAAATTATGTCACCATTCGTGTCTACAGCGAGTCCAGTGACTTGGGAATTGTGTCCCTTCATTGTCTCAACAACTTCACCTTTCTGGAGATCCCAGAGGAGAACAAGGGTGTCCATTCCACCAGAGACGATTCCACCTTCAGGAAATCGATCTGAAGGAGGGACCCAAGCCAATGGGCCGACAAAACTCGAATGTCCTGCGAGTGTCTTGGAGAGAACATATTCACTCTCCTTTTCTGGGTTCCGGGTCCAGAACTTGACGGTTCGGTCCCTTGACGATGTTGCGATCCCAGCATCACCACACACGCAGATGCCACGAACCTGAAGGCGAATGAACATGATAAGTCATCCATGAAACAAGTGCCGACATAAAATAGAATGCTGAAAGGTAGTCTTGACAATAATATCGCATCATCACAAAGAAACGATTGAGCTATAAATTGTTGAATAATCTAACCTGGTGATTGAATGATGGACTACCTAAATCAGCAGGATGACAAGAACATGGTTGAATTACACAAAGAGCAGAACAACTGTAGACTACGTTCTCTGTTCTGATATTGCATACTTACTACTAAGCACAATTGCACATAAACAGTGAAACTAATTTAACTGGCATCCATTGAATCACCAAAATCTACCTGTAATGACCTAACAAAAACAGACCAAACTACAGTGATCGCCCACTGACCAACCCCTGCACTAAACCCACTGCCACAAAGTGAACTCGCACTAAGCATCAGGAGGCAAATTACATCCCTCCAGTGCACCCGCCGCAACTCCCGGAAAGCACCAAGCGAGCCGAGGCAAAACCCAGGAAGGCAGGCAGGACCGCAGATCGAATCACTGAACGCAAGAGCTAACAGATCAAAATCCCCGGCGGTCCCGCCGCGGGCGGGAACCGAACCCCTACAGAGCCGAGGGTTGAGGCCTCCGAGGAGCGGGGCGCGTCGGGCGGATCGAGACCGAGGGTATCGCCGCATGCTTGGAGCGGAAGCAAACGGCGACGGGGGCAGTCGGCGGGCGGCGAGAGTGTAGCGGGCAGGGAAGGGGAGAGGCAGAGGGGAGCGGCGGCTTACGTCGTCGGCGTGGCCGTGAAGCTGGAGCCCGAGGCGGTAATCGGCCATGGCGACGCGTACGGGGGGCGGGCGCGGCAGAGCGGGCGAGGGCGACGGAGGATTTTGGTGGTGTTGGTACAGAAGACGAGCAGACGAGAGACGACGATGAGTTGGGACTTGGGAGGTGGGCACGTGCGGAGTTTTTGTCACTTTATGGGCTGGGTGGGTGTCCTTCTTTTCTTTTTGTACAAGATGGGCCGTGGAAAGCAAGCAAGCGCATGGGCAGTTGAGGCCCAGGTTGTGGGCATCAGAAGTGGCCCAAAACGAGTTGGGCTTCTTATACTAAGCGAGCTTGGTTCGTTTTAATGTTACCTCCAAGACGGTCCCAGGTGGGGCGCTACCCATTAGAGTTTAAATCTTGGTGCTTTCGATCTTTTCTTGAGATTTTCTCGGGATTTACCAAATAAGTTATGCATTCAGTGGTAGCGACGTTTCCGCCGCCGACGCGGCCAATGGTGACTTCAAGAATCTCCGGATCTGTCTGGATGCTTTCGGTTCTTCGGAGGTGCTCATAGGGGGTAGGGTTTGCGTCGCGTGTATTCATAGGGGTGAGTGTGCGTGCGTGCTGTGGTCCTGTGTTGGACTGTGTAATTCTAAATAAAAAGCAAATCTAAGTCGGGCTATACTAAGCTGCCCCAATTAAGCCAACTCATGGTTATTTGGTTACTTGTAGTATGTTAGCTTGGCTAGCCGTAGTATGTGTTTGGTGTTGCCCGATTTATTTCGATACAATCACCCCTTCTTTGCATTTGTGAGATTACCCTCTTCGGTATTTCATCGAGCAATGGCGAACTAGGAGCATGAACACCTCCATGGCGCAGTTTGGAATTAGGTGCTCTTAGGGCCCACCTTGGTGCGCGAGCTTCATGCCATTTATCCAGCCTCTCCGCAAGCGTCGCCAACCTCCATGGAGCTAGGAGCACAAACACCTCCATGGCGCAGCTTTGGAATTAGGACCTCATCCGGGCCAGGGGTGCACGAGCTTCGCCATTTGTCAAAGCGCCTCCGCCTGGCGTCGCGGCCTCCATGGAGCCATCTTGGACGAAGGAGCTCATCCGGCTCACGGAGAGCGGCCGCACGCCAGGTCGTCCGCATCGCCTCGGGCGAGTGCCTCCCACACGAAGCGCCGCCTGCTCGGCCGTCGCGCGGTGTCGTCGGGCTCCGCCGCTCCGCCCCGCGGCGCGTTCGCTTCTTCCTCGGCCTCTCTACGTGCGGTTGTGAGCTCCCCCGCCTCGCGTCGCCGCAAGCTCCGCCCTATCCGCTTGGGCGAGCTCCGCCCGGTCCACCTCCGCGCCGCCTCGCGGACCCCCGCGCTCCGCCGGCAGCGTGCACTCGGCGCTTCTGGCGGCTCTGAGCTCGCCCGTGCTCGCGCGCGCCGAAGCTCCGCTGTCCGCTCGAGGGAGCTCCGCCGATGGGGGGGAAGGAGGATCACGGGCGCGTGAAGGAACTCCAGCGATGAGGTGAAAGGAGCACGCCATATGAAGGAACCTTGCTCGGGGAAGAGGTGACGGGGTCACCCGTGAGCCGCCCCAAGCACCGGCTCACGAAAGAAACACCACCCCACAGTGATTCAATCCCCGCCCAGCTAAAGGGCACTTTTGGCCAACCCCAGTCGAACTCTGTACCCTATACAAGCAACCAAACAATGAAAAAGCGACCCAACTAAACCTGGCGAGGGAATTTAGGCCTTGTTTAGATTGCTAAAATTTCTAACCTTTTTTCCACTTTCTCTCATCACATCACATTAAATACACTAAAAAGATATATGTTTGGAGTATTAAATGTAGGTAAAAAAAATAACTAATTACACAGTTTAGATGTACATTTCGAGATCGATTCTTTTGAGCATAGTTACTCTATGGTAGGATGATATTTACTACTAACAAACGAAACGCGTCTTCTACGATTACGCGATGCGACATACGGTTACAAATTTTAGCAATGCAACCAAACACACCCACCAAATTAGTCTGCACCAAAGTCAGCCAAAACGGCGAAAATGTACGACCGGTCGTCAGGCACGTGTCGCTACTTTTCTACCGTTGGTTTCAGCGCATGCATGTCGCGCTGGACTGCAACTCGTAACCTTGTTCATACTAGACTGTTTTTGTACATGAAAAAGGTTTGACGAAATTGTTTTCGAGTTTCGGTACCCAAGTTTTCAGACGTTTATGATTACAAAGGCGCTGCTAAAAATCATATTCCTTGAAACTCATGTTCCGTCGAGTTTAGCCCAAAAAAAGACCGGACATTACGGACAAGTGGTGTGCCGTGCTCTGCTCTAGAGAATCAAGCACTTTGCAAATGCTCTGTTTATCTTAAAAGGGTATGAAAAACAAGTTTGTGTACCATGATCAGTACACATTATTTACGCTCGCATATCAGATATTAAACTGAACACGAGAGCAAAAAGCAAGAACGAAGAATCACTAGAAGAGAATTGCATGGAAGAAAAATTACAGGCCGCAGCAGCTGCAGATTCTAGCCAGCGGCCAAGAAAAAGGAAATTGTGTTCGTCATGAATTCAATCAATCACAAGGGACACGATCGAGAAAGAAATCATGCAGAAACATCGACCATCACCATCAGGCGGCGAGAGCGGCGACCCTGTCTCTACGTCCGCCGCCGCCGGCGGCGGCGAGACGTCCACGTCCACTCCCGGGCGCAGCACAGCTCCTACTCCTGGGAACAACAGCAGCAGCAGCGGAGGCGAAGTCACACGGGCCATCCTCATCGATCCTCACCATAGCCAACCCACCACCACCACCACCAGCAGCGACGCTATGACTCCGCGGCACGGCAGCCGGGTGCCGCTGCCGTTCCTGCTCGGCTTGTCGTCGCTGTGACGCGGCGCGGATGAGCTCCCTCAGGTCCTCATCGGCGCCGTCGGCGCCGGCGCCGAAGGACGAGAAGCGGCGCGAGGACGCGGCGGACGAGGAGGCGTAGCTGCTGCTGCCGGGCCCGGCGAAGGTCGGGTAGCCGAACGCGGCGTCCGCGGGGAGGTGGCCCGCGCAGCCCATCAGGCTGTTGACGTACAGGTCACGCGCGGCCGAGAGCGCTCGACGGGGCCCCGCCATAGCCAGCTCACGTGGGAAGATAGCTTCTTGCTGGCGCCTGTCGCCGCCGCCGCCCCAGCTCGGCTCATGATGGTGGTGGTGGTTGCTGTGATCGACGGAGGAAAGGAAACCAAAGGTGGCGGTAGTCTGAGCGGCGAGCAGATCGATCGAGCAGGGGTTTTGGTGGACAAGAAACAGAGCAAGGCGATTGGTTTGCAAGCAGAAGGCGGCAGCGATGGATGGATGATTAGCTAGCCGGAGATGTGTTTATTGTAGAAGAAGACGGGTGATCTGATCTGCGAGGAGGAGGATGTGTGTGTTTTTATACGTGGCGTGGGGAACGGAGAGTCCATGATGGTAAAAGTATTATTACCACGCGACGTGCGCGGTCTCTGTTTTGTTTCAACCTTTTCATGGGTCAAAAGACAAAAAAAGATCGATGATAAAGGGACAGAGAGAAAAAAACGCAAGTGGAATTGTAACTGAGAGAGATCCTGTAGCGATGAAAAGGGACAGAAAGGTCTTTTCTACCTCCGTTTCTATATCTTTTGACGAAAATGAATCGGATTCGAAAAATACGGGTTTACAAACAAGCATCGGAATATGCGGGTGTACGATAACGAACTGATATTGTAAGTTGGAATAACATATCAAATATTCTCAAGTACACATGAACACAAAGTCACAAAATAATATACATGTAGGAAGTTAAGGATCCAACATTCACGAGCATGCCATGTGTTAATATATGAACAATCCGTCATTAGTAGGTTTATGGACAAACAAACTAATTTCTAGACATATCTCACACAGATTGAAATTGGGGATGAAAAACGGAAAACCAGTTCTGGATGAAATCGTTATTACGCTTAAAATAAACGGAAAAGACAACCTCGGTCGCTCTCCGTAAATGCGCGAGACGGATTCCACGAAATACGGAAATGGGCGGAGTAAAGTAGCAAACAGTTTTTTTTTTTCTGTCCGTTTTGAACCTTTTTTAGAAAGGACGGCAAAAGCTTTGCCGCGACTTCTATTAGGGACGAATAAAGAAAAAGGCAAGTGAAGTACCAGGTTTTTGACCGAAACCCGGGCCGTAAAAAACCAGTACAAAATGAGGAGGGTACCCTACTCCACCTGCACACCTAGGCAAAAAAAAAAAAAAAAAAAAAATCAACTCAACTCGTGCCACAACTAGACCCACTCAACTAGCTTCTACCAAGACAACTCAACTAAAAGCGAGGTAGATGGAAAGAAAAATAACCATGAAACACCACTCGGTTTTGAACCCGTCGGGTTACTTTGAAGAAAGAATATAAAAAAATACTTTTATAACCAGCCGCCGCCGGGTTGTAAACAGGTCAGGGGGATGAGGGCTCACTGTCGCTGACCATTTCTTGGACCTGGATTGTCGCCATATATCACTCCCTCGCTCGAGTCTGGCAGACGGATGATGATGTTGCGTAGGGAAGCCAAATGACGATGATGCGTGCGTTCCGTTGGTGATGGCTTGGACGGGTGTGCGTGTATGCCGTTGCCGTTGCAGGGGCTACCTTGTCTTTGTCCGCTTAGCCTTATCCGTTTCCTTCCTTCCATCGACGTGTGGCCGCCCGGCTGACGTAAAGCTGGTCTCATGACTCAGGAGCATCTCTGGTCCGGCCGGCCGGGCCGGCGTGTCAGCTCAGACTGACTCCTCATCGTAAAGGTTGGGCATGTCGGATTCCCCTGCGGTTTCTCGTTTTTGGAGAGTACGTGTTTGTTTGGCGCACGCACGCACGCTTTGGGCAGCTCCAAGCATCTCCATCTGCTTGTGGTGGCATTTGGCATGCGCAAACAATCCGCGGTCTTATTGTTCTCCCTCCATCACCATCATCCACAAAGAATTAGTCTGTGTGCCCGCCGGCTCCGGCTGTAATATGGAGATATATATATGGTTCTTCTCTCTGTCACGAGTGCGCTTATATTAATGAATATCAAGATTCTTTTTGCTTGATTAATATCATATCGATCGCATATATCCATTGACCTCTACTTGGATCAGCACGGCACCAGCTCGCCCTGTACCTGATGACGATGCACAAGTCGGTTCACAATAATAATTATTATTATCCCTTCACATTTTGATTAGTGTTAGGCATATTCCCCCGGCCCCACTTGTTCATGCACTGACTGACGGAGTGACGGAGACAGCAGAGTCGTGGATGGGCATACTCGTACGTGGCGAGCGCGACAGATTAGCCGCCGCCGCCGCCGCCGCCGCCGCCCAACTTTCCGATCCCTAGTTACCTGCATGGTCATCGTCTAGGACTGACTCTAGGTACGTAGTAAATGATAGTGAAGCTAGGGCGATCGGTCATCCATTATTAACGCCACCTTGACCAAAATGATACTACTAAATACGTTCCAAATTATAGTTCGTTCAACCTTAACTTTAACTACTCGCCTTATTTAAAATTTTATGCAAAATATCACTTCTTTTGTTATGACTTGCTTTATTACCAAATGATATTTAAAAATAACTTAAATTTGACTGTTTTTTGTGCAAATTTTTTAAATAAGACGAGTGGAGGGTCAAAAAAGTCAAACCAACTACCCTTCCCTGCTAGAAATAGTTAGCCGGTGAAAAATAGAAACCGCCACCTCTAAAAATAGCACTCACAAGTCTGGGGGCGGCAAAGAAGAAAGAAGATTTCGCGGTGCATAACCTCAACATTCTGAAACTGAGAAGGATATAATCAAAGAAGGAGTGGATGCAAAAGGAGTGGATGCAATGCTCAACATTGCAACAAAGCTATTGAACGAGAAGACCAAGAAGGGAGATCCAACACTGCAAGACAAGAAAGAAAAATAGAAAAAATAAGAAAGAAAAAAAAAAAGATAAAAAATAAGAACACTAGACATTTCATTCTTTTCAACGGTTGTGCAAAACTATTTAACCAAACATTTTTAGAATAGCTTCAACTTGATCAAAATTCCATGTGTGTCGCCGTAGATATATTAAAATTTGATGATCCCAATGCAATACATGGGTATATGTAAAATAAAAAAATGAGAAAAAAATAAAAATGGCACTATAAAAATTTTACTATTTTAAATAGTCGTACTGCAAAGTTGTTTTACCAAATGTTCTCAAAATAGCTCCATCAAAATAACTTTATCTCCACCAAACAATTCAAATATGTCGTCATAAACAGATAAACATTCATGATTCCGGTGCAACGAACGAGCATGTATCTAGTCTAGTTCACTTTGGCTTTTCTAGATATCATTGCTTTTGGTATGCACTTAGTTATACTGTATGTCTAGATGCACAAGTAAAAGAAATGCATCTGAAAAGCGAAAAACGACCTATAATTTGGAACGAGGGAAGTAATTTGAAACGAAGGGAGTATGATACAGCAGTGCATATATGCCCATCGTCAGATTTGGATTTCGATGGGTTGGTTAGTTATAATCGGCCGGCCTCAGCTCTCGACGTAATTAACGGCAAATCAAAGACTACTGACTGACTCATACCATGCATGCACAAAGAGTCAAAACACATGGGCGGCCTTTTTTGGTTTAAATTTTCAGACCCACACTTAAGAAAACAAGATCAACGTGCAGCCTAACTAACCACTCGTAGTCATGACCTGCCTGAAACTGCGTCTGTATTTAGATCCTTGTGATTTCCGGTCACATCCAATCTTTTGCCTCATACATACAAGCATTAAATGTAAGTACATAAAATAACTAATTACATAATTTTGATGTACTTTACGAGACAAATCTTTTCGACCTAATTATAGTAGCACAATAATTACCACAGACAAAAGAAAAATACTGCCAAATTTCAACTATAGTGCTGTATGCGAGAAGGAGCGAGAAGCCAGCCCTTGGTTTGCCAGGCGAGCGCGGGCGGTGACGGGTCGGTCAGACGAGTCATTTTCTGCTGCATTCTAGCTGATAGTATGATTGAACAACTGGATGGATATACACCAAGTCCATTTTTCGCATTGACTTTTACGCGCATGATGAAATATAAATAAATACTCGTGCCTGCTGCTAGCTGCACGGAGGGAGGGAGCACACACGACGCGATATATTAAACAATAACGTCACGGGGTAAATTAAATTAAAGCAAGTCATCGTACGTGTTTAGTAAAATATACTCCGGGTGTCCAGCAGAAAATTTCAGACCAAATTAAAATGATGTTACGTTACGCGTTACGCCTGACGACGCGTGGCCTGGAGAGCCTAATATATATGCAGTATATTAGCTTAATGAACACCGGTACAAGTCAAGCAAGCATCCATATATATGTTTATCTACATTACACGTAAGTGGATTTCATTTGTTATTTTACAAGGTATATATACACACACATCATGTTCTCCTCCGTGTATGAAAGTGACAGAGAGAGGATACTACTGTTTATTTAATTTGATCCTCCCTTTATTAATTTGGGTCAAAATAATTGCAGTGATGCGTGCAGCTTTGGCAATGGAATCATCACCATGTTTGTTTACAACACACATGAGGGTTGAATTTAGGCCCCACTTATCTCTTCTCTCTACAATGAGTGCATGCAGTGCAGATGACCACAAACTTTTGGTCCGTCGTCGCCATTAGGACCGGAGAATTTTTACCCAGCAGTTAACCTTTTTTTAAGCACAGCTTTGGCATGTTCCGCCCTTTGCATGATGAGTTTGGTGAAATTTCTACATATATGCGACCAAACGACATGTGACGCCTGCTATAACCTACCAGCGTCACTGAGGAACAACAACACTGGTGACACGAGGCCTAACTGAATTGAAGCCCTAAATAAATGAATCATAGTAACTGAGGTAATTCTCATTAGAAATAGTATCCGTTGATACGCTTTGTTACAAACACTTCATTAGATATACTCTACATCGATCCCTGCCAGAGTGAATAGGTAAATGCAATCGGAATATATAATAATAGTGCAATTAAGTGAGCTACATTTTAATTTTATTCGTACACAAGAAGGTGAGATTAGACAAGTACAGAATGCATTGTCTATGGAACAAGGGTGAAGTAGACAGAAACCGTGGATGCCTTGTTGCCTGGGAACATGCTTGTAAACCAAAATCTCAAGGTGGTCTTCATTATAGACCTCCAAGCACATAATGATGCCCAACTTCTGAAGTCATTGGACAAATTCTACAATCATTCCAACCTCCCCTGGGTGAGTCTTACCTGGACAAAATTCTCCACATGCCAGAGCCCCAGTGGGGTCTTTTTGGTGGAAGGATGTAATGAAGCTTTTTAGCAAGTTCACTGAAATGGCAACATACAACCCTAGTGTAGAAATTCAGTTCTATTTTGGCTTGACATCTGGATTGATCAACCTCTGCAAAGCAAATACCCACAGTTATTTTCATATGCCAGGAAGCCAAAGTGCTCGGTCAGATTTTTCTTGAACCAAAGAGATAGACAGAATCTTCAGACTCCCCCTATCACAAACAGCTGCTTCATAACTAACAGAGCTTATGCAAGTTATTTAAAATAGAGATTGGGATGAAAGTATAGAGGACTCTTGGTCATACAATTGGGGCAACTCAAAATTTAGAACAAAAAGGCCTACCAGATCCTCATTGGTCACACACCCGCCTCCCCATTATTTAGATGACTTTGAAAAGCAAGTAACCCTGTGAATCACAAGTTCTTCTTTTGGTTGTTGATGAGGGACAGATTGAACACAAGAGGGATTCTCCAAAGGAAGAATATGCACCTGGTTGGCTACAGTTGTGTCCTATGTGATCTTGACACTGAAGAAACTTCCTTTCATCTTTTCTTTAGCTGCCAGTTCAGCAAAGATTGCTAGAGCCTTGTTAACATCAATTGGAATTTCCTGCTGCCTCCCTTAGACATGGTTCTGAAAGCAAGGGCTGACTTTCCAAAGTGCAATTTTTTGAGAAGTCATGATCACTACATGTCGGGCCATATGAAGGCTACGAAATAGTATCATCTTTGACAATGGTAGAAGAGACATGGGTGAATTCAAAAGATTGCTCCTGTCAGAACTTGGAGTGGTTTGTACCAAGGCCAAGCTGGCAAGAAGTGCCCTCATTGCTGTCTGGAGAGAGAACCTTTTGTAGTTTCCTTTTACTTTCTTATCTTGGGCATGGATGCCTTGTACTTTTTTTTTTTTTTTTTTAGTCCTCAGTCTGTACATCCCATTCTTTCATTTAATTGAAATGAAAAAAAATAGGTAGGGGCTCCCCTACCGACTCCTTCAATAGAAAGGCACGTAATACTTCGCCGTGTGGAAATTATTTAGATTTAGCGAACATAAACCCCAAATAAATCTATAACTAAGTTGTACATGATCCAATGAGTATGAAATTTTTACTACAATTCAAACATACAATAGATAGGCCATCATAAAAATTTCACCAAATTGGACCACAAAAATTGCAGGTATGAATTATTCCAATTAATTATTAAAACATATATCTAAATCTACAATAATAAATTTTATAATAAAGTATACCATATTATATATTTACTCTATAGATCTACTCAAGTAAAGTCTAAAAAAATTGGATTTTTCTATTTTATAATTTTTCTACGACTTACTATGATTTTTCAAGGATTCAACTGAAATAAAAGAAAATGTAAAAGATAAAACCGTCTTCAAAACCGTTTTAGGCCTTGTTCGTTTTTGGTCGATGGGCTTCATTCTGCCCATATTGATTTCACCTAGTTTTAAATCCGGTTCATCTTAAAATAGCCAGTCAGTTAAGGAATGGTTCCGGACTGATTGATCTAATTTGGTTTTGAATTCGCCCATTTTATATACCAAAAGACCCGGATTTATTCCACACATTTTGAGGTCTGAAATAAAAACAACCGGATCAACCAGATTGAGGGACATAGATGGATTCACTCAAACCGAGTCTGGAGGTAATTCGGACCGAAATTCAATCTAACCAAAACAAACAAGGCCTTAGAGGTAAAACGTACAATTTGAAAAATTGAGGGAGTGGTTTGCCCAGTTTACGTTTCAAACTCTTTAGCAGCACATCGAACAACTACAAGTAGATGCGCTGGGGGCATTCGGCCCAAGAAAAACAAGGCCTGGATGGATTTTTAAAGCTCCGAAGTAAGTACATGTCTTAGCAGCAACTTGAAGGGCCGGCCCAACTAAAATGTTGGGCTCTTGTTTATTCACCGGTTGGGAGATGCTGAGATGGGCTGAGCCTCAGTTTCAATTATACTTTCATATATGCCTGCACTCTCCTGCCAACATCGTTGTACATTTTCTGCAACCAAAATTGCAACATTTTCCCCTTGGTGCAACTGGATACACACGACACGATCATCATCATTTTTTTTCCCAAATCACACACTCATTTGTGTGAAGAAGCTACTCAGGTGTCTAAGAACAAAGCAAGCAAGAGAACAGACATGTAGTTTCATTGTAATGCCAAGCTTCCCGCGGTGCAACCAGTTAGAGCGTGAACTCCATGGTTTCTTCAAGTTCTTGGTCAGGCCGTTGTTCAGGGTTTGTTGATGTTCTTGGCCAGCCCGGATTCGATGCGTGGCATCTGTTTAGTGCGACACCCCAGGGGACTCCCTGTTGGATCATATATTTTTTTTAGTTTGAGTCTCACTCCTGATTTGTGAATTGTGAAACATATAACCTACTGCAAGTTTGTGATCCATATTAGCCAAGCACGATGGATCAGAAGTAGCAACAAAGCCAACAACTAAACTAACTCATGTCGATACTATTAGAAATAAATAATCCATACTATTAGCCAAGCACCGCACTGCATGCCGGCCAGTAGAGGAGTATGTATCTGATCTTTAGCAAGCCACGGCGAGTCGGCCATGCGCTTGCTCTCAGTCCGATTCAGCAGGTGGCGGCGCAGGTGAGGCGCTTCCCGCGGCACGGTCCGTCCTGCGGGCACACCGTGGACGGCAGCCGGAACCCGGTTGCCCCGTGCCTCTGCCTCCACCGCCGGTACCCGAACCGGTTGCCCCGCGCCTCTGCCTCCGCCGCCGGTACTATGCGGCCGCCGACCAACGGCATCCCCACGAAGAAGGCGCCCGGGTCACCGACGTCGACGCCTGGGTTGTCGTCGTCGTTGGGGTGGTGGCTGTTGTGGGCGGCCGCGGATATCGCTAGCAGCGCGAGGAGCAGGAGGAGGGACAGGATTACGGCCGCCGGCTCACTGTGCTTATTGGAGGCCATGGCGGCGCGCATGCAGCCGGCAGCGGTCTAGCTAGCTACTGGAAAGGAAGGAAAGGGAAGACTGTCTGGGTTTGAAACGAACTGGGCGACTTGGAGAGCGATGCGATGCGATGCTTTGTGGACTCTGGAGCGCGGCAGGTGGCGAGCTACTTATGGCTGGCGCGACGCGATGGCGTGGCGATTCGACTCGGATATATCCAACGCTCGTGGTCGTGGCCGTCTTCACAATCAGTGCGGTCTAGCTAATCAGCTGTCCGTCACTGTGTGGCACCATCCAAGCAAACAGAAGGCCAGATTTTCCGTTTTGATTGGCGCACGCTTTGGGCAGCTCCAACCATCTGCATCTGCTTGTGGTGGCATTTGGCATGCGCAAATAGCCCGCGGTACGTCTTATTATTCTCCCTCCATCACCATCATCCACCAAGAATTACAGCAATTAGCAATGCATGCAAAAGCTACCTGCTGGACTGATGATGAGGCAGGCAATTGTGCTTGCGCGCGTCGTCTCGTCGTCGTCGCGCGTCTGACTCCGGCCGTCAGTACGTGTTCACATCGCACCTGCTCTGCTCATCAAAAGCGGTGTCATCGAGCTTCAAATCCAGCACAGCCTTGCATTGTGTACGCAACTCTAAAATATATATATAGTTTTTCTTCTCCGTGAAAAAAAACAAGAAAACAATAATACAGCTCTAATATTGCACCGATCGAATCAAATAGCTAGAGAGAGATTAGAATAAATTAATGAGAGATCAGATTGTGTGGCCGGCTCCGGCTGTAATAATGGAGACATATGCTTCTTGTCTCTGTCACCAGCTAGTGCAAATGTGCTTACATAACCAAGATTTTGGATATACATAAAAATTTGCTTGATTAAAATATCCATTCACCTTTGCTACGGATATACAGGGCAAACGGAGGATCGCTTTCCGGAGGATTGCTGACGTCATTGCTCCTTTGGCACCTCATAGGTGAAACGGAGGATTGCATTCGGGAGGATTGGTTCTCTCACAGCCGCACAGTAAATACAGGAAATGAAGCATCCGCTCGAACTCATGGAACACATAGGAAAACACATGAAACGTGCTGGAGACGAGTCACCGTCCGTCCGCGGGGGACCGAAGCGACCACCGACGCGCAAGCTCGCCCGGCCGCCACCGTCGCTGGCTGGACCGTCGGGCCGCGAGGTGCTAGCTTGGCGCCCGACCTCGAACCGGCAAATGGGCGACGGCGTCCATGGCTGCTCGCGCGCCGATGGAGAAGGGGGGCCCGATGGAGGAGCTCATCCCCGGCCCGACCATGGGAGAGCTCGGTCCCAAACCCGCCATGGGGAGGTTGACCCGCCGGCCATGGACGAGCCCGCATCCATGGCCTCTCGCACTGTTGATGGTGAAGGGGGCGCCCGGATGGAGGAGCCGTGCACCATTGGGACCGCCGCCTTTGCCGCCCGACTTCCATCATCTGCCGCCGGAGCCATGGTCGCCGCCGCCGTGCCCTCTCCTCTCTTCCCCTTTCTCTCCCCCTCGTTCCGTCTCTCATATGTTCTCTCGAATACTGGGAGAATGGGGAACCGATAAGGACGGGAGCCAAAGGGCTAAAGAAGAGGAAAGGAAAGGAACAAACGAATGGAATGGAAAGATTCATGCGCGTCGCGATTCCTAAGATTTTCATGTGTTTGGCAAGCGATCCAAAGGGGACCTTAAAAAAATTTCAAATCTGTCCACGTTTTAAAAATAATTGTATGAGGTATCCCTTTTGGTCGCGCTAGGGTGGCTGGTGCGACATTTGCACTTTGTCATGCCACTGCATGTCGCGCGACATGGGCGTCCACGCAGGCGCCCGTGGTTGACCGGTGCTGGCGTGGAGGCGCGTGGGGCTTGCCGTGTCGCGCCAATGCATGTGG
This sequence comes from Hyparrhenia diplandra, assembly GCA_015847255.1. NCBI lineage: Eukaryota > Viridiplantae > Streptophyta > Magnoliopsida > Poales > Poaceae > Hyparrhenia > Hyparrhenia diplandra. The sequence goes on along the minus strand of JADLZK010006248.1, from coordinate 1,911 downwards.
CGCAACGAGTCCGTCGCGCCCGATGCGACGATGCGACGGGCCCATTAGGGTTGAAGCGTGGACCGGCGTGAAAGCACGTGGGCCCCCCCACTGCACAAGATGCGACGGCGCAACGAGCACATATAAATGCTTCCACCAGTTTCTTTTTGTCCCTCTCTTCTCCCACTCTCTCACTTCCCCGAGGAGGACAGTGCAGGTGTGATTTTAGAAGCTTCTCTTCTCTTTCTCTCATCCTTCAAATGGTTTCCATTGCCTTTGTAGTTTGCTATTTGATTTAGCTTGTGTTGCCCCTCATCTTTATTCATGTGTGTATCATGTTGCTTGTTAATCTTCTCTTTATTTGGTGGAATTGTGCACTCAAAACCTAAACCCTAATTCATATCATTTTAATGGCATTTTACTTACATGGTTGTTAGTTTGTAGATGACTTTTGATGGATTCAATGTGTATTGAATATGTGTTCATGTATTAGGGTTTGCTTAGGGTTTGTGAAGAATTGCTTAGTGTTTGAATATTTGTTCATGTTTTATGATTTTCTTATGATGTTTAACCATAAATGGAGATGATTTTGTAGGATTGGATATGTTAATATTTGTTCTTGTTTTAGTGATCAATTTGGCTTCGTTAAAAATAGGTAGCTTTGAAAATGTATGGAGATAGAAACTATGTTAGAAATAGATGGATTTAATTTGTTAATTAAATTCCTTAGATGTTTATCATCCATGGTCTCTTATTTCTTTTGCACTTTTGTTTTGCACACATATACGGTGAACTTATGTGTAATAGTTGTCATTGTTGATTTAGTAGGTTAAATGGACTTGTCCCTGTTCGTGCACCATCCGGAGGATCATGGTGGGGAAGGTCCATTCCCACCACCTCTGTCGTCATCGGCTTGTCACTATGGGTTGCCGACCTTTGTGAAGTAGTCAAGGCACCCTTTCTCCGCAGCGGCGCGCCTTTATCGTTGTCAACTACGATTATCGCCCCCGAGAGAGTCTGATAGTGGTCTAGACGGATGCAAGTTCTATCAGTGGATCGATGATGCAAAAGTGGTTAATCTTGACATTATGTTGTTTCCTTATGACCCTTGGAAGAGCGTTCCATATTCTCAGTTTGATCGGTGGGTGCCTCCGCCACCAAACCCATCTGACATGATCGAAGCGGAGAAGACTGCCGCTGCACTACACCGTCTAGAGAATCCTCCTGCATACCACTGTGGCAAGACAACGTTCCTCCAAGTTCCAAGCAAGCCGGATATGTTTACTCCATTCTACCGGTGTGGTCAACGTGATTATGTAAGTGGTCCTGCGAGTCTTGTTATTTGTGATTTTCTTTGTGTTGTACAGACTATAACATTGCAACTATGACATTTCAGAGTGGTTTTCCCGGCTTGTGATTTCGAGGAGTACAACTAAAAATATAATTTTCCATTTTATGGTTTTCATATGATTTATTATAATTTTTCAAAGATTTAGATGGAATAAATAAAAATAAAAATGACAAAACCGCCTTCAAAACCGCTTTATAGGGAGGTAAAATATTTACACAATTTGATTTTTTTATCATACAGTTTGGAAAGTCGGGGGTGGTTTGTCCGGTTTGTGTTTGAAGGAGGAAAATAGACTTTCTCAAAAACTGACAGTGGAAAAGTAGACTTTTGTTCAGGCCTTTTCAAACCAATTAGCAGCACATCGAATAACTACTGAAGTAGATGCGCTGGGGCATTCGGCCCAGGAAAACAAGGCCTGGATTTTTAAAGCTTCGAAGTACATGTCTTAGCAGCAACTTGAAGGGCCGGTCCAATAAAATGTTGGGCTCTTAGTTTGTTCACCGGTGGGCGGAGATGCTGAGATGGGCTGAGCCTCAGTTTCAATTATACTTTTAACCTGCGCTCTCCTGCATCGTTGTTTA